>JAWDJE010000017.1:12312500-12612500 GCA_035047345.1 Bradypodion ventrale | reverse complement strand
ACACTTTAAGTAAGATGCAACCAAATTAGAGCAAATCCAGAGAAGGGCAAGAAGCATACCTGTCAAGTTTTGGATTTGGAAATAAGGGAAATTTCCTGGCCAAAACGGGAAACTTGACAGCTATGCTTATCCTGTGCTGCCCTCCAGTGGCGGCATTAAGGCATTGCAGTCCAACTAATATGGGGGGACGGCGGGAAAGAGGGTAAAATACGGGAGTTTCCTGGCCAATACGGGACACTTGACAGCTATGGCAAGAAGGATGATCAAAGCAATGGAAACCAAACCCTAGGACAGGAGTTCTCAACCTTTTAAAGCTGGGGGCCGTGTCATGCTCCCTCAGACAGCTTCAGGGCCGGACTGCCATTTTTGCTCTTCTTCCACCATGTGGTACTTCCGGGTGTGGTGGAGGGGGTGTGGGTGGGGCACATGGAATGGCGCAATAGGCTGCATTTGGCCCACAGGCCGCAGGTTGAGAATCCCCGCCCTAGGAGGAAAGACCGAAGGAACTGGGCCTGTTGAGTCTCGAGAAAAGGAGACGGGGAGGGGATATAAGATCACACTCTTCAAATACCTGAAAGATAATCATAAAGAGGAAAGGAAGGATATGTTTTTCAGAGTGCAGGATAGGGAATTACGGGCTGAAAATACAGACAGATATTTTCTGAATATCAGGGAGAACTTCTTAACTGTTAGAGCAGCACGACAGTGGAACCCGCTGCCTCGAGAGGTGGTGAGCGCATCAACACTGGAAGCATTCGAGAGGGAATTGGACCGCCACATCTATCCGATCTGCTTTGATTCGGATTCTTGCACTGAGCACTGAGGGTTGGATTCGGTGGCCTCATGGGTCACCTCATGGGTCACCTTCCAACTCAGTTACTCTACGATTCTGTGATGGCGAGAGGAGAACCCTACTCAAAGCTCGGCCCCGTTTTGACCCCTGAAATACCTCTTTGAGGTCTAGAAACCTGCCCTGCTCAGCAAAGGAAATGAGCTCTAACTTTTCTCAGCTCCATGCTAGCTTTGGGCCATGCTCAGCGAATTGCCCTTTTGCCAGCAAAACACACCACTGCAGCGAAATGCGTAGAAGGCTTCTGTGCAGAAGGGGATGCGCAAAAGCCTTCTACGCAGGCATAAAAGCCTTCTACGCATGCATAGAAGCGACCTGCGCAGAACGTTTCTGCACAGGTCGCTTCTATGCAAACGTAGAAGGCTTTTACGCATGCGTAGAATGGACCTGCGCAGGAACGTTCTGCGCAGGTCCTGTAATCTCCGGAGCTGCGCTTGTCAGGTATGGGTATATGGTTTTCGAAACTCTTCATCAGGAATATTATCACTTATCTACAATAAACATGAAAATTTATCGTCATTTCTATCGTGAACATGCATAAAGATAAAGACTGACAAACAGCAGTGTGTTGTTACTCCATTACATTCATTGCGCAGCTCGCTTACCCTTTCGGGTCAATGGCCTCACACGCTAAACTCTTTGGGTGCCAGCTGACGTTAACAACCTGGGCAAGTTTATTTAACTAAATCGGCAACCTGCAATTAATGGAGAGTAACGAGAGCAACGTTACTCTAGAGCGATTTACAAGAGAATTCTTGTAAATAATTTCATTTCAATATCCCTCCGTGGACCTTGGAAATGCTAATCCTCTCCCACTGAAGTGGCACCTATTTATCGATTTGCAATTTCTTGCTTTCAACTGCTAGGTCGGCAGGAGCTGGGACAGAGACAAGTGTTCACTCCATCGTGCAGCGCTCGGGTCTTGAACTGCTGACCTACCGACCTTCCGGGTCATCGCATTCAGTGTCTTAGCCACTAAACCAACTCCGTCCCTCTTTCTTCAGCATTTACATTAACTCACAGCGAAATGCGCTACGGCGCTGGAGCGCTTTATCGCTTCACCTACCTCTGCTACATCCTGCATATGGGAAGAAGGCTTGAGATGAAGGACGGGTAGCATTTTCAAGGGGCCGGTATCAGCTCCCTCTACATCCTTCCTGGGGGTCTGTCCTCGCCTAGTCAAATCCCACGCCTTTCGAGATGTGTGCCAAATGCCCTCCTTCCAGCTGGGACTCCCAAATGCGTTCGCTGGGAAGCACAGCGATGTGCATGGAGCAAGATTCCCTGCCGTAGAGCATCAGGCTGGGTCCAAAGGCCTAGGCAGGATGCGTGCCACTGAAGGGATGCTACTGGCATGGACCGGAGGCGTACCGGCTGCTATCCATCAGAGGATCTAATCCGTGCGGGTATGTCAAAGAGCCTTTGCTGCCTTTGTTTTGCTCGGTCCCCTCAGCACATCCCAGGGTGGGGATGAACGAAAGATGGGAGCCCAATTTTCTGATGATGATGATGAGGTCGCCTAGCAACGGCCAATGGGGCTTTTTGCCTGCAGTATTTCATGCAAATAGTTTTGGAGAGCCTCGGTCTGTCTGTCTCTCGTTTAATCTCATGGGGTCAGCCAAGCGGCTTAGCCTGGGCTCCCACGAGGCGCATTAAGAGCCGGCTTCCATGTGGGGGGGGGGGAGGAGAAATGCCCCCCCCCCCTTTGAATGCATCCTGTCTCCTCAAACGCATCCTGTCCATACCATAAGGGAACCATGGTTGCGCATTTAGAATGCAGCTTCTGTCTCTCAAGATGCAAAAATCTTGTACACAGGCAGGGCAGGTTTCTAGACCTCAAGGAGATCTTCAGGGGTTATCAAAACCTCTTGCAAGCCTTTGGCCGGAAGGCCGAAGAGTTTCTTTCAAAGGGTCTCAGAGGCTCTTTCCCACCATCCATGGGTGGCTCAGTGGTTAAGAAGCTTGCTTTATTCGCTGGAAGGCTGGCAAGTCGACAGTTCGAGACCCGGGTACTGCATGACGGTTCGAAGAGTTAAGTTAGGAGTTATGTTTTTTACTGTGCCAGCCTATATAGTCTTGGGCAATCTGCGCAATCCCAAAGTGCCCTCCTAGAAGAAATGAATGCTAAATCATCTCTCAGTGTGCCATACCTAGAAGACCCTGGAAAGGGTTGTCGTAAGTCAGAATTGACTTGAGTCATCGGCATCAGCGGCGTCATTGTCGTCGTCATCAAATTTCTCCAATCACCAGCCCATCCAAGCAAAACTTCTACATTTATTTATTTATCGTATGATGAATTTTAGTCACCCGCATTAATGTTGCACAAATTGTCCACCTAGCTAGAGTTCCACGTCCAGGTTTGAACATTTTACATCGCTGTCCCTGTCCTGCCAGGAGGGGCTCAGTGGTTAAGAAGCTCGCCTTGTTAGCTGGAAGGCTGGCAAGTCAGCAGGTCGAGACCTGGGGAACTGCATGGCTGATTGAGTGCCCGTCTCTGTCCCAGCTCATGGGGACATGAAAGGAGCCTCATTTATTGGGCGTCCCCTGAGTGGAGTTTCTCTCGCCAAAAATCCTTTCAACCCAGAATAATTTCTGACACTAAATTATTATTATACCTCCAGAGTAAAAATCAAAGAAGAGCCAAGGATGGACAAACCAACATAAGGAACTCATCCTACAAATATTGGAGACTTTCTGGGCATTTGCTTTCCCCCCTCTTTACCTCTGGGCCACAACCCCTTCCCCCCAAACCCAGTCCATTTATCCTCCTCTAATTGTTCCATTTTTCACCTTGAAAGGATTCCATTAGCTGGTCCGTAAGCAGCATCCCCTATTGATCTGCAGGCGCCATCAATTTACGTCCGGCTAATTAGCATACAAATTAGCCACTTCAGGGAGATGAAGAGCAAGGAGGCATTAGGTAAGAAATTAATTTGAGTTGCTATTTTTTTTAAAGTCACATTTGCAAAAAAAAGGTGTTCTTTTTCGTGTCCCGATCAAATTCTGGACTGCGAAAATGAAGCCACTTTCTTGGCTTTGGCGTTGACCAAACTCAAGTCCTCATTGGTGCATGGTTCTGGTTGTTCTTTCGTGTCCTGATCAAACCCTGGACTGCCAAAATGAAGCCACTTTCTTGGCTTTGGCATTGACCAAACTCAAGTCCTCATTGGTGCATGGTTCTGGTTGTTCTTTCATGTCCTGATCAAACCCTGGACTGCCAAAACAAAGCCACTTTCTTGGCTTTGGTATTGACCAAACTCAAGTTCTCATTGGTGCATGGTTTTGGTTCTTCTTTCGTGTCCTGATCAAACCCTGGACTGCCAAAACGAAGCCACTTTCTTGGCTTTGGTGTTGACCAAACTCAAGTTCTCATTGGTGCATGGTTCTGGTTGTTCTTTCGTGTCCTCCTCAAACCCTGGACTGCCAAAATGAAGCCACTTTCTTGGCTTTGGTGTTGACCAAACTCAACTTCTCATTAGTGCATGGTTCGGGTTCTTCTTTCGTGTCCTGATCAAACCCTGGACTGCCAAAACGAAGCCACTTTCTTGGCTTTGGCGTTGACCAAACTCAAGTCCTCATTGATGCATGGTTCTGGCAGTCATCGGCACACCAGTAAATGAGCCAATGGATTCTGTATCTCTCCACATACACACCACATATTGTTGCTTGCCAGCAGCTCCCACATGAGTATGTTGCTCTTGCACTTAGGGACTCCGACCTTCATCCTATTCATGGACCTCCAAGTGACGTAGGGGAGGTTGAGTTCCTCAGCCATCTCCTCCTTTAATGATGTTCCTTGTCCAGTGAGCTCCTTCCTCCGTCTTCTAACTTGGTTCTGCTCTTGTGTGCCCTCAAGAGTGTTTGTTCTTGCTATAATGCTCTTTCTGGATATGAGTTGGCGGATTTGAGGCTCATATCCATTCAGAGTATGTAGAGGGTCATTCTCTTGTTTAGTTATCTCGGCATCCACTGCTCCTTCTCCTCTTATCTTAGGTGGAGTATAAAGGTATAAGAAGGTAGAACATTCTGAATTTCATTCAGTCCTCCAGTCAGAGGTAAGCAGGTTCGGTGAGTATACCTTGGCAAAGCTGAAAAATTAACCCTGGATGTGACTTAGTATCTACTCAAATAATATGAAATGTTCTTGGATTTGGCCAAGCCAAATATAGGGTCCAGGAATTCTGCAATGGCCGTTGGAGGATCAAGCTTTGATGAAATAGCCAGAAAACCTATTGCAGCACTTGAAGAACTAGGACAGTATTACATCACCCATTTGAAGCCGAATCCCAGCAAGACTCAAGTGTGTGCTTTCCGGATTTGAAACTGAGTGGCAAGTATTGAGTTGGGTGTTATGTAGCAAGGGAACCAATTACAGTATTGTTCAGCACCGAAACACCTCAGTGTGACGGACAGGACATTCTCTTTTAAGCAACACTGCCTGAATACCAAAGCCAAAGTTAGTAGAAGGAACAACATCACCAGGAAACTCACAAATGACAAATGGGGAACGCGACTATTCGCACTGCACGCATCAGTATGCTCCCCCAGTATAGAGCGCACCCACACATTGCCCTCTTTACTCATATTTAGCCTGTGAGCCTACAACAATTCCACGATCCTTCACAGTTGTAGCATTACTAAGTATACCGCATCTTGTTACTGGGCATCTGGTTTTCCTTCACTCTAGGTGTAAAACTTGGCAAACTGGGCCATTTACAGCAAAAGTAGAAATCAGATTCCTATACACCAGGGGTTCCCAACCTATGGCCTGTGGGTCAGACATGGCCCACGGCACCATTCCACCCGGCCCATCGCCGTCACTGCCGCACGTGGAAGTGGGCACTTTTACGTCAGCCGTAAAATAAGCCCGCACATGCATAAAAGCACCCACGGCTGTCATAAACGTGGAAGTGTGCGCATTTATGACAGCCGTAAATGCGCCCGCTTCCGCGGGGCCTGGTCAGGCCCACGGCACAAAAAGGTTGCCCATTCCTAAC
The DNA here is from genome assembly GCA_035047345.1 of Bradypodion ventrale. Taxonomy (NCBI): domain Eukaryota; kingdom Metazoa; phylum Chordata; class Lepidosauria; order Squamata; family Chamaeleonidae; genus Bradypodion; species Bradypodion ventrale. The sequence continues at coordinate 12,606,653 of JAWDJE010000017.1, read as the reverse complement.
TGTACGCCCTCACGGCACAAGATCCAGTTGTAAAGTATACAAATAAATGCATTTTGGAAATGCCAGGACAAATGGCAGCCAGCTTGGCTCGGGGTAATTTACTGTATCTTTAATTGGCATTAAGCTGCAGACGCCACGGACGGGGAATGTCCACATGGAAAGTAGCCCAAGAATGGAGACAGTTTCTGACAGATTTACAGCCACTAATGCCTGGAAGGCGACAGAAGCCATTCCTAATGGGCTGGTCATGTGCTTGAGAGGGCCGGTCACATCACGGTTCCTTTAAACATTTGGGTTTCCTTGGGTTTCCTTTAAACATTTAAAGAAAGGATGCTTCTTTTATGCTCTACAGTACACTTACGAGACGTGAGAATAATAAATGTCAGAAATTATTCTGGGTTGAAAGGATTTTTGCTGGGAAAACTCGCATTCTAGCACCCATTCATAGCAGAAGAGAAATGCAGTATCTCAATTATTTCCACACTCTCTCTGACCCGGGCTGCGGCGGCTTAGTGGTTAAGACTCTGAACTTGATGACTGGAAGGTCGGCAGGTCAGCAGTTAAAGACCCGAGTGCTGCACGCAGAATGAGCTCCCGTCCCCTGTCCCAGCTCCTGCCAACCTAGCAGCTTGGAAACAAGACATTGCAAGTAGATAAACAGGTACCGTGGACCCTCGATTAACGACGCATTCGAATAGCATCATTTCTGCTTAACGACACGTCGTCACTCGCCACATGACTATCCGCACAACGGCGAAAAATCATCGTTGTGCAGATTAACAATGTTTTTTAACGTCGTTGTACGGACAATGACAGTTTTTTGCCGCTAGATGGCGCAGCTGCTATTGAAAACTGCACAACGACGATTCCCCTATAGCGACGCTACTTGGAGAACCGAGCAACGTCATGTGAGGGTCTACTGTACCGCTTTAGTGGGAAGGGTAAGAGCGTTGTATGCACTCTGGTGTCTTCTAGTCATGCCTGCCACATGACCATGGAAACGCCTGCAGAAGCAGACCGCACTGGATCTTTGGCTGTGAAACAGAGATGAGCACCAAACCCTAGAGTCGGATACAACTGGCTTTCGAGCAAGGGTGACCTTACTTACTACAGCTAAGGAACTACAACAACATCTTACGTCCATGAAGCCAGAATGTGAGATAATTAAGATGAGAATCAATAAAGAGAATACAGAGGGAATGACATACTCTGGAACAGGAGTTCTCAATCTTTTAAAACTGGGGGCCGGATCATGCTCCCTTAGACAGCTTTGGGGGCTGGACAGCCATTTTGCCCTTCCTCCACCAAATGGCACTTCCTGGTGTGGTGGACGCGGTGGGGACCCACATGAAATGGTGCTGTGGGCTGCATCCGGTCTGTGGGCCGCAGGTTGAGAATCCCTGGTCTAGAACAAGAGTGGCCAAACTATGGCCTGTGGTGCCAAATTATCCGGCCCGCCCTGCCCTCGCCACTACCGGAAGTAAAATGTGCCTGTGCACATGTAAACGCTGCCATAAATGCACCCACAGCTGTCATAAACACATTTACGACAGCCAAGGATGTGTTTTACAGCAGGAGAAACCATGTGACCAGCCCACAGCATGAAAATTTCAGCCACACCGTCTCTAGAATCCAGATCTTGAGATAGAGGGCACAGGACAAGTAGCAGAATTTAAATTCCCAGGAACATCAATTACTGGAGACGGCAAAATGGATGAAGAAATTAACATACGGTGCAGTAAGGCAAACCAAATATTGGGACAATTAGCTCTGCTCTTGCAACACAAGGCGGTACCAATCAACACAAAGAAACCCCTCATACAAAGCCTATTCACTCCCACCTTACGTTACCAGTGCCAAACATGGACACTTACAACAAAACATAAACGAACGTTGGTCACCACAGAAACAAGATGTCTGAGGGAGGATGCTGGAGTGACTAGAAGGGATGAAATCAGGGATGAGGTTCTAAGGGAAAGAATTGGAACAGAACCAATCTTAAATGATGTACAGAGACCACGAATAAGGTGGTTTTGCCCATTTGGAGAGAATGTCTTGGGATTTCCATACCTTAAAAGGCATCATATGTGGAAAGAGGAGAAGGAGAAAGACCATGAGGCAAGAGCCAGAGGAAGGCGAAGAGAGAACATGAAAGAAATATTACAAGAACACCGAATAACACCAGTGGAGGCCACTAGAAGAGCCAGAACAAGAACTGTGTATCTCTCTCATCACTCAATGGGGTAAAAGAGGAAGTGAAGAAGATGGTGAATGAGGAGGAGGAGGAGGAGGAAGACCTTTCTTGCAGGCACTTAACCCTATCCTCACAGACAGATGTTCTGCATTCCTGATTTCCACTTCCAACATCTGCAACGTCCCACTGAAGCCCAAGGGCTGGCTAATTTTCTTTCTTTCTTTCTTTCTCTTATACCTCCTGCCAACCTAGAAGTTTGAAAGCAAGAAATTGCAAGTAGATAAATAGGGACCACTTTGGTGGGAAGGTAAACAGCGTTCCATGCGCTCCGGTGTCCAGTCATGCCTGCCACATGACCACGGAAACGTCTGCAGAAGCAGACAGCGCTGTCTTTTTGGCTTTGAAACAGAGATGAGCACTGAACTCTAGAGTTGGATTCAACTGGCTTTCGAGCAAAGGAAACCTTTACCTTTTACCCCGCCCATCTAGAAGATTTTCCTACTCTGGGCGGCTAAGGACACGAAACTCACACCTTAAAAACAGGCACACATTTTTTAAAAAATCCCAAAAAAAATCCTCACCTATTGTAGATGGAAAGAGACAAAATAAAAGGCCTAATGCTCAGCCGTTGGCTACCCCTGCAGGGTTCCTAACATCCGAATCCAGCATCGATGTGCTGTTCAGAAGGAGAATGTAACATGAAGAATGAGGCTATGGCTTGGTTTCTCTCTCTCTCTCTGTGCCGGCTTGTCCTACCTTACAAGGCTGTTGTGGTGGCGGAAGGGGTGAAGAAAGCCCCCTGGAATAGTTGGAGGAAAATGGGCACAGAAATACAGTACAGCTCATTAATAAAGCTCAATCAACCATTTCCCCCACGCCAGGGAACGGAGTCCAACTTAATCAACCTGCCATAGTGAAGGGTGGGAGGAGACATCAAAAGAAAATTAAAACCCACGCTTCCGAATCTCATCTCCATTTCAAGGAGCCGCCTCTCATAAGGGACCGCCACTCGTCTTTGCTAATAATGAGGGTTTTAATGGAGAGTTCTCCCCCACACCTTGGCTTCTGCTTTCCACTAGATTAAAGCCGTCTGTCCGTCTGCCACCGAAACCTTGAAGTCAAACATAAAGACTTCAAACCCGCCACCTTCCTTTTCTTGTGTGAATCTCCAGAAATGTACAATTCTCTCCCTAAAACAACTCTAGATAGATGGATAGATAGATAACATAGATAGATCTGTCACATATGTGATAGATAGATAGATAGATAGATAGATAGATAGATAGATAGATAGATAACATAGATAGATCTGTCACATATGTGATAGATAGATAGATAGATAGATAGATAGATAGATAGATAGATAGATAGATAGATCTGTCACATATGTGATAGATAGATAGATAGATAGATAGATAGATAGATAGATAGATAGATAGATAGATAGATAACATAGATAGATCTGTCACATATGTGATAGATAGATAGATAGATAGATAGATAGATAGATAGATAGATAACATAGATAGATCTGTCACATATGTGATAGATAGATAGATAGATAGATAGATAGATAGATAGATAGATAGATAGATAACATAGATAGATCTGTCACATATGTGATAGATAGATAGATAGATAGATAGATAGATAGATAGATAGATAGATAGATAGATAGATAGATAGATAACATAGATAGATCTGTCACATATGTGATAGATAGATAGATAGATAGATAGATAGATAGATAACATAGATAGATCTGTCACATATGTGATAGATAGATAGATAGATAGATAGATAGATAGATAGATAGATAGATAACATAGATAGATCTGTCACATATGTGATAGATAGATAGATAGATAGATAGATAACATAGATAGATCTGTCACATATGTGATAGATAGATAGATAGATAGATAGATAGATAGATAGATAGATAACATAGATAGATCTGTCACATATGTGATAGATAGATAGATAGATAGATAACATAGATAGATCTGTCACATATGTGATAGATAGATAGATAGATAGATAGATAGATAACATAGATAGATCTGTCACATATGTGATAGATAGATAGATAGATAGATAGATAGATAGATAGATAGATAGATAGATAGATAGATAGATAACATAGATAGATCTGTCACATATGTGATAGATAGATAGATAGATAGATAGATAGATAGATAGATAGATAGATAGATAGATAACATAGATAGATCTGTCACATATGTGATAGATAGATAGATAGATAGATAGATAGATAGATAGATAGATAGATAGATAGATAACATAGATAGATCTGTCACATATGTGATAGATAGATAGATAGATAGATAACATAGATAGATCTGTCACATATGTGATAGATAGATAGATAGATAGATAGATAGATAGATAGATAGATAACATAGATAGATCTGTCACATATGTGATAGATAGATAGATAGATAGATAGATAGATAACATAGATAGATCTGTCACATATGTGATAGATAGATAGATAGATAGATAGATAGATAGATAACATAGATAGATCTGTCACATATGTGATAGATAGATAGATAGATAGATAGATAGATAGATAGATAACATAGATAGATCTGTCACATATGTGATAGATAGATAGATAGATAGATAGATAGATAGATAGATAGATAGATAACATAGATAGATCTGTCACATATGTGATAGATAGATAGATAGATAGATAGATAGATAACATAGATAGATCTGTCACATATGTGATAGATAGATAGATAGATAGATAGATAGATAGATAACATAGATAGATCTGTCACATATGTGATAGATAGATAGATAGATAGATAGATAGATAGATAGATAGATAGATAACATAGATAGATCTGTCACATATGTGATAGATAGATAGATAGATAGATAGATAACATAGATAGATCTGTCACATATGTGATAGATAGATAGATAGATAGATAGATAGATAGATAGATAGATAACATAGATAGATCTGTCACATATGTGATAGATAGATAGATAGATAGATAACATAGATAGATCTGTCACATATGTGATAGATAGATAGATAGATAGATAGATAGATAACATAGATAGATCTGTCACATATGTGATAGATAGATAGATAGATAGATAGATAGATAGATAGATAGATAGATAGATAGATAGATAGATAGATAACATAGATAGATCTGTCACATATGTGATAGATAGATAGATAGATAGATAGATAGATAGATAGATAGATAGATAGATAGATAACATAGATAGATCTGTCACATATGTGATAGATAGATAGATAGATAGATAGATAGATAGATAGATAGATAGATAGATAGATAACATAGATAGATCTGTCACATATGTGATAGATAGATAGATAGATAGATAACATAGATAGATCTGTCACATATGTGATAGATAGATAGATAGATAGATAGATAGATAGATAGATAGATAACATAGATAGATCTGTCACATATGTGATAGATAGATAGATAGATAGATAGATAGATAACATAGATAGATCTGTCACATATGTGATAGATAGATAGATAGATAGATAGATAGATAGATAACATAGATAGATCTGTCACATATGTGATAGATAGATAGATAGATAGATAGATAGATAGATAGATAACATAGATAGATCTGTCACATATGTGATAGATAGATAGATAGATAGATAGATAGATAGATAGATAGATAGATAACATAGATAGATCTGTCACATATGTGATAGATAGATAGATAGATAGATAGATAGATAACATAGATAGATCTGTCACATATGTGATAGATAGATAGATAGATAGATAGATAGATAGATAACATAGATAGATCTGTCACATATGTGATAGATAGATAGATAGATAGATAGATAGATAGATAGATAGATAGATAGATCTGTCACATATGTGATAGATAGATAGATAGATAGATAACATAGATAGATCTGTCACATATGTGATAGATAGATAGATAGATAGATAGATAGATAGATAGATAGATAGATAGATAGATAGATAGATAGATAGATAGATAGATAACATAGATAGATCTGTCACATATGTGATAGATAGATAGATAGATAGATAGATAGATAGATAGATAGATAGATAACATAGATAGATCTGTCACATATGTGATAGATAGATAGATAGATAGATAGATAGATAGATAGATAGATAGATCTGTCACATATGTGATAGATAGATAGATAGATAGATAGATAGATAGATAGATAGATCTGTCACATATGTGATAGATAGATAGATAGATAGATAGATAGATAGATAGATCTGTCACATATGTGATAGATAGATAGATAGATAGATAGATAGATAGATAGATAGATAGATAACATAGATAGATCTGTCACATATGTGATAGATAGATAGATAGATAGATAGATAGATAGATAGATAGATAACATAGATAGATCTGTCACATATGTGATAGATAGATAGATAGATAGATAGATAGATAGATAGATAGATAGATAGATAGATAGATCTGTCACATATGTGATAGATAGATAGATAGATAGATAGATAGATAGATAGATAGATAGATAGATAGATAGATAACATAGATAGATCTGTCACATATGTGATAGATAGATAGATAGATAGATAGATAGATAGATAGATAGATAGATAGATAGATAGATAACATAGATAGATCTGTCACATATGTGATAGATAGATAGATAGATAGATAGATAGATAGATAGATAGATAGATAACATAGATAGATCTGTCACATATGTGATAGATAGATAGATAGATAGATAGATAGATAGATAGATAGATAGATAGATAGATAACATAGATAGATCTGTCACATATGTGATAGATAGATAGATAGATAGATAGATAGATAGATAGATAGATAGATAGATAGATCTGTCACATATGTGATAGATAGATAGATAGATAGATAGATAGATAGATAGATAACATAGATAGATCTGTCACATATGTGATAGATAGATAGATAGATAGATAGATAGATAGATAGATAGATAGATAGATAGATAGATAACATAGATAGATCTGTCACATATGTGATAGATAGATAGATAGATAGATAGATAGATAGATAGATAGATAGATAGATAACATAGATAGATCTGTCACATATGTGATAGATAGATAGATAGATAGATAGATAGATAGATAGATAGATAGATAGATAGATAGATAGATAGATAGATAACATAGATAGATCTGTCACATATGTGATAGATAGATAGATAGATAGATAGATAGATAGATAGATAGATAGATAACATAGATAGATCTGTCACATATGTGATAGATAGATAGATAGATAGATAGATAGATAGATAAAGTTCATCATTAGATAGATAGATAGATAGATAGATAGATAGATAGATAGATAGATAGATAGATATGTCACATATAGATAGATAAATAAATAGGTAAGATAGATAGATAGACCTGTCACATATGTGATAGATAAATAGATAGATGATGCAGATGCAGACAGCGCTGGCTCTTTGGCGAACAACCGACTTCTAGAGCCGGATATGACCGGCTTTTGAACAAGGGTGACCTTTACCTTTAACAGCAAAGTTGTCACAGGCTTTTTTTTACTTTGTTCAAATTTTTTTTAAAAAAAAAACTTGTTTACCTAATTACCTTTACTACATCCTGACTCACCTAGGGCAACTGGTTAAGCAGGAATCCATAAATTCCGGCTCAGGTCTGATGGAAATGTTTTTTTAAAAACCAAGCTATGGAACTAGAGGAGACATTTAGGTTAAAAAAAATCCACAGCCAATCCATTACTCTGCATCACAAAAAATTAAATATTGTCTGCTACTTCCGTCTTCTAATCACTGTGTCCTATACTACATCAAGTGCACTGGATCCAAATCTGAAGTCCGATTCTGCCTAGGACGTCAGGATCTTAAGTTGATTACATGTATAGGCACAAGTAGTAGCTACATTCGCTCACAGCTGCCCCTACTCATCTTTAGCTCAAAACAGACTCACTATGGCCTAGCTGTACTATCCAATAAGATGCTTTCGCACTTGAGATGAGCCCTTGGTCCATCCCACCTTATAGACCTATTTTTGACCTCAGCTCGCTGATTTGCCCAGACATGCTCAGCTGCTGCTGGAACATTCATGCCACCAGGGGACGTGATTCAGCTGAGGCAGCAGCAGGCACAGTGGTAGCTGCAACTGTTATAATGTTCACATGTAAAAATCCATTACCCAATGATCAACCATTTGAACAGCTATAGCACGCCTGTACATGAGAGGCAAATTCTGAGTTCAGATTTGGAATCAGCACACTCGACATCATGTAAATCACGTGTGTTATTCCCAGTAGCAAAATCTTTGTTGTGCAGTGTTATAATTATTTTAAAAACAACCGTTTAGGGAGGGATAAGGTAAAGGTTTCCCTTGCTTGAAAGCCAGTTGTATCCGACTCTAGGGTCCAGTGCTCATCTCTGTTTCAAAGCCGAAGAGCCAGCGTTGTCTGCTTCTGCAGACGTTTCCGTGGTCATGTGGCAGGCATGACTAGACACCGGAGCGCACGGAATGCTGTTACCTTCCCACCGAAGTGGTCCCTATTGATCTACAGTACTTGCAATTTCTTGCTATCGAACTGTGAGCTGGGACAGAGGCTGAAACAAAATGACATTGAAAATGCCAAACAAAGCACATGGGGAGGGGAAAAAACATTTAGGAAATGTTTGCTATAATAATAATTATGTTTCGACTACTTGCCAGAAAGCGAAAAGACTCTGGGAAAACACCCAAAGAAGTTATTTTGTTACACAAAACCTCTTTGTTGCAGGTTTAGACACAGTGCCCGAAAAGAAAAAAACCTCTTTTAAAAAGGAATTCATAATTTCTCTCTCATGGATTACCAAATAAATATACAGTATAGTAGAGGGACTGCGGTGGCTCAAGTGGTTAAGATGCTGAACTTGACGACTGGAAGGTCGGAGTTGGATTCCCAGGTAACTGCAGGGCGGAATGAGCTCCTGCCAACCTAGCTGTTCAAAAGCAAGACATTGCAAGTAGATAAATAGGTATCACTTCAGTGGGAAAGGTAACAGCGCTCCGGCGGCATCATGCCTGCCACATGACCATGGAAACGCCTGCAGATGCAGGCAAATATCTAAGTGTATTTTTTTTAGACGTTCAAAAGATCCCTGAAGTACACAGAAAGCTACAAATGTGACGCCATCTTCCTTACTGATTGACTCACAATGTTTTGGACTACAACTTCCATCGTCCCCGTGAAACTATATATAATACCTCTGGAGGGCAAACTCCTCGCACACACACACACAAAATGCCCAGGAAGGGCCCCCTTTCCCATTCTGATCCATTCCAATCCAAACCGATTGCAAAAGGTTTGGACTACAACGTCCATCATCCATGCATGGATCTGGCACCGTATCCCTTTGGAGGGTGTTGGTATATGGAGGGTCCGGATCTGGGATAGGTGCTAGCTAAACACCAGGTCACAGAATAGGGCCTTGCTCAAAGGAGGAAGAAAGTGGGACGTTAATAAAATAAATGTGCAAATATAAAGAGCATTAAAATTGGATGCCGGATAACAAAGCCCAGCGCATCGCCACCTGAGCACTCAAGCCGAACCTGGCCACAAAGACCAAAATACCAAGCATTGTGACTAGGCGTGAAAACCAGAGGTGACCACTTAGTGCCGCGCATGGCAACTGAGCATCACCACAAACTATACGAAGGAGAACAGGGCATGGCAGGCACGGCATCATCATCACCATCAACATCATCCTCAATTTTAATTTGTACCCCGCCCTACTCAGCATCTCGGGGTTCTATGCTCAGACTTTGCCCAGCATGTCAGGATGAGCACCCGAGCATCTCACCTGCCAGGAGGCAGCCAAACTCACCAAGCCAAGTCAGCCTTTATCCACCATCAGGAGGGCTGGAAACGGAACATAGCGCATGGCGCATGCCACCTGAGCATTGCCACAGAGCAGAAGAAAAGAAGCACCCTTCTCCTTCCAAATCACGGTGGGCAGTTGTCCAGCGGAGGAGGCGGCCACAAAGCACCGAGGCTGTCAAAGAGGCGCACGGGCACGGCACATGGCATCCAGTTGTGGCGACCCAGCCTCAGGCACATGTGCCACACTGAGCATTGCAAGCATTCACTGCCACAGGGGGTGTTTGGGGGAAATGACAACCCACCCCATCTGTGCAATATCCTCAAAGCCCTCTAGGATGATAATGATGATGATAATGATGATGATGATGATGAAGATGATGATGCACCCTTTTCTCACCTATGGCTCCACTTGGCACCACCCTGACCAACCCCAGGTTACGGTATTCCACGCTTACCTGGCCGCCGGGGCTCCCTCCACGTGCACGCGCATCCGACCCCCCCCCCCCCCAAGGATTTAGGGGTGTTTTTTTCTTAATTAAAAAAATCCTCTTTATTAGCATTCCAGCGGGCGTCACGTGGGCGCGCCTCCACCAATGGCAAGACTCGGAGATTTTAAGGGAGGGGAGGGTGGGAGTGGGTTCCTCCCCTTGTCCTGGGCCGTTGCTATAGCAACAGGGGGAGAGTAGCGCGCGCGGGGGGGGGGAGAGTTAGGGACCCCCTCTCTATCTATGTAGATAATGAAGGCAATGAGTCAAAGGGGGGCGGGAGAGAAAGAGGGGCAGCCAGGAATGCAAATTCTGCAATGTATGCAAATTTATTTAAATTGCAAATGCATGCCCTCCTTGCAAAGCCCATGCATGGAAAGCATTGCATGGGAAAAAATGCAAGCAGGCAATGAATGCTCTGTTGTTGGGGTTTTATTAAAAAAAAATTTTGGAGGGTCTTTTTTTGTTGCTATTTATAATTTATTTCGCTCGTTTATTACTTTATGTGTAATTTTCAACTGTAAAGATTTTTTTCCCATATCTTGAAACAGATGAGCACTAAACCCTAGAGTCGGATACGACTGACTTTCCAGCCAGGGAAGCCTTTACCTAAGCAAAGCAATATTAGTCCCACTTATACACTGCCCTGGGCAGTTCACACGTTAATGAGCATCTCCACCACCACCACCCCTTCAACATGTTGGGTCCTCATTTAACCCACCTGGGAAGGATGGAATAGGCTGGGTCAACCTTGAAGCCTAGTCGGGATCGAACTCACAACCTTGCGGTTGCAGTACAACGGGTTAAGTGCTGCCCCACCAGGGCTCCTGTAAGCCGCTCAGAGTGGGAAAATATCCCAGATGGGCGGGATATAAATGTAATATAAATGTAATATATAGATGTAATATAAATGTAATATATAAATGTAATATAAATGTAATATATAAATGTAATATAAATGTAATAAGCTTTGAAAGACCCTAGAGGCAATAGGCAGGGCCAGCTTGCAAACTGAAGGGGATGGTGTGGGTGTTGGAGGGGGGTGCAGTTGCTGAGATGTAAGCCGCCCTGAGTCAGGCTTGCCTGAGTGGGCGGAGCATAAATCTAAAAATTAAATTAAATTAAAAAAATAAAGGTAAAGGTCAGCCTTGCTCGAAAGCTAGTCGTATCCGACCCTAGGGTTCAGTGCTCATCTCTGTTTCAAAGCCAAAGAGCAAGCACTGTCTGTGTCTGCAGACGGTTCCCTGGTCACGTGGCAGGCATGACTAGACACCGCACCGGAGCGCATGGAATGCTGTTGACCTTCCCGCCAAAGTGGTCCCTATTTATCAACTTGCAATTTCTTGCTTTCAAACTGCTAGGTTGGCAGGAGCTGGGACAGACGACGGGAGCTCACTCCGTCACGCAGCACTCGGGTCTCGAACTGCTGACCTGCCGCCTTCCAGTCAGCATCTTAGCCACTTGAGCCACTGCAGCCCCAAAATAAAATAACCTCCCCCAAAACAACAACAACAACAACTCCACATACACCCAAGTCAGGCTCTGTTTGTGGTTGATGGTCTTGCGGTTTTGGGAGGAAATCATGTTAGGGGTGATTGGAGGGACTAGGAGAGAAGGCTAATGGCCTCAGGCAGCCGATTTGGGGAGAAGGCTAATGGCCTCAGGCAGCCGATTTGGCTACCTATGGCAGGGGTTCTCAACCCATGGCCTATGGGCCACACTTGGCCCATGGCACCATTTCATGTGGCCCACGTCATCATCATTGCCGCTGCCAGAAGCGGACACATTTACGACAGTCGTAAATGTGCCCACGGCTGTCGTAAATGCATTTACGACAGATGTGGTTGTGTTTTACGGCAGCATTTATGCCGAGGGGAACCACCGCTCAGCTGTCCGAGGGGGCATGGTTCGGTCCATGGCATCAAAAGGTTGAGAACCCCTGGGTTGTGTAATTTTGCCACGGGGGTGCGGGGGAATGGTGCTTAGGGGGCTGCCTACCTTAGGGGTATTTTGCTCCCCACCCCTCAGTGGTTAAGCAGCTGAATAAGACAACCAGAAGGTCGGCAGGTCAGCAATTCAAAACCCAAGTCCTGTGTGATGGAGTGAGTTCCCGTCGTCTGTCCCAGCTCTTGCCCACCTAGCAGTTCAAAAGCAAGACATTGCAAGTAGATAAATAGGGAAAGGTAATAGCATTCCGTGTCTAATCATGCCTGCCACGTGACTGTGGAAATTTCTGCAGACACAGACAGCGCTTGCCCTTTGGCTGTAAACAGAGATGAGCACCGAACCCTAGAGTCAGATACGACTGGTTTTCAAGCAAGGGTGACCTTTTCCCCTTTACCTTTGAAAACAGAACTCATAAGCTGCTGATCTTTAATTTCTCTCTTTGATCATTTTAAGAAGAGCCCCGGTGGTGCCATGGTTAAAATTGCTGTGCTGCAGCCCAAACTACTGACATTGTGAGTTCGATCCTGATGGGTCCTGCCCACATAGTACACTATGGAGCGGTTTGTACCGTAAATGTAATTGCTAATGCCATGATGGCGAACTTTGCCCCTCCAGGTGTTCTTGACTTCAATTTCCAGAAGCCCAAGTCTCTGTGAATCCACACGAATGGGTTTACTGTGCGTATGTGCAGTAAACCCATTCGTGTGGGTTCACTTGGGCTTCTGGGAATTGAAGTCCAAGAACACCTGGAGTGTACGTGCAGTAAACCCATCCGTGTGGATTCACAGGGACTTGGGCTTGTAGGAACTGAAATCCAAGAACACCTGGAGCGTGTGCGCAGTAAACCCATTCATGTAGATTCACAGGGACCTGGGCTTCTGGGAATTGAAGAACAGCTGGAGGGCTAAGGTTCGCCATCACGTTGCTATTGGAACAAGCCAACTAGATTCCTGTTAACCAAGTGCATTTTTAGTTTAGGTAAAGGTAAAGGTTTCCCTTGCTTGAAAGGCAGTCATATCCAACTCTAGGGTGCAGTGCTCATCTCTGTTTCAAAGCTGAAGAGCCAGCGCTGTCTGCTTCTGCAGACATATCCGTGGTCATGTGGCAGGCAGGACTAGACCCTAGTCCCACAAATCCGGAATCAGGTCAGCTTCTAAGGTGAAAACACTCTCAGATTTCACCGCCAGATGGCGCGGGAACCCTTTGGGTAACACTTTTGGCTGTCCGTCCATCGTGAAGGCATCTCTGCACAACAAGAATTCAGTACTACTTTCAAAGTGGTGATTTCTGTCCTAAGGAATCCTGTGATGTGGAGTTTCTGGTTAAACTCATGCCAACCTGCAGTTCAAAAGCACGAAATTGCAAGTAGATAAACAAGTACCACTTCGACGGGAAAGGTAACAGTGCTCCAGCGGCATCGTTGCCTGCCGCAACTTGAGATGGCCAGTTTGTGCTTGTTGTTGTTCTAGCAACATCAATGGAGATATTTATCATACACTCAATAAATAAAAAACATGTTCACTCGTGCAAATTCACTGCCTACTTTAGGTAAAGGTAAAGGCCACCCGTGCTCAAAAGCCAGTCGTATCCGACTCTAGGGTTCAGTGCTCCTCTGTTTATAGCCAAAGAGCCAGCGCTGTCTGCGTCTGCACACATTTCCATTGGCCCATGGCAAGCATGACTAGACATCGACGTGTTACCTTTTCCTACTAAAGCAGTCCCAATTTCGTCAACGGCATCATCCTTTCCCCCTGAAAGTCATCATCCCCTCCATTGATCGATGTGTCTCAATAAGTCGACCTTGGCATGAAACATGCAACCACACTCATCCCACGGAACAGATGGTGGAGGACGTGGTTGAGTTTGACGATGCTCTGCCAATTTATCTACTTGCAATGTCTTGCTTTCAAACTGCCAGGCTGGCAGGAGCCGGGGAACTCATTCCGTCACGCATCACCCGAGTCTCGAACTGCTGACCTGCCGACCTTCCAGTCATCAAGTTCAACGTCTTAACCACTAAGCAGGCATGACCAGACACCGGAGCGCATGGGATGCTGCTGCTTAGCCACTCAGTAGGCGCAAAGTCCCCGTTACTGGAGGCCCCCAAAACGCAGAGATTTCTGAGACACTTTTCCCCACCCTTGGAACAACAAAAAAAAAAGGGCATTTTGTATTTCGATACCCAGGATGATATTTGACCGTTCTCAGCCTGTCTTTTGTCAGTTCAGGAGGTAAGGATGGGTTGCACTTGAACCATGATGGGACCAGATTGCTGGCACTCAACATCAAAAAGGCTGCAGAGCACATGGCCACGGAAATGTCTGCAGAAGCGCTGGTTCTTCAGCTTTGAAACAGAGATGAGCACTGGACCCTAGAGTCAGGTACGACTGGCTTTAGAGCAAGGGAAACCTTTACCTTTACTATCATTACTATTATCGTTAAATAATCTACCATTAGATACGCAACCAAGAGTTTTGGACTTGGAAAAAATAAACAAATACATTATGAAAGGGACAGGATACTGAGACAGCTCATCTAAGCCTAGTGGATAGAGCAGGGATTCTCAACCTGCAGCCCAGAGGCCAAATGCGTCCTACCATGGCACCATTTCATGTGGCCCATCACCACCTCCACCACACCCAGAAGTGCCATGTGGTGGAGGAAGGGCAAAATGGCCCTCCAGCCCCTGAAGCTGTCTGAGGGAGCCTCACCCGGCCCCTGGCGTTAAAAGGTTGAGGAATCCTGGCATAGAGTATCGGATATTGGTGGTTGTGAGATCTGGGTTTGAATCCCTGTTCTGCCATAAAACTCACTGTGTGGTAATACACCAGTCATTGTTTTCTCTCTTATACATGTCTGAGCCATACCTGTCAAGTTTTGGATTTGGAAATAAGGGAAATTTCCCAGCAAATACAGGATGGGAAATTGTGTATTCCACCCGCCGCCACCACCACAATGCGAGGAGAGAGAAAAGTGTGTGTGTGTGGGTGGGTGGGTGGGGGGCAATAGGATTGCTCAGTATGGGGCCCAGAAATTTCTGATGGCGGCCCTGCATGTGACTGGGTGATTTAGTCATGCCTGCCACATGACCATGAAAAGTCTGGAAACACAGACAGCACTGGCTCTTTGGCTGTAAATGGAGATAAGTACTCTACCCTAGAGTCAGATACAACTGGCTTTTAACTTCACAGCAAATTTGAATACCAATCAGGCAGTGGTGGGATTATTATTTTTTACTACCTACTCTGTGGGTGTGGTATAGTGGGCGTGGCCATGGGGAAAGCCCTGCTATGCACCCAAATTAGGACTACAATGGATCCCGCATTAACAATGCGTTCGAATAGTGTCATTTTCGATTAACGACGCTACGACGCTCCCAATGTGATTGTTGAATAACTACATTATTCGAATAAAAACGGTACTTTTTCCCGTCATTATTCGAAAAACGACATCGTTATTCGATTAATGATGGTATTTTTACCTTCGTTATTCGAATAATGACTTTTTTGCCGTTATTCGAATAACGGCGTTATTCCAATAGCGATGCTACTTGGGGAACCAAGTAACGTCGTTATTCGAGGGTCCGCTGTACTTTATTTCAAAACTTGGGTGGGCTGGTCCAGCTGGAATTTCTGGTACTGGTTCTGGCGAACTGGTGTGAACCTGCTGATGCCCACTACTGGGGACAGGTGAAGCCCAAGCCAACCCTAGAGAGACCCGAGCACCAAGTTGAGACACCTAGACTGGATCTACCAAGGACAGGTTTCGACCCGAGAGAAGTTGGGTTTCTGAACTTCACCTCCCTTTCCCCCCAGGGTCCTTACCTTCTTCCAAGTGGAGCAGGAGGAAGCCGTCCTCTGCCGGGTCGGCCAGAGATTCTCCCAGACGCTGGAGGGATAATAGAAGGCCATGGGAAAGATTTGTGCGGCACACCCCAAGCTTTTCCAAAGCCTCAGTGTCCCAGGTAGACCTTCTCACAGCCTTCAAGAACGCACTGTCATAGCTGTTCAGGAGACCCATCACAACCAGGGGAGTTGGACGATCCAGTTTCACTTGACACACCGGTTCTTGGTGAACCCCATGGGAGCAAGCCGAGCAGCCAGGTGCAGGCAAGAAATCCGAGGGCGTCACCGCTTTGCCCTGAAAACCTTTACAGAGTGGAGAGTGGTCCTGAAGATCATCATGGTTGGCCAACGCAAGGGGTTCTACTTCCACTCGTGGCCTTCTGGGACCCACCATTTCTTCTTCTTCTGGGGGTTGAGGTTGTCTCAAAGTGGAGACCCCCCAGGGACCCTCTCCCATAAGATTCACCTTCCCACGTAGGGAGACGGGATCCGCCACCCATAGAAGGGCCAAGAAGAGCCCTCCACCCATGAGACACATGGTCTAGTCGTGGTTCCCTCAAAAGAAGAGGGAAACGGAGGGCCAAGAAATGTCTCTTTGTCCTATTTTCAGCGGCAGGTAATCTCCCGACTCTTTAATCTGATCCTTTTCTCTCCTTTCCATTCGCTGCTTTGCAGCAAGTGAAAGGGGGGAAGAGAAGAGAGCACTTTTAACCTGGGGGAAGACTGCTGCAAGAGGCAGGCAGGCAGTTCTGGCGAGACAGAGGGAGCAAGTGGTAATGGCTGGAGCAGGCTGGCTAACCTTTGACCCGTCCTCTGTCCCAGCTCCTGCCAACCCAGCAGTTCGAAAGCAAGAAATTGCAAACAGATAAATAGGGACCACTTTGGTGGGAAAGGTAACAATGTTCTGTGCACTCCAGTGTCTGGTCATGCCTGCCGCTGTACTCCGTCCTGACCGACTTTGGCTTGTCGGACAAGTCCGTCTTCTGAGTGATGCATGACAGCCTGCAGAGCACCGCAGCTCAAATGCGGCTACGGATGTTGTGCTGCCCACCAACTTGCACGTATGTGTCAAAGTAGGGCTGGAGGTGGAGCAGGTGCAAGAAGCCCTGTGTGCTGCCCACAGCGTCATCCTCTACTTCCAGCAGTTTGAGACCTGAGTGCTGCACGACAGTGAGCTCCCATCTCTGTCCCAGCTCCTGCCAACCTAGCAGTTCCAAAGCAAGACATTGCAAGTAGATAAATAGGGACCACTTTGGTGGGAAAGGTAAACAGCGTTCTGTGCACTCTGGTGTCTAGGAATGCCGGCTACATGTCCACGGAAATGTCTGCAGAAGCAGACAGCGCTGGCTCTTAGGTTACAAGGGGAGATGAGCACCGAACCCTACAGTCGGATACAAATGGCTTTCGAGCAAGGGAAACCTTTACCTTTACTAATAGAGTAGACCTTACTGCCAGCGACTCAATGCTGCATGTCAGGCGGCGGTGAATTAACCTGACAACTCTGAGGACTAACAGCCTGGGGTAGCAAAATCCACAGGGAAGGGTGATGGTCCTCAAGTGGATTAAATGGTCCCACTTGAATCCATCTTGATGTTGGGCAGTAGCTTCATCCATCCTGGCCTGGGGGCCGAGGAGGACTTGGTGTGCCGAGAGGGCTCAGGACCAGAAAGTGACTCATGTGGAGCTGGATCAGTGGTACTATGGGTGTCACACTGTGATATGGATGGCAGATGAAAGGCCACTGCATTGTCTTATTCCCAGAACAATCTACATGGCTGATCGCCATGATGATTGCCGATATTCAGATTCAGATCCAGCTGCTGCAGTAGCAACAGAAATCTTAACTTTCTGCTTTCCTTCTCCTGCGAGAAAACGGGTTTCAAGGGAAGAGTGTATTAAAATGAAGGCCGTTCACCTGCACAGATCTTTGTAGGGCAGAAGGTGGGGAATCAACACTCCTTAGTGCCTGTTGCTTACACTGAATCTTTCTTTCTTCCCCTTGAATCCGTCCTCCAAGACCGACATGGAAAATGTGAGCTTCAAAAGGGTCAGTGAGTTTTTGCAGAAATGTGCCAAACTTGAGGATAACGAAGGAGACTCTCAGCCTAAGGAGGAGATCATCAAAGTCCGAAATCTTCCCATGCTGACTCCGTCCTACCCTCAGACAGTGCAAGGTATGGAAATGTCTTTCCTGATATGAGTATCACGAGTAGCATGCAAGGTGGCAGAAAGGGTTTGGTCATAACTGACCAGCATTGTGTGCCTTCAAGTCAATTCTGATTTCTAGTGACCGTTTCTAGAATGTTCTAGGTCAGGGGTGCCCAAACTATAGCCTGTGGGCTGGATCTGGCCCCCGATGCCAATCCATCCGGCCTGCGCCGCCCTCGTCGCTCTCAGAAGCAGAAGTAAAATGCACCTGGGGCACGTTTTACTTCTGCTTCTGGGAGTGACGGGGCTGGGTGCCCGGATGAATTGGCATTACCTGGTGGTGGATTTCTTACAATTCAACTATGTGAAGAAAGAAAGATGTTTTACCGTTTGGAAATAGTTATGGTTGTGTTGTCAAAAGATTGCAGTCTAGACACCCTAAATCGCTCTCAGCCCCCAGAGGCCAAAGGTTTACTTTGCATGTCTGTTTACTGACCATTGTACAAATTCCAAGCAGGCGAATCAGTTTCCTTTAATTATTCTATTTGAAATGCTTGCTCTGCCCATCCTAAAGATTCAAGAGTAAGTAACAAAACAAAGTGTTTGCATACAATTGTTCAAGCCATTCTTTATGTATTTGGGATCATCTATTGGGAAGCCTAGGGGGACTGCAGTGGCTCAAGTGGTTAAGACGCTGAACTCGTTGACTGGAAGGTCGGATTTCGATTCCCCGGGTGAGCACCCGTCCTCTGTCCCAGCTCCTGCCAACCTAGCAAGAAAATTGAAAGCAAGAAATTGCAAATAGATAAATAGGGACCACTTCGGTGGGAAAGGTAACAATGTTCTGTGCACTCCAGCATCTAGTCTTGCCTGCAGCATGACTGTGGAAATGTCTGCAGATGTAGACAGTGCTAGCTTTTTTTCTGTAAACAGATGAGCACTGTACTCTAGAGTTAGATATGGATGGGGTTTGAGCCCGGGAGACCTTGACCTTACCAACATAATGGATGAGCCTGGTGAGGTGGTAATAATAATAATAATAATAATAATAATAATAATAATAATAATAATAATAATAATAATAATAATAATAATAATAATAATAATAATAATAATAATAATAATAATAATAATAATAATAATAAACACAACAATGGCCACAGGATTGGAAAAGATCAGTATATGTTCCAATCCCAAAAACAGGGTAATGCCAAAGGATGTTCAAATTATCAAACAATTGCGCTCATCCCACAAGCTAGCAAGGTGATGCTCAAGATAATATAGGATAGACTTCAGCAGCACGTGGAGAGAGAACTACCAGAGGTGCAGGCTGGGTTCAGAAGAGGCAAGGGGACTAAAGAATACCAGAAACAAGTCTACTTCTGTTTCATTGACTAGACCAAAGCCTTTGACTGTGTAGAGCACAACAAGATGAGGAGGATGCAAAAATTACTGAGCAGAGCAAGGAGCTAGTCACCAGCACTCTAGCAGAAGGATGCAAGAGGCAGTCTAACAATGCAACTGGACTCAAAAGACTGTATCAGGAAAGCATATATAAATGCTTGTATACAAATGCCAGAAGCCTCCGGAACAAAATAGGGGAGCTGGAATACTTAGCAATAGATAAAAATATTGATATTATTGGTATCACTGAAACCTGGTGGACGGATGATAACCAATGGGATACAGTTATCCCAGGCTACAAACTGTACAGGAAGGATAGGAAGGGGCAAACAGGAGGTGGTGTAGCCTTGTATGTCAAAGAAGTGATAAAATCGTATGAATTGGAATATCTAGGTGATTTGGAGTCACCATTAGAAGCTCTGTGGGTAAGAGTACCAGGCCACAAGGATGGTCTAACAGTAGGCATATACTATCGGCCTCCGACCCAAACTCTTGAGGGAGACTGGCAGTTGGAGAATGTTGTAAAGGAGGCATCCAAGAAGGGAAGCCTGGTTATAATGGGGGACTTCAATTACCCTCACATAGACTGGGTGAACTGTTGTTCAGCACATGATAAAGAGATAAAGTTCCTAGATATGCTAAATGATTGTTCCCTGGGACAGATGGTTGAAGACCCAACTAGAGGTACAAGAATCCTTGACTTGATTCTGAGTAATACTCAGGATCTGGTGCAAGATGTTAATGTGACTGATCCAATAGGGAACAGTGACCACAACTCAATTATGTTTAACTTGATCATAGACCGCAAGTCACTGATAAAATCTAACACAGAGACCTTAAATTTTCAAAAAGGAAATTTCCCAAAGATGAGGAAACTAGTAAAAAAGAAACTGAAAGGGAAAATTGATAGAGTCCAAAAACTCCAAGAGGCATGGAGGTTGTTTACAAAAACAATAACAGAGGCCCAATTGGAATGCATACCCAAAAGGAAAAAGGGCACTGCCAGGTCCAAGAGGACTCCGATGTGGCTTACAGGAGCTGTTCGAGAAGTGATCAAGAGCAAGAAAAGCTCATTTAGAAGATGGAAGGCTTGTCCGAATGAGGACAGCAGGCAGAAACATAAATTCTGGCAGAACAAATGCAAGGCAACAATCAGGAAAGCAAAGCAAGACTTTGAGGAGCGTATAGCTAAAAATACTCAGAGAAATAACAAAGACTTCTTTAAGTACATTAGAAGTAAGAACCCAACTAGGAAGGCCAATGGACCATTAGATGACAATGGAAGGCAAGGGGTTATTAAAGAGGAAACAGAGATTGCAGAGAGACTCAATGAATTCTTTGCTTCAGTATTCACTGAAGAAGACAGAGACCACATGCCCAAAACAGAGCCTATCTTCGTAGGGAGGGAAACCGAAGAATTAAGCAAGATAGAAATAACCAGGGAGGAGGTCCTTGCATGTCTTGTTAAGCTAAACACTAACAAATCCCCAGGACCAGATGGCATCCATCCACGAGTTCTCAGGGAACTTAAAGATGAAATTGCTGATATCCTAGCCAAAATATATAATCTTTCCCTCAAATCAGGCTTTGTGCCTGATGACTGGAAGGTAGCGAATGTAACACCAATTTTCAAAAAAGGATCCAGGGGTGATCCAGGAAATTACCGGCCTGTCAGTTTGACATGTGTCCCAGGTAAAGTGATGGAAACCATCCTAAAAGACAGAATTAATAGTTACATAGAAGAGAAGGCACTGCTAAAGGAGAGCCAACATGGCTTTTGCAAGGGCAAATCATGCCTCACTAATCTGTTGGAATTTTTTGAGAGTGTCAACAAGCATGTGGATAAGGGGGATCCAGTTGACATTGTTTATCTGGACTTTCAGAAGGCTTTTGACAAGGTCCCACACCAAAGGCTCTTGAATAAACTTACCAGTCATGGAATAAAGGGACAGGTCTTGTCCTGGATCAGCAACTGGCTAAGGGACAGGAAACAGAGGGTAGCACTAAATGGACACTTCTCCAAGTGGAGGGAAGTAAAGAGTGGGGTCCCCCAAGGTTCAGTACTGGGACCCCTGCTTTTCAACCTCTTCATAAATGATCTAGAGGTAGGAGTAAAAAGCAAGGTAGCCAAATTTGCTGACGACACTAAATTATACAGGGTAGTGAAAACTGTGAGAGATTGTGAAGAGCTCCAGAGGGATCTCTTGACACTGGGGGAGTGGGCAAAACAGTGGCAAATGAGCTTCAACATCAGTAAGTGCAGAGTGATGCATGTTGGGGCAAAAAACCCCAATTACATTTATAAACTGATGGGGTCTGAACTCTCTGCGACAAACCAGGAAAGGGACCTTGGTGTCCTGGTGGACAGCTCAATGAAGGTGTCAACCCAGTGTGCCTCAGCAGTGAAAAAAGCAAACTCAATGTTAGGGATCATTAGGAAGGGTATAGAAAATAAGTCAGCAAGTGTCATTTTGCCTCTTTATAAATCTATGGTGAGGCCCCATCTGGAATATTGTGTACATTTCTGGTCGCCATACCTCCAGAAGGATATTATTGAGTTGGAGAAAGTACAGAGGAGGGCAACCAGAATGATTAGGGGACTGGAACACCTTCCTTACCATCTGAGGCTGCAACGGTTGGGCCTTTTCACTCTTGAACGACGGCGTCTAAGAGGTGACCTGATTGAAGTTTATAAAATCATGCACGGTGTGGACAAGGTAGATAAGGAAAAACTGTTTTCCCTATCGCACAACACTAGAACTAGGGGACACTCCATGAAACTTTTGGGTACTAGTTCTCAAACAAATAAGAGAAAGTACTTTTTCACCCAGAGGATTACTGGTCTATGGAACTCCCTGCCAGAAGAAGTGGTGACAGCTGTCAGTCTTCACAGCTTTAAGAAAGGATTAGACAAGTTCATGGAGGACAAGGCTATCAATGGCTATAATTATGGCTACCTAAGGACAACCTCCGGGTTGGAGAGATAGGCAGGATATCTCTCAATGCCATTTCCAGGGAATCCTAAGCAGGTGAAGGCATCTGCTTGGGAATACCCTGAAGGAAATGGTGAGCCACTGTGTGAGACAGAATGCTGGACTGGATGGGCTGTGGCCTGTTCCAGCAAGGCTGTTCTTATGTTCTTATGTTCTTATGTAAGATGTGGCAAGTAATTAAAGAGATGGGAATACCAGAACACCTTATATACCTCCTGAGAAATCTGTTAATGAAACAAGAAGCAACAGTTAGGACAGAACACGGAATGACAGAGTGGTTTGGAATAGGAAAAGGAGTGAGACAAGGCTGCATTTTGTCACCCTGCTTATTCAACTTATACACAGAGCACATAATGCGCGATGCAGGGATGGAGGAATCACAATATGGGCTCAAAATTGCTGGGAGAAACATCAACAATTTGAGATATGCAGACGATACCACCCTAATGGCAGAAAGTGAGGAAGATTTAAAGAAGCTCATGATTAGGTTGAAAGAAGAGAGTGCAAAAGCTGGCTTGAGACTCAACATCAAGAAAACCAAGATAATGGCAACAGGCCCCACCAATCCCTGGAAAATAGACGGGGAAGAAGTAGAAGCAGTGACAGATTTCACTTTCTTAGGATCTAAGATCACTGCAGATGGAGATTGCAGCCATGAAATAAAAAGGCTGTTGCTATGAAGCCTTCCCAGTGGAGAGAAATGACTGGGAGATGGACTTCATGTGGGTGAAGGGTTACGGCTTAAAGACTTTATTTTTCTACAGCATTTTATAAGCATTAATTGCATAGGTCAATCAAAATAGCTAAACTGCTGAATAACAGCAGAATTACCCTGCAGACGTGTTTAATAGGTAACAGAAGTAAATTAGTTGGCTGATATTGACTAAAGGATTACCTTGCCAAGGTTCCGGTAAGCAAACATACAGAACTTAGTCATTTATTGATTACACAAGCGAAACAATAGATATTAGGGTGACCCAAGTCAAAAAGTCATGTTCTGATAAATTAAAGGTTCACAGGTCTGTTTACCCTGCTTAATTAGTTAAGAATTCTAGCCCGCTGTGGTTCACCTACCTGGTGAACTGTTTTGAGTTAAGGGCATACCATTAAAACTCCTCAGAGAAAATCTCGCTCTGCCCCAGCGGGCTGGGATCCTTTATATTAAATAATATAATATATGATTTTAGGGTGATCTTGGGTACACGCTAATTATCATCACTATAGAAAGCTGAGCACAGAAAAATAGATGCCTTTGAGATGTGGTGTTGGAGGAGAGTTTTGAGAGTCCCCTGGACAGCGAGGAGAACAAATAGGTCTATATTATAAGAAATCAACCCTGACTGCTCATTGGAAGGTCAAATAGTAAAGATGAAGCTGAAATACTTCGGACATCAAATGAGAAGAGAGGATTCACTTGAGAAGGCCTTGATGCTGGGAAAGGTGGAGGGCAAAATAAGAAGGGGGAGGCCAAAGTCGAGATGGCTAGATGGTATTGTAGACACAATGGGCACAGAGATGGGTGGGCTGAGGAGGATGGTGGAGGATATGTTAGATGTAATATCAAACTGCGATGAACTACATCGCAAAGGACCACAGCTTTCCCGCTCCACATTCCCCTTGCTGACCCTACTGCAGATTCCCCGTGCCCAGTTGGGCACCAGTGGTCTCTGGCAGAGGCTAAACCAGCGGGCAAACTCCTGGCCTCTGG
Source organism: Bradypodion ventrale (assembly GCA_035047345.1). NCBI lineage: Eukaryota > Metazoa > Chordata > Lepidosauria > Squamata > Chamaeleonidae > Bradypodion > Bradypodion ventrale. The sequence continues at coordinate 12,581,997 of JAWDJE010000017.1, read as the reverse complement.
CCCTTGTCAGGGCATAAGGGGGGTGAATTATTGATAGGGATTAATTCGGCTGCTTCTAGCCTGATCGACGACTCTGCCAAATCAATTACCACCTGGAAGAATCACTCATCCCCTGGTTAAGGAAATCTCCGGTGCAAACAGTGAATATGTTTGCCCCTGTCTAAGCCCTAAACAATAGTCCTCCTCATCCCATGTTTGCCCCTGCTAATTAACTTCCCCTGAAGAGTTTCCCCAATTAACCTGAGTAAACAGGTATTGTGATTGACTTATTGGTGACGGTTGTTTTCTCCTTGCCTTCTGGTCTATAAAAGGTGTATGCATTTTCCCAATAAACACTGATCTGATCCTGCTTCCTTGCCTCGTATCGTTCATTGATCAGTCTCCTCCGGGACCTAGCGCCGCCTAGCGGCAGATATTCGCTACATCTGGTGACCCGCGACATGATTCTACTCGTGAGTAAGGGACCCCGGAGAGGTCTACTCGTGAGTAACGAACCACGCGGTCCGGTTCCACGCTTGAGCCGCGACCCGTCATCCCGGAGGACAGCGCGGCGCTCCGACCGGCAGCCAGCCGATCGGAGAAGTGGCCTGCGGCGAGGCATTCCAGAGAGACATTCCTACAGCTTGCTCCCGCTTTCGAGGAGGTTGCCATAGAGGGAAACGCGTTCCGCTCAGGGCAGGCTGTGAGCCCCTGACATCGCAGAGGCCGTTAGAAGGGCCCGTGGCGGAAGGTCCACGCTCCGAGGTCTACCCCAGACACTAGACGCCCGAACCTATTGCCTGACAAGACGCGTCGACTCGTCCCGAGAAGGAATCTTCCGGAGACCCAACTGCAGGTAATATGGGGACTTGTTCTCATAGACCAAGTCCGTCTGCTAGCCAAAGAACTCGAGAGGAGGAGTTTAAAATCCTGGCCAGGGTATTTAAATTACGATTTCACAGCAAGGAATTAGCGAGACTTTTGGCGTACCTCGGGGAACACTGCCTACTTTACCCAGAAGTAGGTACGTTAACCCTGAAGCTCTGGGATCAGATAGGAGACTGCATTCAGCAACCCCCGAAAGCTCCAGGAGGGATAGTTGGTACATGGAGAAAGTGTAGGAGACTCTTAGAGCAGATCGAACCAGTCCGGATAGAGGCCAAAGAACCCCCGTTAGTCGAGCCATCAGGCAAGTCAGTCGAACCGACTGCGCCCACGTCACTCTATCCGTCAATTAGCTATCAGCAGAGTAGCGTAGGGAGCCTTCCCGCGGTGACAGCTGCAGACGTCACCGGAGGAACGCAAGGAATGAGAAGCGCAGGCGCTTCTCTGACAGTTCCGGGTTCCCCAGTCGCGAAAAGTGCCCTTCAGCGCACAGCTGAGATAGAGCTAAAGAAGGGGGAATTGTCAGCAGAACAGCTAGCTGAACTTAGACAGATTTGTCCAATCCGCATGGAGATGGACGCGCTCACGGGCGCACAGCAGGTAGTACACTCCCCAGTCCCGTATAAGCTTCTCATGGCTTTACGGAAAGCAATTTCAGAGACAGGGTTCCAAAGTCGTTTTACTAGGGGCACGCTTCGGCAAGTGTGCGAGACCACCATGTGGATTCCTCATGATTGGAAAGCCGTCATGAGGATGATGCTAACCCCTAGCCAGTACATGATCTGGGACAGCGAGTTTCGCCTAGAGGCTCAAACTCGGGCTGCCAGGATGGGAGGCGCGGTGCTTCCGGAGCAACTGTATGGCTCTGGTAACTATGAGCCCATCAACGCTCAAATTAACTTGCCTCTCGCCACCCTAGAAATGTCAGCTGAGGCTGCCTATAGGGCATACTTCAAGGTCCCAGCATCTGGCAAAACGGCCAAAAATTACACCGCTATTAAGCAGGGAGCCCAGGAGCCCTACATGGACTTCATCAATCGCCTGGAAGAAGCCATTAGCAGGCAGATTGAGAATGAGCAAGCCCAGGAAGAGCTCATGATCAAGCTAGCAAAGGACAACGCCAACCTGGACTGCCGTAAAATCTTGCAGTCCATGGGCAATCGCCCTGACATAACCTTAACGGACATGATCAGAGCATGTTCCGACGTTGGCACGGACTCTTACAAGATGGGTCTGCTAGCGGCAGCGGTGCAGGGGGGGGAAAGACCTCAGGGCAATGGCAAGACCAGAGGGGCATGCCACTCCTGTGGCAAGGTCGGACACTTCGCTAGGGAGTGCCGATCCAAGGGAGGCGGGCAAAAGCCCGGCCGTCCCAAGGCTCCGAACACCCCCTGCCCGAAGTGCAAGAAAGGCTATCATTGGGCCAGGTTTTGTCCGAGTTCGGGAAACCGGAATCCGGGCACGTCTCTGGCCCCAGTCCAAACAGAGGCTTCCTTCACCCAGATCCAGAACTCCCCAGAACTAGACTAGGTTCTAGGCACATTCCAGACACTGCTAGGGCACAGGCCAGCCCCAAGGGTAGCACAGGGCTAGAATTGGCTTGCCAGGCAGACGTTACATGCGATCTGCCGGGCACAGTCTATCTAGTCGATTCTCAGTACATGGGACCCCTACCCAAAGGCTTTATAGGCTTAGTTTTGCCCCGCAGTGTAGCTGGAGCACGTGGAATTTTCATAATTCCAGGAGTCATTGACTCGATTTTTTCAGGCGTTCTCCAGGTCCAGCTTTGGACACACCTGCCCCAAACAATCCACAAGGGAGACACCCTAGCGCAACTGATCATGGTTCCTTGTCACTCGCCAGCAGGCAGCCAGAGAAGGCTCAGTGACAGCTCAGAGTCCGGTTCAGCAGACCGCTCGAGCGCGAGTGAGGCAGTGCAAGGATACCAGGTCTTAGCGACAGTGGAGACCAACATTGAGTGGAAGCAGCGCCCCGTTATCGAGGTATTTTTGAACAAAAGAGTGTTCTCAGGGTTACTCGATACCGGAGCGGATGTGACCGTGATAAGCAGAAGCCAGTGGCCGAAGGAGTGGGCCATTGAGCCGGTCTCCGATGTGTGGGGGGTAGGCGGAGTCCAGGAAGCGTTTAGAAGCCGAGAGTGGGTAGAAGTCACAATCCCAAGGGCTGACGGCACGGCGGTAATTCGGCCGCACATTCTTGACGTGCACGTCAACCTTTGGGGGCGAGACATTCTACAGCAGTACGGTGCCACCCTTACCTTCGGGTAATGGCGTTGCCACTTAAATGGCTCACCGATACTCCGGTCTGGGTAGAACAATGGCCGGTAGCGGGAGAGAAATTGGTTGCTCTCAAGCAGCTAGTGAAAGAACAGCTAGACGCAGGACATATAGAACAGTCCACAAGTCCTTGGAATTCACCAATTTTTGTTATTAAGAAAAAGTCGGGGAAGTGGCGACTCCTCCACGATCTCAGAGAGATCAATAAATGCATTCAGCCGATGGGTCCGCTTCAATGCGGCATCCCAAATCCTAATATGATTCCCGAGGGGTGGGAGATTCTAGTCGTAGATCTCAAGGATTGCTTTTATACAATCCCCTTAGACCCCAGGGACCGGGAAAGGTTCGCCTTTACGGTGCCGGTTGTGAACTACAGTGAGCCCACGCAGCGTTACGCGTGGAAATATTTGCCACAGGGCATGCTCAATTCGCCCACTCTGTGCCAAATATATGTTCACGACGCACTGGCAAAGTTCCGAAGCCTTTACCCTAAAGCTATTGTGTGTCACTTCATGGATGATATTTTAGTAGCGTTGCCGCAACTCGGCAGCGAAATATTTTCTGACCTCCAGGCCAGCCTGGGGGACAAAGGTTTACTCATTGCCCCGGAAAAGGTGCAGAAGACCGAGCCCTTCTCATACTTGGGTCATCGGCTTCTTCGTTCCTTTGCCACACCGGTTTTACCCCAGATAGCTTTACAGGACTCAGTCACCCTGGTAGAGTTACAGCAGGTTTTAGGAAACATCAATTGGGCCAGACCGTATTTCCGATTAGATACGGATCTTCTGAAACCGCTCTTCTCGCTGCTAACCTTAGGAAAGCAGCCGGCAGACCGGATAAAAATCTCTCGAGACGCGCGCTTGGCGCTCGAGAAAGTGAACCAAGTTCTCAGCCAAAGGTGGGTGGATAGAATCGCCCAGGGGCCATATGCCCCGATCCTTAATTTGTACATCGTACGGTCAGGATCCATGTTCACTGGGGCGCTAGGAATAGACTCCGAGAAGGGAGCGAAAATTGTGGAGTGGGTTTACTTGCCTAACACATCTTCACGGAACATCGTTCCGCCCCAAGAGCTGGTTTCCGCGGTGATTTACCGCGGCAGGCTGAGAACTAGGGACATTTCAGGAAATGATTTGGCCAAAATTGTAGTCCCGTTCACCAAGGAACAAATTCACCAGTTAATGCAGTTAGGTGACTCGCTTCCAATAGCTTTGGAGGGTTTCACTGGGAGCTTAGCGTACCACTTGCCCAAAGACCCCAGACTTGTCTCACTCCAGACAGGAACAGTCAGCTTGTTCGAATTGCTCTCGCTGGTCCCACTCCAGGGGGCCAAGACAGTTTTCACAGATGGAGGTCGCACATATGGTGTCTTGACCTGGCAGGAGGGCGAAGCTTGGCGCACGCTGTTAACTCTTCCACAGAAGTCCGCTCAGCGGGCAGAGTTGGCAGCCGTGAACCTTGCCTTGCGCACCTTCGCCCAGGAACGTTTAAATATCATAACTGACAGTCTGTATGTTAGGAATCTACTTCATAGTCTACCGGGAGCTTACATCACTCCCGCGATAGACAAGAACTTGCTTAGTCTGTTTCTCACTGCTCAATTTCATTTGCGAAACCGCACGGAGCTGCTCTATATTGCCCACATCCGAAGTCACCAAGACCTACCGGGTCCGATTTCCGCGGGCAATAGCAGAGCGGCCGCAGCCGCAAAGGAAATTCAGCAACGTTCAGTTTTGGGAGTTTTTACTACTCCAATCCAGAGTCATGCCTTTTTCCACCAAAATGCCAAGGCACTCGCCAGACAGTTCAATCTGCCACTTTCCCAAGCCCAAGGTATAGTCCGCTCTTGCCAGCATTGCGCAGGGGCATCGGGGGGGCCCTCGTGGGGGGTTAACCCACGAGGGACAGAAGCCAATCAGGTGTGGCAGATGGATGTCACGCATGTGCCGCAGTTTGGCAGATGGCAGTACATGCATGTCTGCATTGACACATTTTCTCAGTTCGTTTGGGCCACGGCGCAGAAAGGGGAAACTGCCTCCCACGTGGAGCAGCACCTCCTTTCCTGCATCGCGGCGATGGGCAAGCCACGGCACGTGAAAACGGATAACGCCCCATCCTACTGCTCTAGGCAGTTGGCCGCCTTCATGGCTACATGGGACATCAAACATACATTTGGAATTCCCTACAATCCGCAAGGGCAGGCGATTGTAGAACGGGTCAATCGGACGCTAAAGTCCTACATTGACAAACAAACAGAAAGGGGGGAGCCACCAGCCCTCCCCAAATCACAGGGACAGGCACAGTTTTGCTTGAATAAGGTATTGTTCACGTACAATCACCTTAATGTTTTTTTGGACTGTACGCCGCAGGAGAAGCATTTCCGCCGTTCGGAAGCTCTCCCGCGACCTATGGTCCGGTACCGGGTGCCACCAGACCCTTCTTGGAGGGGCCCGGTGCCGCTCATAACCTGGGGAAGAGGGTATGCTGCAGTTATGTCTCCTACAGGTGTCGTTTGGATCCCGGCTCGGTGTGTCAAGCCTCATTTGGAACCTCATGGCGTGGACCCAGACCGACCCGAGTCCGATCCCGGAGATGGAGGACCTCACCCTGACCGAGGAGACCCACTGGGAGAAGCGGCGGACGCGGACCCCAGCACCGAGGATAACCTGGGGGATGGTCAAGTCCCTTTGCAGTGAGGCCCAGGACGCCCTTCAACGCGAGGAGAAGGAGCCAACACCGGAGAACTTCGTTGCAGCAGTCTTCGCCCAGATTAATGCCAATTCAGCGATCTTCACCATCATCCTGACCCTCACCCTGCTTTTGGGGGGAGGCGTTCAGGCCGCCTCACTGGAGGCCAGCGATTTAATGCCGGGCGGAGACCTTTCTGCCCGCATGCAGTACAACATCTGGGAAAGGTTGGCAAGCCTTGTCAACCAGTCCGATTTTTGCCTCAGACAGGACGTCGGTTCTGCTTCAATCCTCAGCACCTGCCTCATCCCGGTGTGCCATTCTCCAGGCGCACACCCCCGGGATGGGGACTGGCTGGTGAAGCGATTCTTCAGCCCGTACATCCCAACAGCTTCCTCGGAATATGCTCGTTGGGAGATGCGGCTAACCATGACTTTACCGGCTGACGCGGCCACTCTCCACACTCCTCGAGTGGCGGTCAGCCCGAACTCTACCTGTGGCCGAATTTACGGTTGCTCCGGACTCGGCCGAACCCGGCGCCAATGCCTCGATGTAGGCAGCGGCAATTGGACTTGCAGTAACCCAGTGCCGCGCGGCACAGCATATGCACACATCACCCTACCATCTGGATGGTTTTTCACTTGTAACCAGTATACGTTCAACTACATTCCTGCTAATATTACAGACTCTATATGTTGTATAAGTCGGTTGACACTCTTGCCCCCCACTAAGGATATGATTGCCCCAAGCCCCAATGTTCCCAATGTTTCCAATGTTCCCTCACTCATACGGCACACTCGCACCACTATGTTAGACAGCTCATGTGAAAGCAGCTTTAGGGTAATGAGACCTGCCGAGTATCTCTCCTTGGCAGTCAGCATCTTTGGCGTGCCAGGCTTAGCCGTCGGCAACGCAAAAAGGATTGGTCGCTTGGCTTGCGGTTTAGCAAAGGCCATCAACCATACCTCTTCAGCGATAGCGCTCCTCAATCAGGAGCAGGCGGAACTTCGCCATGCCATTCTCGATAACCGAGCGGCTATCGACTACCTCCTATTGTTGCACCACCTGGGCTGCGAGTCTTTTCACGGTATGTGCTGCTTTAACCTTACAGACAACTCTCGTAAGATTCAAAGCCAGCTCACGGATCTTCACGCCATAGTGGCTGGCATCACAGAGGGCTCTGCATGGGGGGCTTGGTGGAGCTCACTATGGAAATGGATGTGGTCGTGGATCCCATGGGGGTGGCTTCAGATGGTAATCAAAGTGGTGGTGGGGGTAGTTATACTAGGCATTACAGTTTGCTGTCTTGCTCAATGTATTCCCTCGCTGATCTCGAGATGCCGCAGAAGGAAACCCCGTGACGTCATTCCAGACCAACAGCTGGTGCCGCTTTTGCGCAGAGTCGCCAGTCAGGCTCTTAATATAAAAAAGTAAGGGGAGGTGCAGATTCCCCGTGCCCGGTTGGGCACCAGTGGTCTCTGGCAGAGGCTAAACCAGCGGGCAAACTCCTGGCCTCTGGCCCTTGTCAGGACATAAGGGGGGTGAATTATTGATAGGGATTAATTCGGCTGCTTCTAGCCTGATCGACGACTCTGCCAAATCAGCATCTCGCAGACCTCAATTACCACCTGGAAGAATCACTCATCCCCTGGTTAAGGAAATCTCCGGTGCAAACAGTGAATATGTTTGCCCCTGTCTAAGCCCTAAACAATAGTCCTCCTCATCCCATGTTTGCCCCTGCTAATTAACTTCCCCTGAAGAGTTTCCCCAATTAACCTGAGTAAACAGGTATTGTGATTGACTTATTGGTGACGGTTGTTTTCTCCTTGCCTTCTGGTCTATAAAAGGTGTATGCATTTTCCCAATAAACACTGATCTGATCCTGCTTCCTTGCCTCGTATCGTTCATTGATCAGTCTCCTCCGGGACCTAGCGCCGCCTAGCGGCAGATATTCGCTACACCCTACTGACCACCACTGACCGCCATGCAGCCAGTGAAAATAAAGACCTTTAAATACAACTAATGACTCTGGAGTTATTGGACTGAACCGTCGGAAAAATCTCTAACAGGACAGAGGCACCAGGAGGACAATGGTTCATAGGGTCGCAAAGGGTCGGAATCGACTGTGCAACTGAACAACAAAGGCAGGGCTCCAAGAGGCACCTCATCCCTCTTTCACCTCCTTCCTTCTGTCATTTAGGGTGCCACACTCACACACCTTTTGCAGCCTCCCGCTCCCTCTCTGCATTTCCTGCAGGCGAAGGAAGGTGCCTCAGGCAGTAGGTTTTGGGGGGTCGTGAAAAGGCAACATTGTCAGAGACAAAACAAAGTTGTAGCACCTTAAAGACTAATTCCTGTATTTTGATACAGGAGTTAGTCTTTAAGTCAGGATGGTCAACCTACGGCCTGTGGGCCGGACCTGGCCCATGGCACCATTTCATGTGGCCTGCCACTGCCCTTGCCACTACTGGAAGCAGAGGCATGTACAATAGCCATAAAACATGCCCGTGCATGCGTAAACGCACCTGTTCCTTCCGTAAACGCTGCCGTAAATGCACCCGTGGCTTTTGTAAATGAACAGCCACAGATGCAATTTACGGCAGTGTTTATGGTGGGAGGAACCACATGAATGGCCCGGCCCACTCAGCGTGATCTTGACAGTGGCATGAAAAGTTTGGGAACCCGTTTTAAGGGCTTTTGCACAACTTCGTGTAATCTGCCAGTTGACACATGCTCTGGTCACCTCCAGACTAGATTATTGTAATGCACTCTACATGGGGCTGCCCTTGATGACCATTCAGAGGCTGCAGCTGGTCCAGAATGCGGCTGCCTGGGTGGTGATGGGGTGTGGTTGTTATGCCTGTCATGATTCCATGTTGTGGGATGTCCTTATTTTTACTTTCTAACCTCTAACATCCTTACACTTTAAAAAAAAACTTTGTATGTCAATTATATTGCACCCTAGTGGTTAAACAGCTATACTGCAGCTAGAAGGTAGTGAGTTCGATTCTGACCGGGGCTCAAGGTTAACTCAGCCTTCCAAGGTTGTAAAATGAGTACCTCTTCTTATGCACCAAGCCATGAGGAGACCCAGGGTGAGGAGAAAGGGAGGAGAGGGTGGGTGAGTGAATGAATGAGAGAGCTTTTCTACACAGACATACAAACCCACAGCTGAAAACTATTCAGTGCTGATGCAAGTATGGCTTGAATAATCCCCTCAGATTGCAGGTAGTGGCCCACACACAGTGATCATGGAGCCATCTCCTGCGGCACACATGAAATGAGACATGCAGGATTTAACACCGGGACTGCAATGGACTGCCACAGCCTTGAGGATATGGACAAGGTGCGCCTTCACAGCCAGCCCATCTGGCGTGGCCGCTTCCAGCTCCAGGACCGTTGGGAATCAGAGTTCCTCCTCCGCACATTTTGCTGTTGGGCCCAATGTGATGGTTTCCAGTGGCATTTCCTCCACTGAGGAGGGCCATCACCCCACATAAAGGCACTCATCTGCCCGTAGCCATTGGCCCCTTTAGGGAGTTGTTGCAATGAGATGTGGGAGGCGGCCGTGTGGCGAAGTGCAGCCCTGACCGGAGTCGGGAGCAAGTATTTATTCCCTGCCTAGGGGCGAAGATGCGTATCTAAGATAATCGCGCCATCCCCTGTACAGAATGCTTGTGTGCATAGCACTCCCATGAAACCCGTGTCTGGAAGGCTACTCTGACGCCACCCCAAGGTTAATGGAAAACCCGCACTTAATTGCCTTGGGCTGGCGAGACCATTGTTCCTGCCCTAATCTCGGGGTCTGCGTGGATTGACCCCGGGCACCTAGTCTTGTCCCTGTCTGCCCCTGTCTGCTTGCCTAACTCTATTTGCCCCCAGCCTGAGCCATTGTTTATTCCTAGCCTGCTCGCTTATATCCCCAATTTCCTCTCCAGCTGAGCACGGCCCCAACTAGTTTGGGGAGTGGCATGCGGGTCTGTGGACACCAGGCGCACCCCTCGGGAGAGGTTTAATATCCAATTAATGCGGGCAACCCACATTGGGAGTCAGGTTAGTTAACCACTACCTGACATCCAGTTGATATGCTGCCCTAAGAAAGGCGCTAGAGCAGTGATGGCGAACCTTGTCACTCCAGCTGTTCTTGAGCTTCAATTCCCAGAAGGCCAAGTCTCTGTGAATCCACACAAATGGGTTTATATGTGCAGTAAACCCATTCGTGTGGATTCACAGAGACTTGGGCTTCCGGGAATTGAAGTTCAAGAACAGCTTGAGTGACAAGGTTCGCCATCACAGTGCCAGGATGTCAAAAATCTGAAGGAGGGAGGAGACATGTCAGGGCTGGAAGTGAGGAACACCTGTGACAAAGACCACACACACACACACACACACACACACACACACACACACACACACACACACACACACACACACACACACACACACACACACACACACACCCTTTAGTGTGGGAATGTGCTGTCTTTCCCTGGCTACCAGGTCAAAGGCTTTTTCTATGGCTGGAATCCAGAGCTGGTGCCCCATCTGCTGAGTCCTCGCTTCACGGGTCCCACCATACATGGATGTGGAAAATATTAACTCAGGTAGAAGAGAAAAAGAAGGGGCCACCACCCCTACACCACCACCACCACCCCATGAGAAGCTGCTGGCTGTCCCCTTGATTGTATGGGGCCAGGTTGCAAAAGCAAAGCAATGGCACCACGCCCAAACTACAGCCTGCAGGCTGGATCCGGCCCACGCCGCCCTCGTCACTCCCAGAAGCGGAAGTAAAACATGCCCGTACAGGCGCGTTTTACTTCCGCTTCCAGGAGCAATGAGGGCGGCATGGGTTGGATGACTTGGTGTCTGGGGCTGGATCTTAGCTGTGGGCCATCGTTTGGCCACCCCTGGTTTAAGCCTAAAATCTGCCTAGGGGCGAAGATGCATATCTAAGATAATCGCGCCATCCCCTGTACAGAAGGCTTGTGTGCATAGCACTCCCATGAAACCCGTGTCTGGAAGGCTACTCTGATGCCACCCCGAGGTTAATGGAAAACCCGCACTTAATTGCCTTGGGCTGCTTAGTGCCATGGGTGGTTCACAAGTTAATTAGCATTTTGCCCCCAACACTGGGGACTCATTTGCACAACTTTGGAAGGGTGGAAGGCTGAGTCCACCTTGATTCCTGGTCAGAATCGAACTCACAACATTTCTGGTTGCAGTACAGCAGTTTAACCCCTGGGCCACCAGAGCTTCAGGGTTGCAGTGCAAGATGCTTCCCTTCCAGAGAGGTGAACCATGGTTCTTTGGACTATAGATTCCAGATTTGTCAGCTGGAACAGGATGGCGAGGGGATGGTGGTTTGCTGAGGTTACAATCTGGAAAGTAACTTTTCCAAATGCTCCTCTCTTCTCGTGGTAGCCCTGAGTTTCTACGAGGATGGCTTGACCACCCAGAACTCAACTCCTCTCATCCGGTTTTGGAAGCTCTGGTGAAGGCCTTGATAGGAGACCAGTGGAAGAGTTTTCTAGCCAGGGCAGGGCTGAAGGAAATCCTAACCCCGTGATGGTGAACCTTGGCACTCCAGATGTTCTTGGACTTCAATTCCCAGAAGCCCAAGTCCCATAAATCCACACAAATGAGTTTACTGCAGTTCACACGGCCTGTGCTGTCCTCATCACTCCTGGAAGTGGAAGTAAAGCACGCCCGTATGGTTAAGGCTCTTCCGGGTTAACCCTTCCTCTGTCTGGGCGCATTTTACTTCCGCTTCCGGGAGCGACGAGGGCAGCGTGAGCCGGATGATTCACAGTAAACTCATTCGTGTGGATTCACGGGGCTTGGGCTTCTGGGAATTGAAGTCCAAGAACATCTGGAGTGCCAAGGTTCACCATCACAGTCCTAAACCAAACCCAAGAGAGAGGCACAGCCAGCCATGGTGGATGGCTTTCGCCAACACTGAATCCATGCTTTGACTCGGTCAGAAGCAGCTTCTCACCTTCCTGAGCATCAGCCTACCAGTAGGAGATGGGGTTGGCCCAGGAAACCACTTCTGGACTTCAGTCAGATCTCCCAAGTGTACCTGATCTGGCCTGATTTTGGAAGGGAAGCAAATTCAGACCTTGCTGCATGACCAATCGGTATACACACACAATGCACAGATCACGTGCCCACTTGATAACGAATGGCCATGATTGGACTGGGGCCAGAGACAAGCCTGCGCTCCGGTTTCCCGAGTTCGGGCAGTTCCTGGCCCAGTGGAAGCCCTTATTGCATCGTGGACATGGGGTGGTCGGAGCCTTGGGACGACCCGTGTTTTGGCCGTTGCCCTTCTTGGATCGGCATTCTCTAGCGAAAGGACCGATCTTGCCACAAGTGTGACATGCTCCTTTGGTCTTGCCTTTGAATTTCCTACCACCTTGCACCGTCGCTGCCAACAGACCCATTTTGTAGGAATCTGTACCAACGTCGGCACAAATCCTAATCATGTCGGTGAGAGTCAGATCGGGACGATTGCCCAGTGACTGCAAGATTTTACGGCAGTCAAGGTTGGTGTTGTCTTTCACCAGCTTCACCATAAGCTCCTGTTGGGCTTGCTCATTGTCTATCTGCCTACTCACCGCTTCCTCCCAATCTATTGATAAAGTCCATGTAGGACTCCTAGGCACCCTGTTTGACGGCTGTGTAATTCTTGGCTGCTTTGCCAGCTGCCGGGACCTTGAGATAAGCCCTGAAGGCTGTCTCAGCCACCAAATGAAGTGTGGCAAGAGGCAAGGTGATCTGCGCATCGACGGATTCGAACTGGCCTGACCCATATAGCTGGTCAGGGATTATTGCTCCTCCCATCCTGGCAGCCCTTGCCTGTGCTTCGAGACGATACTCACTGTCCCATAGCAAATACTGGCAGGGGTTGAGCATCATTCTCATGACGGCTTTCCAGTCGTATGGAATGAGCATCATTGTTTCGCACACCTGCTGGAGTATGCCCCTAGTGAAGCGACTCTGGAGTCCTGTCTCTGTGATTGCCTTCCGTATTGCCATGAGCAATTTGTACGGAACCGGTGAATGGGTCATTTGCTGCTGACCCGTGAGGGCATCTACCTCTATGTGGACTGGGCATATCTGCCTAAATTCAGCTAGTTCTTCTGCTGACAACTCCCCCTTACTGGTTTCTTCCTCTACCATGCGCTGGATGGAACTCTTGGCTATCTGGGAACTTTTAGCTGTCAGAGAAGCGCCAGCGTTTCTCATTTATTTATTTATTTATTTAGTCGTATTTATATACCATGCATTCCTTCAGTAACGTCTGCAGCTGTCACTGAGGGAAAGCTCCATACGCTGCCCTGCTTAAGCTGAAATGATGGATAGAGAGCCATTGGGGCTGATGGCTCTGACTGCGCTGGGGGGGTTCTCGGTCTCTATCCGGACTGTGTCTACCTCAGCTATGAGCTTCCTACATTTGCTCCATGTGCTGATTACTTTAGCTGGGGCTCTAGGTGCTTGCCTAATGCAGGCTCCTATCCTTTCCCAAAGTTGGAGACTAAGCATGCCCGTTTCTGGATAAAACGGACAATGTTCCCCCCAAGTACACCAAAAGATCCGCTAACTGGGCACTGTGAATGCGTGTACGATTTACCCTGGCCAGGGCCTTGAGTTCCATTAAGTGAACTCTCTGGTTAGCGGTCGGACTTTGTCACTATGGACAAGTCCCCATATTACCTGCCGGTCCTTTGAAGTTTCCTCCGCGGGATGAATCGACGCGTCTGGTATCAGGCAACTGGTTTGGCGTGACGTCCCTCTGGGTAGGACTCAGAGCGTGGACTGCTGCCACAGGCTCTTGGTGGCCTCTGCGATGAAGTCAGGGTTCACAGCCGACCCTGAGCGGAACACGTTTCTGCCGAGCAAGATGCCTCAGAGCTTTGGAGCGCGCTCTGCCTCTCTGGAATGCCTCGCAGCGTAAGCTGTCACTCAGATCGGATGGCTTTCTGACTGGAGCTGCTGCGCTGTCCTCCGGGAAGACTCGGACACGGTTCTGGTGTAGAACCGGACCAAAAGGATTGCTTACGAATGAGTAGAATCACGTCGGGGTCACCATATGTTGGATCTGGGCTGTGAAGCGGGTTGCGCAAGCTGGATCAGAACCGAGAAGCGGCCGTTAGGTCCCGGAAGAGACTGGTCAAGCAAAGACACACAAGGCAAGATGGAGCAAAGACCAGTAATTTAATGATGACAAATCATGAGTATTTATCCTGTTCTGGCTGCATGCACAAGCATAGCGATCCAGTGTGAAACCAGACTTCACACATCATGTTTACACAAGCTAATTGGGGAAGTCTACACAGGGGAAGTTCATTAACTAACTTAATTAACTGCAGGGGAAATACATTGTTCCATGTTATCGGAAGTAAACAAGTGGCCAACATTGACTCTAGGGCTTAAAGGAATCCGCAGATGCGAGATTACCTATTACATGCCTAGTGAGTTAGTCATTAGCTCTTCATTGTCCGAGCTGCCTGTCAGATCAGCTATTGATGAATTAAGCTCTATCAAATATCCGCTTCCCAATTTCTGTCCCCTCGAAGCCTAATAGCTCGAAGGAGTGATCTCCCAAATTGGGGTTCTGTCAGGGACAGTTGACCAATTGTGTGTCTGGATCCCACAATGCTTGGTATGCATTGCCTGCTTATGTTCTTGTTCCTTGCTCTGTCTCAGTTATGCTTTCCTTCAGTGATTCTCAACCTATGGGCCGGATGCGGCCTGAGACACCCTTTCATATGGCCCCCCATCACCTCCACCACAACAGGAAGTGTCATGTGGTGATGGTGGAAGGGCAAAATGGCCATCCAGCCCCTGCAGCTTTCTGAGGGAGCATGACCCGGGCCCCGGCTTTTAAAGGTTGAGAATTCTTGCACTTAGATATCTGTTTAATAAAACTTTGTTTCTTCACCCACTGAATGCTTATTGTCTCTACAATCCTAAAACAGGGGTTCTCAACCTATGGCCATGGGCCAGATCCAGCCCACTAAACCATTTCATGTGGCCCACCACTGCCTCAGCCACATCCGGAAGTAGAAGCAGACGCATTTACATTACCTGTAAATGCGCCTGCTTCCAGGGCTGTGGTCCGACCCATTCAGTTGTCCAGGGCCATGGTCCAGCCCACTCAGCTGTCTGGGGGGCATGGTCTGGTCCACTCAGCTGTCTGGGATGTGTGGTCAGGTCTGTAGCATGAAAAGTTTGGGAACCCCTGTCCTAAAACAACCTGAGTCCATCAAGCTTAACTAGCCTGCTAGGCAAGACACTTGTTCGGGCAACGGGCCGTGGTGGCCACACAGAATGTTTCCTCCACTGGACATTCCCAGTTGGCTTGGGATGTACCTTCTTAGAAAAGAAAGCGGCATGTCATCGATGAGTCGGGCTTCTCTGTGTGTGGCTTTCCATCTTTGAAGCCAGTTGGAACATGAGAAAGGGTCATCACAGGTCTTGACCTGTTGGGATGCTTTAGCAGGAAACACACACACACACACACACACACCACAATTTTCTGATATTTATTGTTCTGATCAAGGACTACTGTAGCATAAATAACATCATGAGTATGAAGTACTGATTTTCAGGCCCACCCAGCGTCTTTATGGGCATCAGCCAGAAATGTGTGTCCAAAGTTGTGTTCCACTGCCATTTTAAAATATAATAATTCTAGTGTCAAAACGTAGAACTGAATGCAACACATTGCAAAACAATTATACTCCAAGGCAGTGATGGAGAACCTTGGCACTCCAGCTGTTCTTCGAGTTCAATTCCTAGAAGGCCAAGTCTCTGTGAATCCACACAAATGGATTTATTGCGTGTGTTCTTGAACTTCAATTCCACACGAATGGGTTTACAGTGCGTGTTCTTGGATTTCAATTCCCAGAAGCCCAAGTCTCTGTGAATCCACACGAATGGGTTTACTGTGCATGTTCTTGGACTTCAATTCCCAGAAGTCCAAGTCTCTGTCAATCCACATGAATGGGTTTACTGCACGTTTTTGGACATCAATTCCCAGAAGCCCAAGTCTCAGTGACTCCACACAAATGGGTTTACTGTGCGGTTTACTGGGAATTGACGTCCAAGAACAGCTGGAGCACCAAAGTTTGCTATCACGGCTCTAAGGCTTGTTGGAAGAAGATTGGTTTTGGTGTTAACGGGCTTAAGATGTTTGGGGGAAACAGTTCCAAATGTCTCTCTTTTTGCTACCGTGGCTCATAGCATTAGCAAGAAAACAAAGTTCTCAAACTCAGCTTGGCAATGCCCATCGCTTTCCTCTCCAGGGTTGGATGTCCACTTTCTTGGTTGGTTGCCAGTTTCGCTGGCTCCCGAACAATGAAAGATGTCTCTTTTTTCATCGCAAAAGAACCGCTCATAGTCATGCGAATTTTAGAGACATGGTGGTATACATACTCCCCCACAGGTCACAGAGGTGACCTCGGTAGATGCACGGTTTCCACAACCTGACATTGTAGAAGGATGGAATTAAGAAGTATGGAATTTTGAGACATGGGAAAGTGACTTTACATATAAGTCTGATCCTTGCTCCTCTTCTTCAAAACCACCTTCTCGGCCTTCTCAATGGCCAAACTCAACTCATCGGTGCATGTCTCTGGCAGCAATCGGCAGACCAGCAAATGGGTTAGACTCTGTATCTCTCCACATTCACACCGTATGGTGTTGCCTGCCAGCAGCCCCCACATGAGCATGTTGGTCTTGGATTTAGGGACTCCAACCCTTGGAGGGTCCTCCAAGTGATGTAGGGGAGGTTTTGTTCCTCAGCCAGATCTTCCTTTAATGATGTTCCTTGTCCAGTGAGCTCCTTCCACCATCTTCTAACTTTGTTTTGTTCTTGCCTAAAGAGTGTTCTTGCCATAAAGCTCTTCCTGGATCTGATCTGGCCAACTTGAGGCTCATCTCCATTCAGAGGGTGTCGAAGGTCCTTCTCTTGCTTAGTTCTCTCCGTGTCCGCTGCTACCTCTCTCCTGATCTTAGGTAGAACGATACTACAAGAGGGTATATTATCTCAACTGGTATAGGCTTGAGGCATCCTGTCACTCTACGCATGGCTTCATTAACATAAATACGGTAGCTTTTCCAGCAACAAAGAGAGGAGAGAAAACACTTTTCTAGGGGTTAAAGAACACAAGATAATATTCTGGCTTTCCATGGGATCTTTCGTTGAACATCTTGAGCCAAACTACTTTCTCGCCACTTCTCACAACCTTGCCCTGCCTAGCCATCAGCACTGGCTAGCAAGGGCTTTGTATTGATTTGTACTAATTTATCTCTTAGTATAAATAAATAAATTTTCTTTCTTTCTTTTATCTTTTCTAGTGTTATCATTTATACTTTGTGCTCTTGAGTTTAATTTATAGCCAGGGTGTATTGATCTTTTGGTTAGTTCGTGTTTGCTATTGTACTAATGTTATGCCTTATTTCTGTCAATAATTTATTTCTTAAAAAGGAGCTGAGTTGGTGGAAACTGCCAAATGCCGCGATCACTTTGAGACTTTGCCAGCAAAAAGGCGACCCTCAGCAGTTGTTTGGAAAAGTTACTTTGCTCCCTGCATTAGGGTACAGGATAAAGGTCGCCCTTGCTCGAAAGCCAGCTGTATCTGGCTCTAGGGTTCAGTGCTCACCACCGTTTACAATCAAAGAGTCAGCACCGTCTGCCTCTGCAGACGTTTCCGTGGTCACGTGGCCGGCAGAGACAGGAGCTCACTCCGTCATGCAGCACTCGGGTCTCGAACTGCTGACCTGCCAACCTTCCGGTCATCAAGTTCAGCATCTTAACCACTTAAGCCACCACAGTCCCTTTCTGTACTGATTAGGCCTACATAATTTTCCAAAACGCACTCTTCATGTACAAGGTGGCAAAATCGGTGCGTCATGGAGCAGAGATTGGCTCATATTCCGCTTCTGACCTACAACAATTCCAAGATTCTTCTCAACTATAGTATTACTAAGCCAAGTATCCCCCATCTTGTAACTGTGCATTTGGGTTTTTGTTGGTTATCCCACTATGGTAACAGAGTAGACCATATGCCAATCGTCAGGCAGCGGTTGACTGGCCTGACAACCCTGAGGACTAGCAGCTTTGGCGAAGTCCACAGGGAAGGGCGATGGTCCCCAAGTGGATTAAATCCCACTTGAATCCCTCTTGATGGAGGGCAGCAGCTTCATCAATATTGGCCCGGGGTTGATGATGAGGACTTTGTGTGCCAGAAAGGCTCAGGACCAGAAAGTGACTTGTGGAACTGGATCAGTGGTACCATGGGTGTCACGCTGTGATGCGGAAGGCAGATGAAAGACCAATGCTTTATATTCTCAGGACAGTCTTCATGGCTGATTGCTAAGAGGATCGCCAATGTTTGGAATCAGATACAGAAGGAGGAGGAGGAGAAGAAGGAGAAGAAGGAAGAGAAGGAGGAGGAAAAGGTATAAAACTTTGCACTTCTCCCTGTTAAATTTCTTTCTGTCCTTTCCAGCCCAGGGTTCAAGTCTATCAAGATCTTTTTTTAATTCAGTTCCTATCTTCCAAAATACTAGCTAATCTCATCTCTGTTTTAAAACTCACCCAGTTTTGTGTCATCTACAAATTTCCTAAGGGCTACATGATTCATCTCTCAATGTGCGGCACATTCCCCATGGGGGTGGGTTGATTTTTAAAGGGGGCGATGCGAGAATGAGCTTAGACCTTTTAGGCTACCTCTGTGTGTATAGGAGTTCACTTTTTGAATAATAAGAATTATACAGGGTGGCCCATAAGTCCCTACTTACACAGCACACAGATACACTGGATACATAAAATATATGGATGGGTAAGGACCTACGGGCCACACTGTATATGCTTCAGTATGGGAACCACTGGTCTTAATCGTTAATAAAAATGTTGATGAGGTCCCGGCCCCAGACTTATAATAGTAAAGGTAAAAGTTGCCCTTCCTTGAAAGCCAGTTGTAGCCGAATCTAGGGTTTGGTGTTCATCTCTGTTTGCAACCAAAGAGCCAGCGCTGTCTGCATGTGCAGGCGTTTCCGTGGATGTGTGGCCGGCATGAGTGCACAGAACGCTGTTTGCCTTTCCCACCCAAATGGTACCTATTTATCTGCTTGCAATTTTCTTGCTTTCGAACAGCTACATTGGCAGGAGCTGGGACAGAGACAGGCGCTCACTTCGGGTCTTGAACTGCCAACCTTCCAGTCATCAGGTTCAGCATCTTTACCACTAAGTCACCGGAGTGGAGGTAGAGTAGACCCCAAACCAGGTAGACCTATACACACACACCCCTCTGCTTTGTCGGTGCCAACGGTGGATTAGGCGGTCTGGGCAGCCGAGGACATGGGGTTTCTGCCCCTTCCCGTCCCCCAATTCCCTGGCTATTAAATTATTCCACTCCGGTGGGTCTTGGCATAGGCTCCGTGCCTGGCAGCCGGACACCTAATCGGCCGGGACAACTTCTCCTGTTCCCTGGCCAATTCAGCATGTCTGGAAGCAGACAAGAGACAGGAACTTTGCTAATGAGGGATAACGAGGACGAAGCTCCCACGGGACCCAAGCAGGGCGGAAAGTGGGTGGCGGCGAATATTGCCAACTTTTCCAATCTCCTTCCATCGTGGGGTCCTTAGGTAAAGGTGAAGGTCACTTTTGCTCGAAAGCCAGTCGTATCCAACCCTAGGGTTCAGTGCTCATCTCCGTTTACAGCCCAAGAGCCAACACTGTGGTCATGGCTAGATGCTGAAACACACGGAATGCTTAGTGGGTTAAGACGCTGAACTTGATGACTGGAAGGTCGGCAGGTCAGCAGTTTGAGACCCGAGCGGAGTGAGCTTCCATCTCTGTCCCAGCTCCTGCCAACCTAGCAGCTTGAGAGCAAGACATTGCAAATAGATCAATAGGGACCACTTCGGTGGGAAGGTAAACAGCATTCTGTGCACTCCGGTGTCTAGTCATGCCTGCCACGTGACCACAGAAGTGTCTGCAGAAGCAGACAGCGCTGGCTCTTTGGCTTTGAAACGGAGATGAGCACTGAACCCTAGAGTCGGATACAACTGGCTTTCGAGCAAGGGTGGCCTTTTACCTAAGTCACTGTATGTGCCTTCTCCAACACCTCTAGAAAGGATCGTTCCCTTTTTATTCTTTCACAACACAACCCCGAATGCCAAAGCCGTCTTGACATTAAAATAAGTGTAATAGCCTTTTTTAAAAAGGTAAAGGTAAAGGTTTCCCTTGCTCGAAAGCCAGTCGTATCCGACTCTAGGGTGCAGTGCTCATCTCTGTTTCTAAGCCGAAGAGCCAGCGCTGTCTGCTTCTGCAGACGTTTCCGTGGCCATGATGCAAAGGAAGTCAACACCATTTGTCAGGTGGCTGTTAACTATCCTGACCACCCTGAAGACTCACTGCCTTGGGTGTCGAAGGCCACATGGCTGTTTTTGTGACCAAAGTAGCACCATTGGTTATTACCTTATCATCACAACTTCATTGACCTGGAGGTAGGATTTTGCTCAAGTCTCTGGGACAGGTTTCTCAGCAAACATCTCTGTACTGCACAAGAAGGCTCAGAAAAGCCATAAGACAGGTGTATGTATGTGTTCTAAGTAATAGTCTGGGCAGGTTATCTTGCTATGGCCATAGAGTAGACCCTACTGCCAAGGACTCAACGTCGACTCAGCGGTTAACTAACCTGACAACCCTGAGGACTAATGGCCTTGGGTGTCGAAGTCCACAGGGAAGGGTGATGGTCCCCCATGACCTTGAATGGTGGGATTGCAGGGGGTTCGTATCTTGGAAAGCCATCCTCGCTGCCTCCGCCCCACCACCATCAAATGGTTAACTTATCATCAATTAGCTATTGACCCTTCTGTCTCATTGAGGGGCGCCCAGGAGAACGGCCCTCTTTGCCAAGAATCCGCTAATTCCCAAGTAATTAAAAAGCAAGAGTAACGAGAGGAGGGAGGGACGAGGCCACTAAACCCCCTTTTAGCCTGAGTGAACGGCGGAGGTTCCCACATAGCAGGTTCCCACATAGCCCTGCGCATAGATGGATTGGATTTTCAGGGCAATTCCTGGCCTGGTCGGGATGGGATGGCAGAAGAAACTGGGCCAGGAAAGCTCTCCACATCACCAGCTGTGCCCATTTATTTCCCCTGGCACGTCTTTTCTCACATTGTATATTCTTCTGTTGATCAAATGTAGACAGCTCCTGGATGTGGAAGCTTTATTCCTACACCAACTTCCTCCGTGATTGAATCGTTCCTCAGAACAGCTTTTTATGAAAAGGCAGATTTTCACGGGCAAGGATGATTCTGTGGCAGGCATGGGTTAGTCTCAACCTTGACTTGGAGAGAGTGGGGGATGATGATGGCAATAGCAATTACACTGGAAGGCCCGAGTTCGATTCCCGAGTACTGCACGACAGAGTGGTTGCTCATGATGTCCCCCAGATGCTGTTCATCTACTACAACACCCATCAGCCACACCCAGCATTGTCCATAAGGAAGGATGATGGGAAAGGACGCTTAACCAGACCAGGGAAACAGGTTGCCTCCTGCCATACCCTCAGCTCTGGAAATGGGGTTTCATATAATGAGTGAGAAGATTTTGGGGAGAGACTGCAGACAAATATATATCTATGTAGAAGGCAACAGCTGCTCTTTCTATTACAAATCGAATACCTGTAAATGAATCCACAGAAAACAATTCAAAGTGTGGCCTCTCTTCCATTGCTGATCACCCCATTCAACCTTCGAGTTTTAAGAATCTGGCTTTGTGATCAGGTTGTGGCATATATTTGAAAGTGTATGGTATTATATATATATCTACAAATGTCTCTATGCACCGCCCTCTTGTTGTTGCATGTAACATGCACAATATGCAGTACATACCAATTCTGGTGCTCTGCAGTCACAAGATCTCTAGGAATATGGGATGTGGCGAAATTGCTCATATCTGGCGATGGAAACTAGATGCACAAATCTCCCTCTGGTCAATGCATTTCACGGACCTGTGAATCTATGGAAGTGACTCAATGTGGAACTGAGCATAGACATCCAGAAGTCTCTCTTGACATATTGCCCTGGCCTTCACACCAACTGAACTTAAAGATTGGGTTGAAAAACTAAACAAACAGAAGTGCTGGGGGACACAGAAAGTTTGTGGTACTTTTGCACCACAGTTGGGCGGACCCTGTAAACCTGGGATTCTCAACCTGCGGTGCCATTTCATGTTTCAGGTGTGTGTAGTGTGGCCTCAGGCAGAAAAGTTCCTTAGACTACCCCGCGGAGTGGTCCTAAAATCTGAATTATTTAATGAAATTAATATATATTTTTCTGCCCATCATCTGCTCCTGGAATATATATTTAAAGTGTGTAAATAGCACTTTGATGTGGACCCACGAATGGATCAGTAGCCAGTAGAACTCTTGGAGCATGGAAGTTATAGGGTGACCTCTATTAACTGTGATTCCAGCTGATGATAATAGAGAGAGACAGGACCTTAGAGTAGGGGTTCTCAACATAGGCCCGTGGGCCAGACACCATTTCATGTGGCCCACGCCACCACCGGAAGCGGATGCATTTACAGCAACCATAAATGCGCTTTTACAACAGCCATGGACACATTTTATGGCAGCAATTACGTCAGGTGGGACCAGCAGTCCGGGCGCTCAGCTGTCTGGGAAGGGTCATTAGACCCACAGTTTGAAAAGGTTGAGGAAAACGCAGTGGCTCAAGTCACTAAGACGCTGACTGGGAAGCGGAAGGTCAGCAGTTCCGTTCCCGAGTACTGCAGGACGGAAATGAGCTCCCGTCTTCATCCCAGCTCCTGCCAACCTAGCAGTTCGAAAGCAAGAAATTGCAAGTAGATAAATAGGGACCACTTCGGTGGGAAGGTAACAGCGTTCCGTGCGCTCCGGTGTCTAGTCATGCCTGCCACATGACCACGGAAACGTCTGCAGAAGCAGACAGCGCTGGCTCTTCGGCTTAGAAACAGAGATGAGCACTGCACCCTAGAGTCGGATACGACTGGCTTTCGAGCAAGGGAAACCTTTACCTTTACTTAGAGCCTTAAGGCCCTCCCTGTCTACCTTCTCTTTCCGCTGATAGCCAAATACCTGCTTTGTCAGGTTGGTCTTCCTTCAGGTTATCCGACGATTGAGTTCCTTGGTGATGTGCTCTTAAATTTGGGAACCACTTAGTCTGTGCAAGCATATCAGACACATCATATCAGACAAGAAAGTAAAGAAAACAAAGTTTTTTTTAAAAAAAAGAGAAGCTTGACTGTTAATTAATATTAATTATTGTTGTATGTAGAATTTTTTATGTTTTTATTGCAATTCATTTTAAGTCTCTGTGCTGTCCTGGATCCCCTCATTGGTGGGCAGCAAATGCAAGAAATAAAGCAAGGGAGAATGTGAGGTTACCCAACTGTTCAGTTTAGCTCTTGGATTTCTTTTCTCTTGGAGTCTTATGAACATCCTCTTTGCTTTCCAGGAGCAGATGATGGGCAGAAGAGTGAGGATAAGAGAAGAGCAATCCAGCCACAGGGGAAGAAAAGGCAGAACTGAAAAAAAGGCTGAGAAGAAAATGAAAGGAAAGGCAAAGAAGGGAACCAACATTGATGGAGAGTTTAGTGGAGAAAAATTAATGCCCAAAGATAAGCAACAGACTGAGCATGTCTGCCCTGAATGTGGAAAAAGCTTCCACCGTAAAGAAGCTATAAATATCCATATGAGAATCCACACAGGGGAGAGACCCTATGCATGTTCCGAGTGTGGAAACTGCTTTAGGTATTAAAAAAATCCCTTATGTCGCACCAAAGCATCCATACTGGAGAGAAACCATATAAATGCTTTGAGTGTGGAAAAAGCTTTGCACGGAGCTCATCTCTTCTGTTGCACAAAAGGACCCACACAGGGGAGAAGCCGTTTAAATGCCAGGAGTGTGGGAACAGCTTCAGTGACGCCTCAAATATGAACAGACACCTACGAATTCACCAAGGGAAGAAGCCGTATAAATGCTTAGAGTGCGGGGAGAGTTTCAGCCAGAAATTGAATCTTATTCGACATCGACAAACTCACACGGGAGAGAAGCCATTCAAGTGCTCCGAATGTGGGAAGGCTTTCAGCCGGAGCTCAACCTTAAAGCGACGTCAAAGAACCCACACAGGAGAGAAACCATATCAATGCTTTGAATGTGGACAAGCTTTGGTCTGAGCTCATCTCTTCTGTCGCACAAAAGGACCCACACAGGGAAGAAACCATTTAAATGCTTGCAGTGTGGTAAGAGTTTTTCTCATCATTCAACCCTTTGGTCACATCAAAGTGTTCACGGAGGGGAGAAATTGCACGAATGCTTGAAGTGTGGGGAAACCTTCACCCGAGCGACGGGCCTTACTGTGCACCTAAGAATTTATAGCCGGGAGAAACCATTTAAATGCCAGGAGTGTGGGAACAGCTTCAGTGACGCCTCAAATATGAACAGACACCGAAGCCATATAAATGCTTAGAGTGTGGGGAGAGTTTCAACTAGAAATTGAATCTTATTCGACATCGACGAACTCACACGGGAGAGAAGCCATTCGAATGCTCCGAGTGTGGGAAGGCTTTCTGCCAGAGTTCAAACATAAAGCGACATGAAAGAACCCACACAGGAGAGAAACCCTTTCAGTGCTTGGAGTGTGGAAACTGTTTCAGCCAGCGGACAGTCCTTGCCCACCATAAAGCAACTCACACAGGGACAAAACCATTTAAATGCCTGGCGTGCGGAAAGACCCTTAGTTCCAGTCGCTCCTTTCGATCCCATCAGAGGATTCATATAAGGAAGAGCGCTCAGAAAGGGGAAAAGCCTTCGGCTCAAACTCTACCCAAAATCACCACCAAGGTGCCTGTGGTGGTCCTGATGTGGCTGGCTGCAGATGCTGGCAATTAAAGTCTTCTCTCACTCCCACATGGAGGCTCCTGGAGGTTTTCCTTGGTCAAAAGAGAGCCGTAGACCTATCTCAGTTGATCCCTCGTGCCTTCAGGTGCCAGTTATGTTATTTTATTTTGGGACGTGTTTGTTTGCTTGGTTTGTTTTTTATTTGTTGTGCATTTTGTTGTGTTATTCAGTGTTTGTTTGTATACCGCTCAGTGAAAAATCTGCCAAATGAGTGGTATAAAAAATAAATAAATAGAAAATGTTTTTAAGTTCCATTTTTAATTGTGAACATCTGAAATCATTTAGAATTTGCAACTGTGGGTAAGGAACAAAGAGGTATAATAAAAGGGTGGCGCAGGAGATATGGTTACTCTGGGAATTTCAAGCCAAAAAAAGGAATTTCCAAGTGCTCATCAGACCACATGTTGAATTTTCTCTTTCTGTAGCATCGTATGCTCATTTCTATAGCTACAAAGGCAGCCATTCCCACTGCAGATCCACAACCTTTTCTTACTCCTCTTCAAACATGCAGACATGTTTGTCTAAAAACATCTCAATAAATGCTACAATACACTCAGCTTGGGACTGCCCTTGAAGACTTCTCCTTCTGTGTCTATGCCAGGCGTGAAACAGCCAAAATGAAGGCACCTTTTGGGTGAGTCCATTCTGCAGGTCCTTTCACCTGATCTAGTGTGAGAAAGCTTAGCCGGCAACACAAGGGTAACCCTGATTGTGGTTGTAAAATGCCACATTGTTCGAGGAGGCTCTTTCTGTGTTAACCCACCCACCCCTGGAAGATCGTTGGGAAGCTAATGCAAAATGCAGCATCCAATAAGTTACGCAACTCCTTGCTCATGGTCACCCATGCTCTGGTCACCTCCAGGCTGGACTACTGTAATGCTCTACATGGGGCTGCCCTTGATGACCATCCGGAAGCTGCAGCTGGTCCAGAACGCGGCTGCCTGGGTGGTGATGGGGTGCGGGCGCTATGTCCGTGCCTCGCCACTACTATGGGAGCTCCACTGGCTGCCAGTATGTTTCTGGGTACAATTTAAGGTGCTGGTTTTGACCTTTAAAGCCCTTCATGGCAGTGGACCAGGATACCTAAGAGACCGCATTGTCCCAAGGTTTTCAACCCGTCCTACGAGGGTGGACCATAGGGGGGCTCTGGTGGTCCCGTCAGCTAGGGACGCGCACACCTTACTGGGACCAGGAGGAGAGCCTTCTCGGAGTTGGCCCCGGCCCTCTGGAACCTCCTGCCACCAGAACTGCACTTCCAGGCAGGCCCTAAAAACCTGGCTCTGCCAGCAGGCATGGGGTGCGTCTGGCAGCACATCTCGGCCTTGCTGGCTCGTTTATCCTGTTGGGGTTTTAATTAAGGGGTTATGAGTTTTTATAGATTTGAATCATTTTACTATTTTAGCAACGGGTATTTAACATACAAGATGTTTTACTTGATGTGAGCTGCCTTGGGTCACCGAGGCGAGAAAGGCGGCCTATAAATCGATTAAATCAATCGAATCAATCAATAGGCATTTAAGAAGTGACATAGTCTTAAACCAGCCATACGTGTGTCTAAACTCAGCATAAAGTGCTGGGATGGACCTACACAGCCCTAGATATTTGGAGACATGTGCTCATGCGGACCGCCTGGAATTTGAGTCGTTCAGCAGGGATTAAGCACCCAGGAACAAACCTAGTCTCTCATAAACGAAGCATGTTTTGTTGCCAATGAGGTCCCTTCACAAAAGTAAGTGGTCAAAAGGATTCTGAGGACAGTCCAGCCGAATTAACCTTGACTGAAATCCAGGCGTTCCAAAGACGAGGGTTTTAGGAGGACCGTCTCAAGCCCTTCTCTTGGTTTTAAAAAATGCTTTAAAATGATCCAGGGAAATACGGTAGATCGGTCCTGGTTATGCGTAGTCCATGGGCTGGTCACGTGGTTGAGCAGGTGCGTCCATCCCACAGGAAGCGGAAGTAAAATGCACATGCACAACATGCTGTCGTAAATGCACCTGCGGTGACAGCTGATTTATGGCAGCATTTTGCAGGAAATCCCGGCCAATACGGGATACTTGACAGGTATGAGCATACCACGCCCACAGAGTAGGTAGTAAAAAAAATTGGAGCCCACCACTGACTCCAAGTGTTCTGGGACTTCAATTCCCAGAAACCCAAGTCTCTGTGAATCCATGGGTTTTACTGCAGATTCACAGAGACTTGGGCTTCTGGGAATAGAAGTCCAAGAACACGTGGAGTGCCAAGGTTCACCATCACTGGCATAGAGCAATACTGGGAATACATAAACATCTCACTATTTGTATCATAAAATTTTGCAATATTTAAGAAGGTGGGTCTTGCCTTTTCTATTTGCAGTTTAATCTTTTAATTTATTGACCAGAAAAAGAGCAGGGCGGTGGGGGTGGAAATGCCCTTCTGCTAAGTAGGAATTCATCTTGTCTTGAAACCCAAACTGGTGCATGAAAATCCGGCCGGAATATAAACAAACCTCAGTATCCCCTGTGGTTTTGCAAGGTGAATATTTTGAACCATAACAAAATGAGGAAGAACTGAGCTCATAGAAAAATTGGACGAGCCTGATCCAGTATGGAGCAACGTACCTCCACAAATAGAGATAGAGGAATGTATAACAGCAGTAGTTCTCCTTCTCCTCCTTCTTTTCCTCCTCCTTTTCCTCCTCCTCCTTCTTCTTGTGTCGTATCCGATTCCAAATATTGGCGATCCTCATGGCGATCAGCCACGAGGACTGTCCTGAGAATATAACGCACGCCAAGTCCTCCTCTTCAGCCCCCAGGCCAGGATGGATGAAGCTACTGCCTTCCATCAAGATGGATTTAATCCACTTTAATACCCTTCCCCATGTATTTCGCCAAGGCTGCTAGTCCTCAGGGTAGTCAGACCAGTCAACCACCATAGTAGGGTAACCATAGCAGGGTAACCTGGCCAGACTTCCAACATATGGCAACGTTTTCCACTCATGTCTTTTCTAGATCTACATGTAGCTTGGTAGTCCTAAAGCTCCGGCCTCTCTCTGTGCCTCTGAGAAACCTTCCTCCTTCTTTCTGTCCCTAAACTTCAATTACAGGGCCTTGGTGGCTCAGTGGTTAAGACACTGAGTGTGACAACCGGAAGGCCAGCAGTTTGAGACCTAAGGGCTGCATGATGGATGGAGCACCCGTCTATGTCGCAACCGAGCAGTTCAAAAGCAAGCAATTGCAAGGAGATAAACAGCGACCACTTCGGCGGGAAAGGTAACAGCGCTCCGTTTGCGCTGGTGTCTAGTCATGCCTGCCGTATGACAATAGAAACATTTGCAGAAGCAGACAGCTCTTTGGCTGTAAACCAGTGGTTCCCAACCATTTTTTGGGCCATGGCGCACCTAAGCATCTCTAAACTCCTGACATAGCAATTCTTATTATTCAAAAAGTGAACTCCTCTTTCACTGGACGAAGCCTAAAAGGCCATTGATTTGGTCTAACAACCTTTGGTTCTTGGACTTCAATTCCCAGAAGTCAAGTTCCCAAAGCACTGATCAATCAATGTACTGACTGAGGCTTCTGGGAATTGAAGTGCCCCCTGTGGGGCGTGGGCCCCATGTTGGGAAAACTCTGGCCTAAACTCATTCTCAAATTGCCCCCCTTTTAAAACCAAATTGCCCCCTGTGGGGAGCCATACCTGTCAACCTTCCCGGATTGGCCGGGATTTCCCGATTTTCGGCGCCGATTTGCGCAATTCCCGCCCGCAGCTGCCAAAACCCCGGAATTGGCAGCGGGGAGAAAGAGGTACTGCGCATCCATTCTGTGCAAGTCGCGTTCTACACATGCGTAGAAGGCTACGCAAGCGTAAAAGGGGGCTACGCAAGTGTAAAAGCCTTCTACGCATGCGTAGAACGCGACTTGCGCAGAACCGCTGTGTGCAGGTCCCGGATTGTCCAGAGCCGCGGTTGACAGGCATGGTGGGGAGCAGGCCCCACATTGGGAACGACAGCTGTAAATGGAGATAGCACTGCACGCTAGAGTCAGACGTGACTGGTTTTCAAGCAAGGGTGACGTTTGCCTTTACTTTACAATGCTACAGATGTAAGGGAGACATATTCCAAAAAGGCAGGTATACAGATGTGGGTATTACAGCTGCACATGTGTTTAGCCTGGAGGTATTTTTGCCGGGAAGTGCCCGCCTCCCCACCCATTGGGCAGCCAGCCTGCTCTTCTGGCTGTGTTTTATGGGCAGCCCGATGTTGGCTGTTGTTATTTAGAGATAAGCGCTTGAAGCAAACATCTTCCTGACACGCCGTTCAGGTATGCCTGGATGGTTGCCATGTTAAACAATGCTGCGGTGGCTTGGTTCCTGTTTGGATGTCGTGCCAAAGTTTGCATGGCCGGGATGGTGATGCTCAAGTGAGTGCAAATGAGTCCCCAAATGAACGGAGGCGCTCAGGTGAGCATGAGTGGTTGGGTCTGTTAAGGATGGCTCAGAGCCGAAAACCCAGGCCAATGAACCAGAGGCAAAGGTAAAGGTCACCTTTGCTTGAAAGCCAGTCGTATCCGACTCTAGGGTTCAGTGCTCATCTCTGTTTCAAAGCCATGGTTCCTCCTACTCCTCCTTATTCTCCTTCTTGTGCCATATCCGATTCCGAATATTGGCGATCCAAAAATAGACCTAGCATATCTTCACACTTTGCCCATCTCCTGGGTCCTGAAAACGTGGCTCTCCAGGTATTCCTGGACTTCAGTTCCCAGAAACCCAAGTCAGCACAACTGCTGATCAGGACTTCTGGGAATTAAAGTCCAAGAACATCTGGAAAGCCAAGATTGCAGAGCCAGGTTCTAGGCAAAGTAATGCACTAGGATCGTGACGGTGAACCTTGGCACTCCGGATATTCTTGGACTTCAGTTCCCAGAAGCCCAAGTCAGCACTCCTGCTTATCAGGGCTTGTGGGAATTGAAGTTCAAGAACAGCTGGAGTGCCAAAGTTCGTCATCACGGGCCTAGAGGAATCCTAGAGGAATCTGGTCTCTGCCTTTAAAGCACCTGTGGGCCAGATGCGGTCCGTGGCACCATTTTTCATGTGCCCTCTGTCTCTACCACACCATGTGGTGGAAGAAGGGCCAAATGGCCATCCGGCCCCCGAAGCTGTCCGAGGGAGTGTGGCCCGGCCCCTGGCATTAAAAGGTTGAGAACTCTTTCTTTAAAGTAACATTTCAGCACATTCACTTCACAGTGGCACAAAAATATGAGTGGAAAATACAGATTCTCGTGGATCCACATTCACAGGGGACACAACCAAAATGAATGTTAAATCAAGAAGGAGAAGCAGCAGAAGGAGGAGGAGAAAAAGAAAGAGGAGGAGGAGGATGGCGGCGGCGGCAACGGCGACGACGGCTTCCTATGCTGGTTTTAGGTAGAACATGACACCATGAGACAGATGTGTTATATTCTGTTTATAGGAATCTTGGCCTCATTTGCTGTGGGTGGAGTAAACTGAATTCTCCATGCCCTGATCCACTAATCCTAACACTAATCCTAAACCTATCCTAAATCACAGCATGGGACAGCCCATGAACCTCGTGCTGTGGCATGTCAACAACTCGAAAAGGAACTACAAGGTGAGATTTACACCGGAGGAGACGCCGAGCTCTCCTTCATCACGTCCCATGGGTGGGTTTTACGTTGCAAGGGGGTGCAGAATTGGTGCCGGCGCCTTTACCGAGTCACGTTCAGGGAGATTCTGGACCTGACGTCGGGGCCGTAACGCCCGCCGGCGTTTGAACTCAGGTCTCACGCGGGACGGTGGTGGGGGAAAATAGGACCAAGGAAGAACAGGGGAGGCCAAACTGGGCCAGGGAGTTGATCCTTATTAGAAATGTCTGAGGCCTCCCAGAAGCTGTGGTGGGGAATGTTTATCCGGCGAGGGCTCTCGCTCTCTCTCTCGAGGAGAGGACCGAACAAAGGCTTCCTTTATGCCGGAGAGCAGTTCATTACTGACGTGAAATGGGTCTCAACAACAACAAACAAGGGACAAAGGAGTGGAACAATACTCTGAGAGCCCCGCTTAGCTAATAATTCGCGTCACAAAACCTTCCGCTTTTCCCGACAGTGATGAAGCCGCCGGTCCCCTTCTGACCCGAGCTTTTCCCATCGCAACAAATGCCGCATTCTCCCCGGCCACCGTCATTTCCCGCAAGCGACCCTTCCTTTGCGATGGCGCAGAAAATGCTGGAGCATAATGGCTGCATTGCGGCATAAAAGGTGTGCAACTCTCTTGACCCAAAATAGCTGGTCCATGGGCCTTATATGACCTCTGTGTAGCAACCAGTAGACTAGAGCTTAAGGGCCTATGGAAGGGTTCCTCAAGCTTGGCTCTCCAAGACATTTGTGCAAAAGACCACTTTGAGGGGGTTAGAACTATTTTTGCAGCTCGTGGACCTATTGGGGTCATCAAGAAGAAACACCAAATGTCTAGATGAGTGATGGTGAACCTTGGCACTCCAGGTGTTCTTGGACTTCAATTCCCAGAAGCCCAAGTCAGCACTCCTGCTCCTCAGGGCTTCTGGGAATTGAAGTTCAAGAACAGCTGGAGTGCTAAGGTTGGCCTTCATTGGTCTAGACATTTGATGTTTCTTCTAGATGACCCCAGTCGGTCCAGGGGCTGGGAAATGGTTCTAGACCCCTCAGAGTGGTCATCTAGAAGAAACATCAAACATCTAGACCGGGGGTGGCTCTCCAAGTGTTCTTGGACTTCCATTACCAGAAACCCAAGTCAACACACCAGCTGATCAGGAGCTTCTGGAAATTGAAGTCCAAGTACATTGAGAGCCAAGTTTGAGGACCTTTCGTAATGCTAGGTTGGCAGGAGCACATGGAATGCTGTTGCCTTTCCCGCCAAAGCGGTACCTCTTTATCTACTTTAAATTTCTTGGCTTCAAACTGCTAGGTTGGCAGGAGCTGGGACAGACGATGGGAGCTCACTCCATCTTGCAGTACTTGGGTCTCGAACCGATGACCTGCTGATCTTCCAGTCACCAAGTTCAGTGTCTTAAACACTAAGCCACCACAGTCCCACAGACGTTGGGACTTCTATCTAAAAACTGAACCGGAAGGATCCTTATTAGACTAGATCGAGGTGACCAACCTTGGCACTCCAGGTGTTCTTGGGCTTCAGTTACCAGAAACCCAAGTCAGCACTCCTGCTGATCAGGGCTTCTGGGAATTGAAGTTCAAGAACATCTGGAGTGCCAAGGTTTGCCATCACTGGACTAGATCATTTCGTCTTTTCTTATTATTGCCCAGACATGCATGTCTGGCCAGATATCCCACTTCGGTAATGGAGTAGACCGTACAGCCAGCGACTCAACAACGAATGTCAGGCGGCGGTTAACTAACCCAACCCAACTCCCTAAAGGGGTCAACAGTGATGTGCAGATGAGCCCCTTTAGGTGGTGTGATGGTCTCCTCAGTGGTGGAAATGCCACTGGAAACCACCCTCTTAAGCCCAACGGCAAAATGAGCGGAGGAGGAACTCTGATTCCCAACGGTCATGGAGGCGGAAGAGGCCATGCCAGATGGACTGGCTGTGAAGGCGCACCTTGGCAATATCCTCAAGGCTGTGTCAGTCCATTGCAGCCCCGGTGTGAAATCCTGCATGTCTCATTTCGTGTGTGCCGCAGGAGATAGCTCTGAGAGATCATAGTGTGTGGGTCACATCATGGCAAGCTGGGATCCACCTGAAACAAATTCATGCCAATGGCATTTTTCCTACTTCAAGGGGGAAAATGCATTCTCGGATACGAGTGAGAGTCAACAACAACAATTATTGCCCATCAGGCCTTCCATCCTAGCTTGGACCATCTCCTTCTCCATCTCATGAACTGTCTCTGCTCAAACAGTCGGGATATATTTATCTTCCTTTCCCAGCTTTCCCTTCCCATTGAGGCCACCCTCCTCTTCCCACAGGCGCTACACAATGAGAGGCCTCTTACCTTATCGGAAGCTGGCCTTCCGAGAGCATCCTCGAAGCAAGCAGGGGACTTCCGAGGAAGAGGCCAGGACTTCACTCCAAAGAGCCCTTGTTCATCGTCGGGGAGCGGAGAATTTCACTCATCTGCAAGCAGGAACAAAGGAAGGCATGCAAACAATGTTCAAAGGAGCCAAGCAAGGGGTGGAGGAAACATCAACTCAGCCATGGATGGGTGGCTACCATTGTGTGTGTGCTATCAACTTCTTCCTCTCCTCCTCCTTCTTCAGTTGCGGTGACTCAGTGGTTAAGAAGCTCATCTTGTCAGCTGGAAGGCTGGCAAGCCGACAGTTTGAGACCCAGGTAATGCAGGATGGATTGAGTACCCGTCTCTGTCCCAGCTCTTGAGGATATGAAAGGAGCCTCATTTGGGCATTCCCTGAGTGGAGTTTCTTCCACAAAAATCCTTTCAACCCAGAATAATGTCTGACATTAAATTCTCCTCCTCTTCCCCTGCTCATTCTCCTCTTCCTCCTCCTTCTCCTAATCTTCTTCTTCATTCTCCTCCTCCTCCTTCTAGGCCAGACATGAAACTGCCAAAACGAAGCCACCTTTGGGTGAGTTCATTATGCAGTTCCTTTCACCCTGTCTAGTGTGAGAAAGGTTAGCCGGCAAGACAAGGTTGCTTTTACCAGGATTGTGGTTCAAAGATATTGCAATCTTCAAGGAGGCTCTATCTGTGTACCCCAACATCTTGCATTAACCTTACTAGTAGGCTAAACAATAACACTGCACAACAACGGTTTTGCTACTGGGAATAACACATGTGATTTACATGATATCGAGTGTGCTGATTCCAAATCTGAACTTTGAATTTGCCTATCACATACAGATTTTAAGCCATGCTATAGATGTTCAAATGGTCGGTCATTGGGTAATGTGTTTTTACATGGGAACATTATAACAGTTGCAGCTACCTCTATGCCTGCTGCCGCCTCAACTGAATCATGTCCCCTGGTGGCATGCATGTTCCAGCAGCGGTCGAGCAAGTCAGTGAGTTGACATAAGAAATAGGTATATAAGGCGAGGTGGACCAAGGGCTTGTCTCTAGTGTGAAACCATCTTATTGGACAGTACAGCTAGGCCATAGTGAGTCTGTTTTTGAGCTGAAGATGAGTAGGTGCAGCTGTGTTAATAAACCGGACACCTTTTGCTACATTTGTGGCAAATCTGCCCCACGTGATCAATGCAAGAACCTAACCAAGAGGGTAAGATTTGCTAACTTTTAACTGATGTGAGCTGTCTCAGGTTGCTGAGGCGAGAGAGGCGGCCTACAAATCGAGAAAATAAATAAATAAATAACTTAAGATACTAACGTCCTAGCCAGAATCGGACTTCAGATTTGTGCAGTGGCTGTTACCTAGTCTGCTCTGCCATGCAGGTAGGGGCACAACAAGGACCCGTGGATTAGTCCAGGAGTTCTCAATCTTTTTAAGCCGGGGGCCTTCCAAGAGGCACAGACTGAGATAGGATGGGGAGGAGGGATTAGGCGGAGCCTTCCAAAAGGCCCAGACTGAGATTGGATGGGGAGGAGAGGTAAGGCGGAGCCTTCCAAAAGGCCCAGGCTGAGATTGGATGGGGAGGAGAGGTGAGACGGAGCCTTCCAAAAGGCCCGGACTGAGATAGGATAGGGAGGAGGGGTGAGGCGGAGCCTTCCAAAAGGCCTGGACTGAGATTGGATGGGGAGGAGGGGTGAGGCGGAGCCTTCCAAAAGGCTCGGACCAAGATAGGATGGGAAGGAGGGGTGAGGCGGAGCCTTCCAAAAGGCCTGGACTGAGATTGGATGGGGAGGAGGGGTAAGGCGGAGCCTTCCAAAAGGCCCGGACTGAGATTGGATGGGGAGGAGGGGTGAGGCGGAGCCTTCCAAAAGGCCTGGACTGAGATAGGATGGGGAGGAGGGGTGAGGCGGAGCTTTCCAAAAGGCCCGGACTGAGATTGGATGGGGAGGAGGGGTGAGGCAGAGCCTTCCAAAAGGCCCAGACTGAGATAGGATGGGGAGGAGGGGTGAGGCGGAGCTTTCCAAAAGGCCCAGACTGAGATTGGATGGGGAGGAGGGGTAAAGTGGAGCCTTCCAAAAGGCCCGGACTGAGATAGGATGGGGAGGAGGGGTGAGGCGGAGCTTTCCAAAAGGCCCAGACTGAGATTGGATGGGGAGGAGGGGTGAGGTGGAGCCTTCCAAAAGGCCCGGACTGAGATAGGATAGGGAGGAGGGGTGAGGCGGAGCCTTCCAAAAGGCCCAAACTGAGATGGGTGGTGAGAGGAGAATACTTCCTAGTTCCTCCAGAAGGGCCCGTGGCTGCATGGCAATTTCGGGGGGGGGGGGGGACAGCCCTCCCTGCCCCCCCCGCTTCCGACTCCCATGATATTTATTTTGTTGTGATGCAGTGTAATTAAAAAAGAAATAAAGAATACTCTTTATTTCCCTCTAGTGGTCAATTCTGTTATCGTATCATGGAATTAATTCTGAAAACGGCAGAGGCGGCAAAAACAGCAACAACATTTCTTTTACCATGAAAGGGTTGTTATAACATGGAATAAAGCCTCAGAAATTTCTGCCTCTAAAATGCCCTTCAAAACTAGGTGTTACTGATTACACCTAAGTAACTTAGATTTTACTCATTAAATCCTCAATAGTAATTACATTAGTTGTTGCCCCCGCACTAACTGTGTCCAAATAACTTTGTTACTTACAACTAGTTATTCCCAAACTGCATAGAAGGTGATACATGTAGGGCAAAGAAATTAATCTTACGTGGAAGATCTTCAGGCCAGAGTCATTTTCTTTCTTGGTTTGCCAGTAGAGATTTCCTGAAATGAGATGCAAAATAATCTGAAGAATGCAACGCATTTCCACTCAATGTTTAACTCATATCCCGGTAGCTTTCGGCTGGTGGTTCTATTGTATTTTCCTCTGGGGGGTAAAAACATCTTCAGATGCTTGGCGTAACAGCCTCTACCATTCTGCGTGTGTTTGCTAATGTGAGGAGATAATTTGCACGGGTGAATGGCTTTCACAAAGAGAACAGCTAATGATTTTCCCCCCAGATTTCTTGGACTACAAATCCCATCAGAGGGGGCACTCACACCCCTTTCTGTGGGCATGTGTGTCATTGCCCCAGCACAGAGTTTGCCTCGCCCCTCTGCCCAGCAGCCCAATGGGAGTGCTTCCTCCCTTCCCCAGCAATAGAGTTCGGCCCGCCCTTCTGTTTGGGCACTCGGTCTCTAAAAGGTTTGCCATCACTGCCTTAGCTCAAAGTCTCCCTTGCTCAAAAGCCAGTCGTGTCCAAATTTAGGGGTTGGTGCTCTTCTCTGTTTATAGAGAAAAGCCAGCGCTGTCTACGTCTTCAGACGTTTTCATGGTCACGTTGCAGGTATGACTAGACACTGGAATGCACGGAACGCAGTTACCTTTCCCACCCTGTTTATCTACACGCAATTTCTTGCTTTCGAACTGCTAGCTTGGCAGGAGCTGGGACAGAGACAGGAGCTCATTCTGTCCTGCACAATGAAACAAACAACAAAATAAAACAGCCGAATAAGGACTTCATAAAATAAAAAAAATAAAATGCCCGGCGTCTGTGGGCACATAGGGTCAACGGACCAGCTAGTTTATTGTTCAGTGTTCCCAGGCTGGGAAGATCGACACCTCGGGCTGCAGATGCTTCCTCAGCGCTGCCAGGATCTCAGCGAGCGGCACTTCATCCACGTCCAGAGGAAGGACGAGGAGGATTGCCAGCTCCACCGTCTCGGATCCGCACTGGGATAGGAAGCAGGAGCGCATCTGAGCCTCATCCGTGATCTTCTGGGTCACCATGGCATGACAGAACCGTCACTCGTAGATTGCCCATTTGTCCGAATGGACCGATGTTGCTTCCTTGTGGGGACGCCATCCCATCCTCATCACCAATTTGGAGATGACAAGCATTGAAGTGAAATACAGCTCTTTATTTGTGGGGTCTGAACACTACTTGGATGGGCAAAACAAAGACTTATATACACAATCAGCATGATACATTTTGAGTGAGAACAATGCTGATTGGACAATTAACATATGTACAATTCCTAATCCCTTCATTTGCATTAAAAAGATACATAGCGCGCCTATCATATTTCAAACTGCACGCTCTCCGAAATCTCGCGAACTGCCGAGATCTCGTGGCTGTCAAACAGAGACGCTGTTCGACAGCAGTTTGCGCTGGAACTCGGTGGTTTAAATGTTTGACAAGTTAATTAATACAGTTATCGTACATAACAAGTGTGTACCATTCTTACACACTTCCTTGAATTGGAAAGTCGTACAGTAGACCCTCACATAACAATGTTGCTTGGTTCTCCAAGTAGTGTCGCTATAGGGGAAACATCGTTGTGCGGTTTTCAATGGCAGCTGCGCCATCTAGCGGCAAAAAACTGTCATTATCCGCACAACGACGTTAAAAAACCGTCGTTAATCCGCACAACGATGGTTTTTCGCCGTTGTGCGGATAGTCACATGGCAAGGGACGACACGTCGTTAAGCGGAAATGATGCTATTTGAACGCGTCATTAATCGAGGGTCCACTGTATGTTCTTTTTCGAAAGATATCCAGGGATGAGGGCCATATGTTGACGTGCGTCTGGCGTTCTTTGTTACAGGGAGATGCCTAGCAGAGGTCACGGGATTGCAGGATCTGACCCCCTTTCAGCCAAGGGCGTTCTTGGCTGGGTCTAGCAGTGTTATCTGCAAAATGCAACTATTTTTGGATCCTGTTAAGTGCCCGAGGGTGATGGGACGAAACAGGATCAAACGGAGCTGAACAGCTTGGATGAATCTCCCCCTTTTTTTGGAAAGTTTCCATTTTAATCACAAAGTCTCCTCCTCCTCCTCTTAGGATAATGAGAACATGGCCTCCTTGCAGCTCAGAAAAGGACAATGGAAGAACTATCCCATACAAGGCAGGTGAGCATCAGGAATTCTTGTAGGTGACTCTGCCTTGCCTGTTGCTTTCATTTATTCTCAGAGGATCCGTCGTACAGCACTCGGGTATCGAACCCCGACCCTCCAGTCTCCAAGCTCAGTGCCTTAACTACTAAGCCACCGGAGTGTTGTAGCTACTCACACTTATGTACAGGTTGCTTTGGATGCAAACGCCAGATTTTTGAGACTGCGATGGCTTAGTGGTGAAGACGCTGAACTTGACCACTGGAAGGTTGGCACTAGATCAGCTTTTGGAGACCCAGGTGTTGCACAACGGAGCAAGCTCCCATCTCTCTCCCTGCTCCTGCCAAACTAGCTGTCCGAAAGCAAGCATGTGCAAGTAGACAAATAGGTACCGCCTTGGCACTTCAGTGACTAGTCTTTCCTGCCACATTTGATACCCGAATACTGCAGGACGGAATGAGCTCCTTCCAACCTAGCAGTTCGAAAGCCATTTCATTTCATTTCATTTATTGGACTTGTATGCCTTGTTAGCTGGAAAGCCAGCAAGTCAGCAGTTCGAGACCTGGGTACTGCATGATGGTTTGAGCGCCTGTCTCTGTCCCAGCTCCTGCCAAGCAAGCAGTTGTACAGTAGATCAATTGCAAGTAGACCAATAGGGACCACTTCGGTGGGAAGTTAAACAGCGTTCTGTGTGCTCTGGTGTCTAGTCATGCTTGCCACATGACCATGGAAATGTCTTCAGGCACAGACAGCACTGACACTTTGGTTGTAAACAGAGATGAGCACTGGACCCTAGAGTCAGATACGGCTGGCTT
Source organism: Bradypodion ventrale (assembly GCA_035047345.1). Taxonomy (NCBI): domain Eukaryota; kingdom Metazoa; phylum Chordata; class Lepidosauria; order Squamata; family Chamaeleonidae; genus Bradypodion; species Bradypodion ventrale. The sequence goes on along the minus strand of JAWDJE010000017.1, from coordinate 12,543,439 downwards.
TCAAGCAAAGTTGACTTTGACCTATAGATCTATACGCTGCTGGGACAACCCTGCTAAAAGGCACAACATAAAGAAATAAAGACAGTAAAGGTAATCTTTGCTTGAAAGCCAGTCATATCCAACTCTAGGGTTCAGTGCTCATCTATATTTCATATCTGAAGATCCAGGGCTGTCTGCTACTGCAGACGTTTCCCTGGTCATGTGGCAGGCATGACTAGACACTGAAGTGCACGGAACGCTGTTACCTTCCCACCAAAGTGATCTCTATTTATCAACTTGCAATTTCCCAATTTCAAACTGCTAGGTTGGCAAGAGCTGGAAAGGAGACGGGTGCTCGCTCCATCGTGCAGTACTCAGATATCGAACCCTGACCCTCCAGTCTTAAAGCTCAGTGTCTTAACCACTAAGCCATCACAGTCCCCTAATTTCATTTTACTGTGTGTTTTATTTTATTTTACTTGTTATAATTGGCAGGAGCTGGGACAAAGATGGGAACTCATTCCATCCTGCAGTATTCGGGTATCGAGCTACTGACATGCCGACTTCCCACCAGCGTCTTAGCCACGTGAGCCACTGCAGTCCTACTGGACTTCATTTATTTCCCTCTGCAAGAGGCTCTGCTCCACCGACCATAACACCAGCAGCACTCTCATGTGCAACGGAGGAAGCCCAGGCCCCTTATCACTGAGCTAAATTTAGACCGCTATGCCAGTTGCACCACATGCCAGGCTCAACATCACACCTCTTTTCAAAGGCCAGGAATGTGCATTTCCACCCATGTTCATTCAACAAGCACCCAGGAATTCAGGTCCTGGAGCATCACAGAGTCACATGGCATTGCAGAATTGACATAGCAGTAGACCTGTGAGTGAGACCTTTTATACATGCAAGGAATACCGTATATACTCGACTATAAGTCATCCCGAATATAAGTCAGGATACCTAATTTGGACCTCTAAAACTAGGAAACTAGATTGACCTGACTATAAGTTGTGGGTGGAAAATGCAGCAGCTGCTAGTGAGTTTCAATAATTAAAATACATGAAAAGACAGTAAAATTAATTAATTGAGACATTTGTGTGGGTATGTTTTTGAGTGTTTATGGTAGTGTTTTCCTCCGTGTTTTCCTCCGTGTTGTTGAAATAAAGGATTACCAGTTTGAGATGCGCCCAGTTCCCCATCCAGTGTGGTTTTGGGACCCTCGGGGCCGTTGACTTGAGTATAAGTCGAGTCTTCTTTGTGGACCTCATTTGGGGGGCTAAAAAAATAGACTTATTATCGAGTATATAAGTGCTTATTGAATGTGTGCATGACTGAACCTGCTTCCAATTTGTTGCTATCCTTCTTAAAGTGCAGCTCTTCTTTTTTCACAGGGAATGTCCCTCTTTTGTTCCCGGACACCCAAATGGATTGTTGACACATTTTTAGGGGTTAATCCATAGATAATCTTCTTTTTGTGCTGTATCCGATACCAGCGATCATCATGGAGATAGGGGCCATGACGGCTCAGTGGATAAGAAGCTCACCTTGTTAGCTGGAAGGATGGCAAGGCAGCAGTTCAAGACCCGGGTACTGCATGACGGAATGAGCGCCCGCCTCTGTCCCAGCCCCTTCCCATCTAGCAGTTCAAAGAAATTGCAAGTAGATAAACAGGGACCACTTGGGTGGGAAAAGATCTCAAGGACATGAAAGGAGCCTCATTCGAGCATCCCCTGAGTAGAAACTTATTTCTGACATAAAACTTATTATTATGCAGGGAATGTCCTTCTTTTGGCCCCAGACACCCAAATGGTTTGTTACAACATTTTTAGGGGCTGATGCATAACTCAGCTTCTTCTTGTGCTGTATCCAATACCGAATATTGGCGATCCTCATGGCAATCAGTCATAAAGATTGTCCTGGGAATCATATAATGCAGTGGCCTTCCACCTGCTTTCCACATCGTAGTGTGACATCCATAATCCAGATCTGTGAGTCACTTTCAGGTCCTGAGCCCTTTTGGCACACAAAGTCCCCCTCCTCAGCCCCAGGCTAGGATGGATGAAGCTGCTGCCCTCCATCAAGATGGGTTCAAGTGGGACCATTTAATCCACTTGGGGACACTCACTCTTCCCTGTGGACTTTGGCACCCAAGGCCGTTAGTCCTCAAGGTGGTTGGCTTAGTTAACCGCCGCCTGACAATCGGCATTGAGTCACTGGCAGTAGGGTCTACTCTATGATCAGAGCAGGTTAACCTGGCCATACTGATGATGCATAGCTCACAATAAACAATTGGCTGCTATTAAGTCCCCACCATGCACACCAAATTGCTGGTAAAGGGTAAAGATAAAGGTCGCACTTGCTCGAAAGCCAGTCACATCTGACTCTAGGGTTCAGTGCTCATCTCTGTTTATAGCCAAAGAGCCAGCGCTGTCTGCATCTGAAGATGTTTCTGTGGACATGTGGCAGGCATGACTAGACACCAGAGTGCATGGAACACTGTTTACCTTCCCACTAAAGTGGTCCCTATTTATCAACCTGCAATTTCTTGCTTTCAAACTGCTACGGCGGCAGGAGCTGGGACGAGATAGGTGCTCCCTCCATCATGCAGTACTGCTGACCTGCCAACCTTCCAGTCGTCAAGTTCAGCGTCTTAACCACTAAGCCACCACAGCCCCCTAATATTTTTCTGCCGCTCGCTTGACCAGGGACCAGCCAACATGGCTCTCCAGATGCTCTTGAACCTCAATTCTCAGACGTACTGACGTGGGCTTCTGGGAAGTGAAGTCCAAGAACACCTGGAGAGCCAAGTTTGCAGACCCCTGCACTAGACTGTTGTTCTCTTGCGCTCCAGTGCTGGAGGATGCCAATGGTCACAGTGCTGCAGGGGTAGAGACCAAGAACCTTGTGGTGCCTTAACACTGACCCGCTTTATTTAGGACCAGCTTTTGTGGATTTGCAGCCTGTTTCTACAGCTGGAGGTGCCAACAGGTTTGACCTGTTTTGGGTTTATCTTGAAGAAGATTAATCTTGGATACCAGTCTAGTTCCCAAACTACGGCCTGTGGGCTGACCCCATCCCATAGTAGCATTACATGTGGCCCGCATCGCCATCACTGCTGCACTGGAAGAAGATGCATTTATGAGCTTCCTGTTTATTTATTTATTTAGACTTATTTTAACTGCCCCTCTCACCAAGCCGACTCCATGTGATTTGCAATGCAATAAACCACACCGACATAAAAACTCTCCAACACACAATACACATAAATAAAACTCTAAAAATTTTAAAAATCTAAAAAAAATCTAAAATCTAAGAACCAGATGGTAGAGTTGACCAATAACCATAAAATGCATTTATGACAGCCGTGGACGCATTTTACAGCAGTGTTTATGCTGGGGGGGGGGCACCATTCTGGTTTGCTCAGCTATCCCAGGGGCGTGATCTGGCCTGCGGCGTAAAAAGGTTGGAAACCCCTGTTCTAGGAGTCTGATTAGGTTAAGAGTTCTCGACCTTTTAAAACCAGGGGCCGGGTCACACTCCCTCCGACAGCTTTGGGGGCTGGACGGCCATTTTGCCCTTCTTCCTCCACACGGCACTGGTGGAGGTGGTGGGAGCCCACATGCAATGGCGCTGTGGGCTGCATCCGGCCCACAGGCCACGGGTTGAGAATCCCTGGTTTTAGGTGGACAAACACTTTCAAGTGGAGGACTCTGCACCCCAAATGAGAACTTATGTTAACTCTGGCAGAGAACCTGCTAGGCAAAAAAATAATAATATCCTTTCTTGTTTTGCAACCAGGTGGCTACAACAGAGAGCTTTTTCATTGCCGTGAGCTGCTAAAATATGGGAATTAGCTTACCACCACCACCACCCCTTCCTCAAGCTGATCAGTGTTAATAAATCCACTCTGGGGCATTTCTCCCTCTCAAAAAATAAATAAAAATAAAATAAAAGCCATTCGGCTCGAAGCCTTGTGGTCTTGCTGAGGGGTGTGTATGTGTGTGTACGTGTTTATTTTTGCACATGAACAATGACCTTTCCGGGCAATGCCAATGCGAAAGCCGAAATGCTTGAGCCGATTACGGGCAGCGAAAGGAAAATCACACAGGGATAAAACAGAGAGAGGCCCAGGGGTCGGTGTCCACAGTTTACACTTCCAATTAGCCGGCTTCCCAAATGGGGCTCGCTCTTTGGTTTTCAGCCGTAATTCCTCCAGATTTGGAGAACAACAAGCGGAGGGGAGGGAAATACTGCCAAAGAACACATGTTCCCTCTGTCATCCCCCCCACCCCATGAGCCCACCCGCCTCCTCTAATTCTGTCCTCTGGCTTACGTTGGGGTACAGCTACCCTTTACCGGGGGCGGGGGGGGGACCAAACTTTTTTTTTGTTTGCAAAGTTTTCAAAAACTTCTCGGAGTGAGATCTCTGACCCACGCAAGGGGAGAGGTTTTCAGACGCTGTTTGTGTGGGTCCCTGGGAATCACCTCTCCCATTTTCAGTCCCACTGTTGTCTGTGGAGGAGAGGCAGGGCCTTTTCTAGTGGTGGCTCCATTCTTATGGAATGAGCTAGATCTCCGCGTTTGCCTGGTTCTCCCTTCCCTTCAGGGCCATAACTAAAAGTTTTGGGTGTTCAGTAGTTTACATTCCATACACAACAAAGTTGCACTTACTCCCTTCTCCTAAGTTACACGTGCATGCGTGCGTGCGTGCGTGCGTGCGTGCGTGCGTGCGTGCGTGCGTGCGTGCGTGCGTGCGTGCGTGCGTGCGTGTGTGTGTGTGTGCGCGCAGCAGAGCTGCAATTTACATTGCTATTGCAATGTATGTGGTTTCTGGAGAGGAAGCTATCCTGTATGATGTAACGGGGTAGAACAATTTATTACAACTCATCAGAGCTGGGTTCAAATCCAAATGCGTAAGCGTTGTGTCAGTCTGTTCGTCTGGTTTCAGGAACGAAACAGAAACAAAGGGGGAAATGCCAGGCTTGGTGGATGAGGGGTGGCTTTAAGACTCACACACACCTTTTTTTTTTTGAGGTTTGGCCCTCGCGGAGAACAATCCACTTCTCTGATCCCATGCAAAACCCACAGAGGCCAAAGAATGTAAATCATGTGATGAATTGCTTTAAAAAGTAATGGAAGCGTAACAGAATTTCAGAAACAGCATAATGAACTGGGACAGAGTGAATCTCCTGACCTAAGATGGAATAATTATTATTATCTAACCTATGGGTTCCCAACCCATGGGCCGGACCTGGCCCCACACCATTTCATGTGCCCCCACCCACCCCGCCAATGGCATTCGAGAAACAAAATGGTCATCCTCATCGTGCAGGCAGGGCAAAATGGCCCTCCGGCCTTCAAAGCTGACTGAGAGAGTGTGACCCGGCCCCTGGCTAAAAAAGGTTGGGTGCCCCTGATCTAAACATTATCCCAGAACTGTGGCGCCAGAAGGGACCCAAGAGCTCATCCAGACCAATCCACTGCCAGGGCTAGAAGAATGTATAGCAGAAGCATTTCTGACCAGTGTCAATGGCAGGGCGGTTTTTATGCCCCAGGTATCTCTAGTTTGGGACTGCGGTGGCTCAAGTGGTTAAGACGCTGAACTTGATGACTGGAAGGTCGGAGTTCAATTTCCGAGTATTGCACTATGGAGTGAGCGCCCGTCTCTGTCCCGGCTTCTGCCAGACTAGCAGTTCGAAAGCAAGAAATTGCAAGTAAATAAAGAGGGACCACTTCACTGGGAAGGTAAACAGTGTCCTGTGCACTCAGGGGTTGAGGCATGCCTACCACATGTCCACGGAAACGTCTGCAAACACAGACAGTGGTGGCTCTTCAGCTATAAACAGAGATGAGCACTTTGATGTTCTGGTAGAAATGGGAAGCAGCCAGCATAACAGGGCCAAACAACATTATTAGGCAGTCAGAACATGGGGAGCAATGGCGCAGCACTGCTAAATATATCGAATCAGGAATGGATACATTTGGGCGGGAAACAACAGGATTGGACAGGAGAGGAGTGGAGTGACTGGAAGGTCAATGGACCAGAGTGAAGACTGTACAAGACTACATAGTTTAGGTGGGAACGCAGTCCCGCGATATCTCAAGACCAAGAAGAAGGAGATAAAATGGAGGATCGTACTGATCCCAATTATTTAACAAAACGTTACAGCAATAAATGTATTCAAACACAACATCCCTCCCCCCTAGGATGAGACGAAGTCCCTCAGCCATTGTGGAGGCCTGCAAACCCTTTTGGGCCGTACTGGTACCGGACTATATTCGGACGTCCTAGGCAGACTTGGTTCCCCATACTTGGGGCCCTTTCCGAACTATTTGCATTTTGGGAGCATTGTCCTGACTCGAAGTTGGAACCAAGGAGAGGGCAAACTAAATCAAAACCCCATTTGGATGAAGCAGGAGCAGGGGACGCTCAAAATTAAAACTAGAATCAGGAGGGGTAAAACACAACGAAAAGCCCCGTCTTTGAGAAGTTTGAGTAGGGGGCGACTCAATGAAAGCTTGCCTCATTTGGGTGGGAGTTGAGGTAGACTCCAATGTAGGAGGATGGGGGGGTCTCTTGGGAGAAATCAAAGCCCCACTTTTTGCTTGGACGAGTGGGCGAACACTCTGCAAACTCCCCCTGATCCTGTAAATCAAAAGGTACATTTCTACGCTCTAAGCTTGCTGATGGCCTCCAAAGGAATCGGGGCTGGCTCGAATTAGAAAGTTGAGGATTACAGCTAATTGCCGAGCCGCCTTCCTCGTCTCCCCCTTGGGATAAGCGGGTGGGGGAGGACCCTAACGTGGAATTACCCTGATTAGAATCACCTTGTACCTCTTGAAACTCCGTAACCCTATGTCTGAGCTGGTCGGCATGGCGCCGCCATAGCAAACCAGTACCTGTTTTGACATGATAGGACTGGTCCTGTTTGTTCCACCACAATTCCTGGAATCCATGCTGGACCTGCAGCCACATAGTTCCGACAGTCTACTGGATCCCCAGCTGAGAATACCTTTCTATGAGCAATTTCAACATTAACACCCTATCTTCCACCATGGAAGGATCCAACCGGTTGAGGAATGAGACCGGCCTCCTGCTCATTAGGAGTTCGGCTGGCAACAGCTCTGATGCCAGGGGCGTTGTCCGGTAGCACATGAGGAATTGGCAAAGTTGTACATCAATGTCCCCCTGACCCATGCAGCGAAGTGCCTCTTTTGTAGTGCGAACCTGACATTCCACCTGACCGTTGGTAGCAGGGTGGAAAGGGGCAGAAGTTACATGCTGAATGGCATTCCTCTCGAAATTCGGAAGAGGTGAACGTTGTGGCATTGTCGGACACAAGGACGTCCGGCAGTCTGAAACAACTGAACAGCTGCTTAATTGTGACTGCAGAAGAGGTACTGAGCATAGGGATAACCTCCAGCCATTTGGAAAATGAGTCGACCACTAGTAAGAAAAGCATGCCCTGGAATGGATCAGCGAAGTCGATATGTATCCGTGACCATGGTCCATGGGCAGTGTCCCATTCCTGGGAGGGAAGTTGGGACTCTTTGGGTTGGGAACTCAGGCAGCTTTGGCAAGTGCCCATCAATTGTTCAATGTCCTGGTCTACCTGGGGCCACCAGAAAAAGCTCCTAGCCAAAACCTTGGAGCGCACAATGCCAGGGTTGCTAATGTGTAGAAGCCTAAGCACCTTAGAGTATAACACTGCAGGAATGACCACCCTTTGGCCCCAGAGGAGGTAACCTCTCTCGAGCGAAAGCTCGAACCATTTTCTAAAGAACACTTTGAACTCCTCAGCAGAAGGAGATGTGGGTAAGCCTTTCTTAACCCAAGAAATCACCTGAGACAGGAGTTTGTCCTTTGCTGTCGCCTTAGCAATGTCTGAAGGCACTATGGGGGGTGAGTTGAGAGACTCGATCAGCAGCACCTGATGATCCTGCTCAATTTCACAATCTGCCTCCCTCAGGTCTGGCAATGGAGACCGTGACAGCGCGTCAGTGTGGCTGATGTCCTTACCTGGACAGTGAACCAGGGTGTACAACAGGAACAAACTGAGGTTCTCTCCCTTAATATGGTTGATGAGGTGCATGTAGATGAACAGATTGCAGGAGAGAGGCTCCTTGTACTAGGCGATTCAATAATTAGAAATACAGAGAAATGGATTTGTGATGCACATGATAACCATATGGTGACTTGCCTGCCAGGTGCAAAAGTTGCAGACATCACAAGAAATCTAGATAGATTGTTAGAGAGAACTGGAAACAAGCCAGTTGTCATGGTACATGTTGGTACCAATGATGTTGGGAAGGCCAAGTGGTCTGTCCTGGAAGCCAAATTCAGGTTGTTAGGAAGAAGATTGAAGTCCCGGACTTCCAAGGTAGCATTTTCAGAAGTGCTGCCTGTCCCTCGCGCAGGACCTACCAGGCAGGCAGAGCTCAGAAGCCTCAATGCGTGGATGAGGCGGTGGTGTCGAGAGGAGCGCTTCAGATTTGTCAGGAACTGGAGAACATTTTGGGACAAGCCAAATCTGTTCAGGAGCGATGGGTTGCATTTGAACCATGATGGGACCAGATTGCTGGCACTCAACATCAAAAAGGCTGCAGAGCAGCTTTTAAACTGATAACTGGGGGAAAGCCGACAGGAGCTGGGCAGCATCCGGTTCGGGAAAGTGTGTACTTGAGTAGTGAGGAGGATGCAAAAATTACTGAGCAGAGCAAGGAGCTAGTCACCAGCACTCTAGCAGAAGGATGCAAGAGGCAGTCTAACAATGCAACTAGACTCAAAAGACTGTATCAGGAAAGCATATATAAATGCTTGTATACAAATGCCAGAAGCCTCCGGAACAAAATAGGGGAGCTGGAATACTTAGCAATAGATAAGAATATTGATATTATTGGTATCACTGAAACCTGGTGGATGGATGATAACCAATGGGATACAGTTATCCCAGGCTACAAACTGTACAGGAAGGATAGGCAGGGGCAAACGGGAGGTGGTGTGGCCTTGTATGTCAAAGAAGTGATAAAATCGTATGAATTGGAATATCTAGGTGATTTGGAGTCACCATTAGAAGCTCTGTGGGTAAGAGTACCAGGCCACAAGGATGGTCTAACAGTAGGCATATACTATCGGCCTCCGACCCAAACTCTTGAGGGAGACTGGCAGTTGGAGAATGTTGTAAAGGAGGCATCCAAGAAGGGAAGCCTGGTTATAATGGGGGACTTCAATTACCCTCACACAGACTGGGTGAACTGCTGTTCAGCACATGATAAAGAGATAAAGTTCCTAGATATGCTCAATGATTGTTCCCTGGGACAGATGGTTGAAGACCCAACTAGAGGTACAAGAATCCTTGACTTGATCCTGAGTAATACTCAGGATCTGATGCAAGAGGTTAATGTGACTGATCCAATAGGGAACAGTGACCACAACTCAATTATGTTTAACTTGATCATAGACCGCAAGTCACTGATAAAATCTAACACAGAGACCTTAAATTTTCAAAAAGGAAATTTCCCAAAGTTGAGGAAACTAGTAAAAAAGAAGCTGAAAGGGAAAATTGAGAGAGTCCAAACACTCCAAGAGGCATGGAGGCTGTTTACAAAAACAATAACAGAGGCCCAATTGGAATGCATACCCAAAAGGAAAAAGGGCACTGCCAGGTCCAAGAGGACTCCAATGTGGCTTACAGGAGCTGTTCGGGAAGTGATCAAGAGCAAGAAAAGCTCATTTAGAAGATGGAAGGCTTGTCCGAATGAGGACAGCAGGCAGAAACATAAATTCTGGCAGAAAAAATGCAAGGCAACAATCAGGAAAGCAAGGCAAGACTTTGAGGAGCGTATAGCTAAAAATACTCAGAGAAATAACAAAGACTTCTTTAAGTACATTAGAAGTAAGAACCCAACTAGGAAGGCCATTGGACCATTAGATGACAATGGAAGGCAAGGGGTTATTAAAGAGGAAACAGAGATTGCAGAGAGACTCAATGAATTCTTTGCTTCAGTATTCACTGAAGAAGACAGAGACCACATGCCCAAAACAGAGCCTATCTTCGTAGGGAGGGAAACCGAAGAATTAAGCCAGATAGAAATAACCAGGGAGGAGGTCCTTGCATGTCTTGTTAAGCTAAACACTAACAAATCACCAGGACCAGATGGCATCCATCCACGAGTTCTCAGGGAACTTAAAGATGAAATTGCTGATCTCCTAGCCAAAATATATAATCTTTCCCTCAAATCAGGCTTTGTGCCTGATGACTGGAAGGTAGCGAATGTAACACCAATTTTCAAAAAAGGATCCAGGGGTGATCCAGGAAATTACCGACCTGTCAGTTTGACATGTATCCCAGGTAAAGTGATGGAAACCATCCTAAAAGATAGAATTAATAGGCACATAGAAGAAAAGGCGCTGCTAAAGGAGAGCCAACATGGCTTTTGCAAGGGCAAATCATGCCTCACTAATCTGTTGGAATTTTTTGAGAGTGTCAACAAACATGTGGATAAGGGGGATCCAGTTGACATTGTTTATCTGGACTTTCAGAAGGCTTTTGACAAGGTCCCACACCAAAGGCTCTTGAATAAACTTACCAGTCATGGAATAAAGGGACAGGTCTTGTCCCGGATCAGCAACTGGCTAAGGGACAGGAAACAGAGGGTAGCACTCAATGGACACTTCTCCAAGTGGAGGGAAGTAAAGAGTGGGGTCCCCCAAGGTTCAGTACTGGGACCCCTGCTTTTCAACCTCTTCATAAATGATCTAGAGGTAGGAGTAAATAGCAAGGTAGCCAAATTTGCTGACAACACTAAATTATACAGGGTAGTGAAAACTGTGAGAGATTGTGAGGAGCTCCAGAGGGATCTCTTGACACTGGGGGAGTGGGCAAAACAGTGGCAAATGAGCTTCAACATTAGTAAGGGCAGAGTGATGCTTGTTGGGGCAAAAAAACCCCAATTACATTTATAAACTGATGTGGTCTGAACTCTCTGCAACAAACCAGGAAAGGGACCTTGGTGTCCTGGTGGATGACCTTGGTGCCTGACCTTGCAGCCTTGACGCCAACGCCTCCCAGAGGACTGACTTGATCCCAATACATTACAAAATGTTACAGCAATAAATGTATTCAAACACAACAAGCACTGAACCCTAGAGTCAGATACAGCTGCCTTTCGAGCAAGGGTGACCTTTACCTTTGCCAACTTATTTTTATGTGTGTAGATGTGTTTACTAGTAGCATACTTTGCTGTAGAGATGCTCAGGGCCAAAGCTGACGTGTGCAGCATAGATGGTTGAGTTCCCCATTTATATTTTGTGAGTTTCCTGATGATGGTTTTTTTTTCAGGTCCCATAAAAGTCTTTATATATAATTTGTTCTTATGGTAAAGGTAAAGGTCACCCTTGCTCGAAAGCCAGCCGTATCCTACTCTAGGGTTCAGTGCTCATCTTTGTTTCAAAGCCAAAGAGCCAGCGCTGTCTGCTTCTGCAGACATTTCCATGGTCATGTGGCAGGCATGACTAGACACAAGAGTACACCAAATGCTGTTTACCTTCCCACCAAAGTGGTCCTTATTTATCTGCTTGCAATTTCTTGCTTTCATACTGCTAGGTTGGCAGGAGCTGGGACAAAGTCAGGAGCTCATTCCATCCTGCAGTACTCAGGAATCGAACTGCTGACCTCCTGCCTTCCAGTCAGCATCTTAGCCACTTGAGCCACTGCAGTCCCATAATTTGTTCTTAAGTCATGTGAATATAGAACCCAGGAGGCAGAATAGAGTAGTGATAGTAAATTATTTAAGCGACAAAGGGACGGGGGAGACTACAGAGGATAGAGAATTCAGATGTCAGATGAAGTTAAATGACAATTGGTATATGAGGAGGTCTTGGAAGGTTAAATAAATAAATAATCTTGTTTCATGGATGCGGTGATGAGATCTGAAGTGGCAGTCTCTCAGCTGGAAATAAATAGACAGCGCACGTACAATTTTAGCCCAGAGGTGCAAAGCTGACCGGGAGGGGGGGGGGGCGGCAGAATGGGGAGAGACTGATTTAGTGGTGTATGGAATTAGAAAAAATGGTCAGAATAAATCTCACACTGTCATATGATTCAATATAGACCTCTCTAGTTGGGGACTGTGGTGGCTTAAGTGGTTAAGACGCTGAACTCAATGACTGGAAGGTCGGAGTTCGATTTCCAAGTACAGTACTGCACGGCGGAGCGAGCTCCCGTCTCTGTCACTGCTCCTGCCAACCTAGCAGTTCAAAAGCAAGACATTGCAAGTGTACCACTTTGGTGGGGAGGTCAACAACGTTCCGTGCACTCCGGTGTCGATGCATGCCTGCCACATGTCCATGGAAATTTCTGCAGACTCAGAGAGCGCTGGATCTTTGGCTATAAGCAGAGATGAGCACTGAATCCTGGAGTCGGATATGACTGGCTTTCTAGCAAGGGTGACCTTTACCTTGACCAGATTTTGTCAAGTTGGAAAAGCTGTGTATGAAAGGTTCATCTTTCAAAATTCATTCATTCATTCATTTATTATTTAGATTTGTATAGCCGCCCAATCCAGGTGACTCACAACCCAATTGCACATGACCCTGTATAAAAAAAATCCAACGTATCATTAAAAACCTTACATGAAACACATTGTAAAAAACTTTGTAACAAATAAACTAAACAAATAGACCAAGAACTCCCTGATGGCGATTGGCATGTTCCTATCATGTCTACGCTGTGCACATCCATGTTGTGGTGATAAGATAACAGCATATAGGTTTAAATTTGTAGTCTGCACAGCATTTTGTACTCTCTTGTAACTAAAAAATTGAACTGTAATCTACAAATGCAGAATTGTTTTCAGGAAACATTTGAAATCCTTTAATTAACATGTAAGAAATACACTTCCCTGCTCTAGCTTCTCTTCTAGAATCTTCTAGGCCAGTGTTTCCTAGCCTTTAGTTCTTGGACTTCAATTCCCAGAGGTAAAGGTAGCCCTTGCTCGAAAGCCAGTAGTATCCGACTCTAGGGTTCAGTGCTCATCTCTGTTTATAGCCAAAGAGCCAGTGCTGTCTGTGTCTGCAGATGTTTCCGTGGACATGTGGCATGACTCAACACCGGAGTGCACGGAACGCTGTTGTCCTTCTCACCGAAGTGGTACCTATTTATCTACTTGCGATGTCTTGCTTTCAAGCTGCTAGATTGGCAGGAGCTGGGACAGGGACGGGAGTATTCAGGTATCAAACTGCCGACCTCCCATTCTTCAAGCTCAACATCTTAACCACTAAGCCAAAAGACTAAATCAATTCCCCAAAGCACTGTTCAGCCAATGTACTGACGTAGTCTTCTGGGAATTGAAGTCCACCATTGTGCATGGGCCCCACGTGGGAAACTATTGTTCTAGGTGAAAAAGGAATGAAAAGATTCTAGCTGAGATACTTTGAATGCAGAAACAAGAGAGTTGGTTGGTTGGTTGGTTGGTTGGTTGGTTGGTTGGTTGGTTGGTTGGTTGGTTGGTTGGTTGGTTGGTTGGTTGGTTGGTTTGGTTGGTTGGTTGGTTGGTTGGTTGGTTGGTTGGTTGGTTGTTGGTTGGTTGGTTGGTTGGATCGATTGATCGATCGATCCACTTACCATAAGACTCTACTCTGGATGGCTTACAATGTACACGAACAACATTTTAAAAACCCATATACAACATAAACCAATCAACAGTCTAAAAAGGTGGCACAAAACTTTGTTGCCGTTGTTGTCACTGCAATACCTGTTGAAAGCAACCGACAGGGCTGAAATTCTAGATCATGCTCTGTACATCTAATGACAGCTATGGGTCGCAAAAACTCTGGTGTGTAGCCCATAGGTCCTCAAAACTTGGCTCTCCAGGTGTTCTTGGACTTCAATTCCCAGAAGCCCAAGTCAGCACACCTACTGTTCAGGACCTCTGGGAACTGAAGTCCAAGAATATCTGAAGAGCCATGTTGGAGGACCTATGGTGTAGCCAAGGTAATTGGTTGAAATAAAGACTTAATGTCAAGGTGTCCTGAGACTTCTACAGGGCATGACAAGAACACCTCATAGGCTGCTTCCAACTCAGTTATGCCGTGATTTTATTTCTCTGTGGGTTTACACGATAACATCATAGATCTCTCCAACCACACATTGAGTCTCAGGGGGGGCTGTCCTTTAATCCCATTGAAACTACTGTACACTGATGATTGAGTCCCGTGGTGGCCCTAAGGGCTTTCTTCTGCAGACCATGACCTCAAAGAATGTTTCCACAAGTTTGATGACAAACACAATAAGCCATGCCTAACTCCCCACAACATGAGGAAGAACTAAATCCCGGCACCCAGTCGCCTTCCTTCCTTCCAAGGCCACAGAAGGAAGAATGCTTACATGGACTGCTTCAGAGGGTTGGAGCAAAGATTTAGACTTATGAGTTGAGCACTTTCATCACCGCAGCAGGGCTGAGATCGTAGAGTTGCCATATGTCCCAGAAAACTGGGATTGTCCTGGACTCAAGGTTGGAAAAATTGTTCCAGCCAGTTCAATAAAAATCACGTTAAGGTCCCGGATTTTTAGAACTTACTGATTGTGTATTCTAACACACCATTAAAATAAACTCAAACTCTCGCCATCAAACTAGCGATTTCCTGCCACATTGGCGTTGGAGTATACCTGGAGACAAATCTTAATGTCCTCACCTCATACCACCACCCGATAAGTGTGACCAGGGTGTTTCCTGGAACTGAAGACATTAAGAGTTGACCGCAACGCAACTTCTCAGAAGCACAACAAATCATCTTACAGTACTGTTGTAAATAAATTTGTTTATGTATTGATATATTTATGTATTGATATATTTAATGTGAAAGTGTTTTATAGCTGTCATTATATTATGTTTTTTTAAAAAGGCTACTTTCCCATTTTGGTCAGGTATACTTCTGTCCCGGTTTTGTGGGAGAGAATTATGGCAACTCTGACAGCGAGGGATCGATTTGCCATAGGATCTTAGCCAGACAGAGCGCGATGCTATTCACAGCCTAACGTCATCATCAAAGAGGCCAATATAACCATAGACCCAACTGCCAAATATACCCACAGCTGTCATAAATGCAGAAATGCCCGCTCAGCTGTCCGGAAGGCTTGGTCAGGCCCTCGACGGAAAAAGGTTGGCCACCCCTGCTCTACATAGACCAAGCAGGACCATCTCAATGCAAAAGAGTTAATGAATATAACACTGAGATTAGGAATTGCAATGCACACCAAAGTTTGTCTCAGTATGTTTCGGGCTAACTGGACACCCTTTGAATGACCTGTTAGCCGCTGTCCGGGAGGATGGGGTGGCCTACAAAGGAAGACCAAAAATAAAACACAGCTGTCGTAAAGGTATATATGATTTCTGGAGACCTAGTTGGAAAGACTGAATATGAATCAAGGGTTCTTAAGTCATTAACAGGTTTAAAGTGCTGCATTGTTTCACACAGTTTGCCAATTGTGTCATATCTGCTATGATCACGTTGTAGACCATGGGTTCCCAACCTATGGCCTGAGGGCCACATCTGGCCCACAGTGCCATTTCTTGTGGGGGGCCCCACCCCTCCAAGGGCATTCGAAAAACAAAATGAGCACCGCTTTTGAAGCTGTTGGGACAAAATGGCCATCCCCTTCATGCAGGCAGTGCAAAATGGCCACCCGGCCCTTGAAGCTGACTGAGAGAACGTGACCCGGGCCCACAGCTGTCAAGTATCCCTTATTGGCTGGGAAAACCCCTTATTTTACCCTCTTTCCCATTGTCATCCCTTATTAATTAGACTGCAAAGCCCTATTGCCGCCATTGGAGGGCAGCACAGGATGAGGATAGCTGTCAAGTATCCCTTATTAGCCAGGAAAACCCCTTATTTTACCCTCTTTCCCGCCATCATCCCTTATTAATTAGACTGCAATGCCCTATTGCCACCATTGGAGGGCAGCACAGGATAAGTATAGCTGTCAAGTATCCCGTATTTGCCAGGAAATTTCCCTTATTTCCCAATCCAAAACTTGACAGGTATGCCCGGGCCTCGACTTGAAAAGGTTGGGAACCCCTGTGGTAGACTGAAAACTGAAAACCTATTCCTTTGTTAATGATTCCTTGGCACTTCCTGGTGTGGCGGAAGCAGTGGGGGACCACATGAAATTGGCCGCAGGTTGAGATTCCCTGTTCTAGTTGGTATCGCTCCACCTAAGACCAGGAGAGAAGTAGCAGCAGATGCCGAGAGAACTAAGCAAGAGAAGGACCCTCGAGTCCCTCTGAATGGAGATGAGCCTCAAGTCCACCAGCTCAGATGCAGGAAGAGTTTTATGTGGAATCTTAATCTTATAAGTGTATATGTATTTTAGTGATTAACAACATCCCTCAAATGGATCTACAAAGAAAAACCTTGATTGTGCACTGTTCTATATATGAAAGTGTGCTATGTACACACACACACAGACACACACACACACACACACACACACACACACACACACACGGTAACAACATGTACTCTGTATTTAGTCCATGGGTTCCCAACCTTTTCAAGGTCTCTGTCAGCTTCGCAGGCCAGACGGCCATTTTGCCCTTCCTGCATGATGGGAGTGGCCATTTTGTCCAATAGCTTCGAAGTGGTGGCCATTTTGTTTCTTGAATGCCCTTGGAGGGTTGAGGGGCAACATGGAATGGCACCAAGGGCCGGATATAGCCTGCAGGCCTTAGGTTGGGAACTGTGGGTTGCCCGTGTGAATAATTGGCCAAACCTTTCCCAAGGTGTTCGTCCGGCCTTGAACACATCTGGAGGCCAAACGGACTTTGCTGGAAAGGCAATTGGGGTACGGGCTAATTAGATAGTTTGGGGGGGCAATTCATAAAGCCTTGGATGGTGGCCACGATAGAAATAGGGCAAAAGTCAAAGGTGACGACTCTAATGGAAATACACAATCCTCCGCTTCTGGCCGCGGATTAGGTTAGGCAAATAAGACGCGCTAGACAGCAGAAGAATTAGGCACCCAAAGTCAATAGACATGGACTCCGAGATTAGGGCAGGAACAATGGGTTTCGTCAACCCAAGGTAATCAGGTGCAAGTTGTCCAATTAACACCAGGGTAACTTCCAAGAGCTGGCATTGTAGCTCGACCACCGGAAGAGGTCTCGCATTCAAGCCTTCTGTATTAGGGGTCACGCGCATTCTAGGCGCGCATCACCCGAAGGCAGGGTAATAAATGCGTGCCACCCGACCCAGTTCGGGGCTGGACTTCACCGCACGATTGTCTCGCGTGTCTTCCTTGTGGCCAACCACTCCAACACCTGGGACCCATTGCAACAGGGAACCCCTGGTTTAGTTGAATGATTAACAAACAGAAAAAAATATACATAATTACAATATATATATTCTGTTTGTTAGTCATTCAACTAAACATATGTTGTTAGTGATTAAAAACAGCCTTTTGGGATTCAGGTCAAATTTGTTTGCAATGATATTTGATGCTTTTAGAAAATGTTTACATGGATTTATTTGCATTTGTAGCTGTATCTCTGCTCATCTGTGTGTTGACACTGAGTTCTACATGTTCAGGCCTTTGGGAACATTGTAAAGCAAAAATCACCCTTGAGCCTTGTAGTAACATGCTGAGAGTTAATTGATGGCTTGATTCTGCAGATGAATACCAGCCGGACTCCCCAAACCTGTTCTGTCCAGGATAAGAGGGAGAAAAGACAGAAATGGGATTCGAAACGCAGCCGCACAGAACGTGGGCTTTCTGGTTTGGGTGTAAGGTCATTAAAAGGAAAACCAGCTTAAAATTGGGCACGGTTGGGTCCATGCTCAAGACTCTCAATTACCAATCCAACTGAATTGTCTACAGTGGGCAGGACTGTACTGGGGGTGGCCCGCGGGAAAAATTGGCCAAACCTTTCCCCAGGGGTTTGCTCGGCTTTCGACAGATCCGGGGATCAACTGGGCCTGGCAGGAAAGGAAATTGGGGTAATTAGCTAGTTAGGGGTGAATCATAAGGCCTTGGATGATGGCTACAGTAGAGCAGGGCAAAACTAAGATGATGGCTCTAGTGGAGCAACACGATCTTCAGCTGCTGGCTGCAATTGAGCTGGGCAAACAAGCCAAGCCAGACAGCGGACAAAGTTAGGCACCCGGAGTCAATACACATAAGGCTCCGAGATAGGGCAGGAACAATGGGTTTCGCCAGCCCTGTCCATTAACCACAGGGCAAGGTCCAAGAGTAGGTATTGTCCTGTTTGGTGTATGAAAACCAAGACACTGGACACAGCCTCGGGCTGGGTTAACTCAGGTTTATTGCATCGTGGACGGAGGGAACATGAGGTAATGGCGGATCGATAGCTCTTTATATACAGGAGTAATACATTTGAACGTGGTGCCATGGTAGCCCATTGGCTACTGCCTGCGTGACGTCATCGCGAGTCACGCCCTTCTTGTCCAGGTGTAGGTGGTGGCGGGAAAGCTTCCCGCGCTGTTGCCTTTGATGAGTTCGGACCAAGAGAGCTTGGACGCTCGCCACTGCCAGCTGGTGGTCATTAGCTCGCGTCCTCTTACAGGGTTTATATGATACAGCTGAAGGTTACATTGTTGCTATCGGCAAGGTTACATTGGCTCAGATACATTGTAATCCATGTGGAAGGTAAAACCCTTAGAACACAACACCCCTCCCCCCTAGGACGAGACAACGTCTCGCGCCCATACTTCTAAACACTCCCCCCCCCTAGGAGACAAAATCTCTCAGCCAAGATGGCTTGTTTCGAACACGCTGGGGTCTCGATGCGGGCTGCCTTTCCCCGGGTTTGCTACCTTCTCTTTGTCCCCCGGTTTCCTGTCCTGTAATTTGAGAGGGAGACTCGTTAGTGACTTGCCGCGGCTCCGCGGCGTTGTTGGGAGGTGTGCTCTTTCTTAGGGAGGAACCGGGGGCACTGGGGGCTAACGAAAAACCCCTCTTCTCGCTTGGATGGGTGGGGGAACACTCCTGAAAACCCCCCCGGCTCGCTAAATCAAAATCTAAATTCCATTCGGGGGCAGCGGTCGCGAACTCCTCTCCCCCTTCCCGGGCCTCTGATAGGACTGGTTTATCAAAAGGATATGAGTCGGGGCCGCTGCTTCTTCCTTCCCCCCTTGCTTGGGACTGTTGTCCGCTGCTGTCTCCCCCTTGGGTGAAGCGGTTGGGGGAGAGCCCTAACGCTGAATCTTGTTGCTGATCCTCACTGACTGGCCCACTTACTCGGTGCCTCAGCTGGTCCGCGTGCCTCCTCCAGAGGAGACCGGTGTGGGTTTTGACCCGGTACGAGACTGGCCCCGTCTGTTCTACAACTGTCCCCGGCACCCAGGCTGGCCCTGCGCTGGCATAGTTCCTGCAATGAACAGGGTCGCCGGCGGCGAAACCTTTCGAGACTGCCAACCCTACGTTCTTCCCTTTATCCTCAATTCTTGTGGGGTCTAGCCTGGACAGGAGCGTAGTCAGTTTTCGCCGCATCAATAGCTCTGCCGGCGAGTAACCCGACGCTAAGGGGGTCACCCTATACGCTAGTAAGAACTGACATACTTGGTGATTTAGGTCCCCGGGGCCCATGCGCCGGAGCGCCTCCTTTGTTGTACGCACCAACCGTTCCACTTGGCCATTCGTGGCCGGGTGAAACGGCGCGGATGTGACATGCCGAATGGCGTTTGCCTCCATGAATGCCCCGAACTCTGAGGAGGTGAAACAACTCGCGTTATCGCTGACTAAAGTGTCGGGTAAGCCGAACGTTGAAAAGACTCTCCGTAGTTGGCTAATTGTAGTGGCGGAGGACGTGCTCTTTACCGGGATGACCTCCAGCCACTTTGAGAATGCATCCACCACCAGGAGAAACATGGTTCCTCGGAAAGGGCCAGCGAAATCTACGTGCACTCTGGACCATGGCCCCCTTGCTGTGTCCCATTCCCTGTGCGGGAGGCGGGCCGCCTCTGGTCGGGACCCCTGGCATGCCTCACAAGTGCCGACCATGTGCTCAATGTCCTCGTCCAGCTGTGGCCACCAAAAGTAGCTGCGGGCCAGCGCTTTGGAGCGAACGATGCCCGGGTGGCTGACGTGCAGCAGTTTGAGCACACTCGGCCGCATGGGTGTTGGGACCACCACCCGTTGGCCCCACAACAGGCACCCCCTTTCTAGGGACAACTCTAGCTTCTTCCGAAAGAATGGGTCGAATTCCTTGCTTGGGGACGATGCTGGCCACCCTTTCTGCACCCATGAGCTGACTTTCTCCAGCGTTCTGTCCTTGCCTGTCGCCCTAGCTATATCGGCTGGTACTATTGGGGGTTCGTCTAAGACCTCGATTAGCAACACCTGGCGGTCTCTCCCTAATCTGGCTTTTTGGTCGTCCGACAAGGGCAAAGGGGATCTCGAAAGTGCATCAGCATGGCTGATCTCCTTTCCGGGCCGGTACTCCAACTCGTGTTGGTATGCGTTAAGAAAAATGGCCCATCGCAACATTCTCGGGGATAGTATCTGCGGCGTGGGCTTGCCTGCCGTGAAAATCCCTAACAGGGGCTTGTGATCCGTCACGATTTTGAACGGGCGGCCATACAGAAAATCGTGAAACTTTTTGGTCCCCGCTACTATTGCTAATGCCTCCCTGTCGGTTTGTGCGTAATTTCGCTCTGCTTGGGACAGGGACCTTGAATAAAACGCAACTGGGGCCTCCCGACCGTCATCCAACACGTGGCAAAGCACCGCCCCCACCCCCACCGGTGATGCATCACAGACTAAGACCACCGGCCGTTTGGGGTCGAAGTGCGTAAGGATTGCGTCCGATGTTAGAAGTTGCTTGAGTTCGTTGAACGCCCTCTCGTGCTCGTCACCCCACATCCATGTCTCCTCCTTTTTAAGTAACCGATGAAGCGGTTCGGCCACGGAGGCTTTCCGCGGGAGGAATGTATGGTAAAAATTGAGGAGCCCCAGGAATGACTGTAGTTCGGTTTTGGATGTGGGGCGAGGGGCCTTCTTGATGGCTGCTACTTTGGATTTGGACGGCTTAATACCCTCGGGTGTGATCCGAAACCCCAAAAACTCGACCTCGGTCTCGAAAAAAACACATTTGTCCTTCCTCAGTCTCAGCCCCGCTTTCTCGAACACAGTTAGCACTTTATCCAATCTCCTTGCTAGTTCGGCCTCACTCCCCCCTGTTATCAATACGTCATCAAAATAAGGCAACACCCCCTCCAGCCCCTTCAGGAGGCGTTCCACAAGCGACTGAAAAAGGCCGGGTGCCGAGTTCACGCCGAACTGTAAACGCGACACCTGGAACGCTCCTTTATGTGTGACTATCGTTTGTGCCGCGGCCGTGGCGGGAGTTACGGGGAGTTGCTGATAGGCTTGTGCCAGGTCGAGCTTAGCGAAACACTTTCCCCCATTTAGCCTGGCCAAAAGGTGGCTGACCACTGGCACCGGATATGCATTAGGGCGAATCGCCTTGTTAATTGTACACTTATAATCAGCGCAAATGCGCACCTCCCCGTTAGCCTTCAGAGCTGTTACAATTGGAGTTTCCCACTCCGCGGAATCAACAGGAATAAGAATCCCCTGGCCCACCAATTTGTCCAGTTCCGCCTCTATTTTGTCCTTTAGTGCGAAAGGCACCCTGCGCGGTTTGAGTCTTATCGGGCGGACCTCCGGGTCTAGGTCGAAGGCTACAGGGGGTCCGTTGAATTTCCCAAGTCCTTTTTTAAAGACGGCGGGGTGCGCATCGCACACCGCTTGTATTGGGTCCGCCCCCACTGAATGTACTCCCCCTATGAACAGGCCCAAGGGCTGAAACCACTGTGTCCCTAGGAGGCTACAACTTCCCCCCTTGAGGACAACTAGGGGCAGTTCCGCAGAATGTCTCCTAAACTTAACCTGAAATTTCCCGACCCCCAACACCGGAATGCTGTTTCCCTGTACATCACGTAGCGTGGACCTCAATGCTTTAAGTTTGGGCCGCACGTGGGGGTCGATTTTCAAAAACTCCCTCTGGGGAATTATAGAATAGGAGGACCCCGAGTCAATTTCCATCCTGATAGGGGCCCCTTGTACTTGTACCTCAACGAAGTAATGGGACTGTCCCGCGGACACGCTGAACACTGGGGCGTCGTCCTCGCTGCCGTCCGAGACGCGGCCCACGCCGTCCTGCTTCTTCGTGGTCTGGACGCCATCTTTGGGCCTCGCTGGACGGTCCGGCCTGGTCGAACGGTCTGATGACTGCCTCCGGCCCTCCTTCCGTTTTCTGCATGCCCTGGCGATGTGCCCCCGCCGGCCGCAGGTGTAACATTCGGCCTTTCTAAATGGGCACCTCGCGCGCTCGTGGGCCGCTCCGCAGCCATCGCAGCGGCGCCCCCCCTTTCGGACCTTCTGGACTTCTTCGCCGTCGCTGCCTTCCGAGGACGATTTTGAGGCCCGTCGAGTCGCGTGCACCGGTTTTTCCACTTTGCCGGCTCTGGGACGCCACTCACGCCACTGGTGCATCTCGTCCACTCCGGCATTCGTGGACTCTGCGGCTTCTGCGGCCTCAACGACCTCTGTCAGCGTGGGTGGCGGCTCCTTGTTCATCAAACTGCGCTGCACCTCCTTGTCTTTCAGGCCGCACAGCACGCCGTCCCTGAGGGCCATTTCTTGGATATTGCCCCATTTACAGGGGACGGCGGCTGCCCTCATGGCGGCCACGAATGCCTCAACCGACTCGTCCGGCGCTTGGACTCGCCTCCAAAACGCGCTCCGAGCGGGAAACATCGCCCTCGCGGGTCGGAAGCGCTCCCGTAGCAGCTTCATGATGTCGTCCGCCTTAAATTCGCTCACCTTCTTCGGGGTGATGATGCCCACCAGCGTCCGCTTGGTGTCCATCCCGAGCATTCTGGTGAGGATGGCCCTCTTCGTCTCCTCATCGTCTTCCTTGACTTTGAGCTCCACCAGCGCCGCATGGAAGTCCATCTCAAACAGCTCCCAGTCTTGCGGTTTGGTGATGTTGAACCCGCTCTGTGCCCTGGCTGCTCCTTGGGGATCCATTATCCCACCTTCGTCGCCAATTTGGTGTATGAAAACCAAGACACTGGACACAGCCTCGGGCTGGGTTAACTCAGGTTTATTGCATCGTGGACGGAGGGAACATGAGGTAATGGCGGATCGATAGCTCTTTATATACAGGAGTAATACATTTGAACGTGGTGCCATGGTAGCCCATTGGCTACTGCCTGCGTGACGTCATCGCGAGTCACGCCCTTCTTGTCCAGGTGTAGGTGGTGGCGGGAAAGCTTCCCGCGCTGTTGCCTTTGATGAGTTCGGACCAAGAGAGCTTGGACGCTCGCCACTGCCAGCTGGTGGTCATTAGCTCGCGTCCTCTTACAGGGTTTATATGATACAGCTGAAGGTTACATTGTTGCTATCGGCAAGGTTACATTGGCTCAGATACATTGTAATCCATGTGGAAGGTAAAACCCTTAGAACACAACACCTGACCACTAGAAAAAGCCACGTATGCAAGCCTTTTGTATTAGGGGGTCACGCGCACCCTATGCACGTATCACCCCAAGGCAGGGTAATAAATACATATCCCCGACTTCATTCGGGGCTGGACTTCACTGCACGATTGTCTCCGTGGGTCTTCCTTGCGGCCAGCCATTCCTACACTGTACCACTTCATTCTCTTCCATCTGATCGGAGCTCCTGAGTTATTGCGGTTATATTTCGAGGGTCACAGTGAGCAAGAATCAGAAATGTTCCCAACATCTCCAGGTAGCAGCACCTGGACAGGTGACTTCATAGTGGGGTCAAGGGATCATCTGGTCACCCTCTCCATTGCTTCTAATGTATTGCAATGCTGTTGACAGAACTGTGGCCATTTTAGAGTTTAAAATAGCACAATTTTCAGTCATAAACCGAAAAGGAGATAGTAAGGACGTTGCACAAATTAACCCAGGCCAGATGGCCAATGTTGGGGTTGAGGTTGGGCATCCTCCAAGAGTGGGTCTTAGAGCTAAGAAATATGAGACAGTCCTTCAGCTGAAGGTATAAAAGAAGGGTAAAAGCCCCCAGACCTTGGAACTCTTTATACGTCAGATGTTTCACAAGTGTTCCTGCCACCAGGAGAGAATGGGCAAAATAAACCCATGCTTGGTATGCATTGCTTGTTTGTGTTCTTGTTTCTGTTTCTTGTTCTGTCGTGTTGTGTTTTGCTTAGAAAACTGTCTAATAAAGCTTCATTTCTTTCACCACCGAGAGCTTATTGTTTCTGAGATCCTAAAATAGGGCCCAAACTTTTCGGACTGTGGGCCGGGCATGTGGTTCAGTGGGTCGGGCATGTGGTTCAGCAGGCTGGTCAAGTAGTTTAGTGAGCCGGTATGGGCACATTTTATTTCTGTTTCTGGGAGCGATGAGGGTGGTGCGGGCCGGATGAATTGGTGTTGGGGGCTGGATCAGGCCCACAGGCCGCAGTTTGTCCTAAAAGAACCCGAGCCCATCAGGTTTGGTTTAAGCTGGCCTGCTTGGCAAGACAGCCATTTAGCAGTTTAGCTCAAGAGACTTCAGTGGCTCGGTGGTTAAGAAGCTCGCCTTGTTAGCTGGAAGGCTGGCAAGTCGGCAGTTCGAGGCCTGAGTACCATATGATGGATTGAGCACCCATCTCTTGGGGACATGAAAGAAGCTTCATTTGGACGTCCCCTGAGTGGAGTTTCTCCTGGGGGGGAAAAACCCCTTTCAACCCAGAATAATTTCTGACATGAAATTATTATTATATTTAATTTTAATTTGATTTTTTAATTTTAATTTAATTTAATTTTCGCGCTTATATACCACCCACTCAGGTATATATATATATCTCTTCTAGCCCTGATAAGTTTATCTTTTGTGCGTGCAGAAAGATGGGATGAAAATGAATGAATGCCTACATAAATAGCAGCTCACAGCCTGAAAATAACACAAGTTCCTTCAATTAGATTCCATGGATGCACATCTTAATGATGCACATCTTTCTAATTGCTCGTGTTGAGAGCCCGGAGCATATTCAAGGGACGGCAAAATGGTGTATTTATTCCCCCAAAGAGCAGATTTGCCAGGAAAATGCAATGGGCCGCAGGCAGTCCTGGAGAGTCTCAGAAGACTTCTCTAGGAAGGCTGGTGAGTGATTTCCCCCCCCCCCCTAACTAGCCGCAATCCCAGCAGGATTAAGGGCTTGTCATGCTTTTCTGCC
Source organism: Bradypodion ventrale (assembly GCA_035047345.1). NCBI lineage: Eukaryota > Metazoa > Chordata > Lepidosauria > Squamata > Chamaeleonidae > Bradypodion > Bradypodion ventrale. The sequence goes on along the minus strand of JAWDJE010000017.1, from coordinate 12,518,227 downwards.
TTCCTCGCCCACCCAAGCATTAACATTTTTCGGAAAATGCTTCCACCACAGACTAATCGAAGGAGACATTCCGGGGACTTGGAGATGCCAGTTTTCATGCCCTTTTCTAAAAATGTCCTCCTCTCTGAAAGTCTAGCTATCTAATAGCAACAGAGCAGGCTGGAAATTTAGGACAGGGGGATTAAGCAGACCAACTGGACAGGGTGAGGATCTGTCCTTTCATCAGTTTGAATACCTTGGCGTGATGCTCCACAGGACCCTCTCTTGTAAGCAGCACTGTCTGAATGCCAAAGCCAAAGTGAGTACAAGGAACAACATCATCAGGAACATACCAGTCAAGTGTTGCTGGAGAAAATACGGGAACTGCTCCGGGCCGGTTGCGCATGCACAGGAAAAAAAACCTTTGTGCATGCGCAGAACCCCTTTCCTCCCCAGCCAAAATACGTGATGGCTGGGGAAGCGCCGATGAAGAGGACGGAAATACGGGAAATCCCGGCCAATACTGGATACTTGACAGGTATGATCAGAAACCCTTTGCACATGTGCCCTGAGTGGGATACTTGACAGGTATGCCCCTGACATTGGGATACTTGACAGGTATGCCCCTGACATTGATCCTCCCCAGCCAAAATACGTGATGGCTAGGGAAGCGCCGTTGAAGAGGACGGAAATACGGGAAATCCCGGCCAATACTGGATACTTGACAGGTATGATCAGAAACCCTTTGCACATGTGCAGAACCCCTTTCCTCCCAAACCAAAATACGTGATGGCCGGGGAAGTGCCGATGAAGAAGACGGAAATACGGAAAATCCCGGCCAATACTGGATACTTGACAGGTATGATCAGAAACCCTTTGCACATATGCAGAACCCCTTTCCTCCCAAACCAAAATACGTGATGGCCGGGGAAGCGCCGATGAAGAGGACGGAAATACGGGAAATCCCGGCCAATACTGGATACGTGACAGGTATGATCAGAAACCTCACAAACTATACATGGGGAACCCAACCACCCACACTGCGTACACATGTTTTGGCCTTGTGTGTCCCCACAGCAGAGGACGCTGCTCCAGTATGGAGTGCATCTATACATGCAAAAGGAGTTGACATCGTTGTTAATGAAGCCATGCGTAGAGTGACAGGATGCCTTAAGCCTACACCAGTTGAGGAAATATATTCTCTTGTTGGCATTGCTCCACCGAAGATAAAGAGAGAAGTAGCAGCAGACGCCGAGAGAACTAAGCAAGAGAAGGACCCTCGACGCCCTCTGAATGGAGATGAGCCTCAAGTCCGCCGACTCAGATCCAGGAAGAGCTTTATGGCAAGAACAAACATTCTTGAGGGTACGCAAGAGCGAAACCAAATTAGAAGATGGAGGAAGGAGCTCACTTGAGACGGAATAATATGGCTGAAGATCTCAACCTCCCCTACGTCACTTGGAGGACCCTGAATAGGCTGAGGGTTGGAGTCCCTCAATGCAAGACCAACATGCTCAAGTGGGGGCCTTCTGGAAGACAACAACACGCTGTGTGAATGTGGAGAGATACAGAATCCAGTTCATGTACGGGTTTGCCAATTACTGCCAGAAACCTACAACCAATGAGGACTTAAGTTTGGCCAACGACAAAGTCAAGAAAGTGGCTTCATTTTGGCAGTCCAGGGTTTGAGCGGAAGAAGAAGAAGAAGATCTCATCTCTCACAACGGAGACCCATCCTGCCTTCCTTTCCGTGGGCCGGCTAGCTTCCCTTCCGCCTGCCTTCCCACGTGGTTGAGAAAAAAACCAGCCCTTCGATGGGCTGCCATGGAGTTTTATTTTCTCCCTGTGCCAACCAAAGCCCGCGGAGGTCACTCACCTCCCAATGAAGAAGAGGGGGGGGGGAGAGAAAAACACAATTAAACAGAGGAAATTGGAAATAGACTTGGGCCTCGGCTGGAGCAATTAAGGCCCAGGCTTTAATGAACGATTGATGGGGCACAAAGCCTGCAAAAGAAAGAAAAGCCCTTTGCGCTGGGCCAAAAAAGGCCTACGAATGTGCAGTCAGAGGGAAAGAAGAAAATGGGGCCGGGCAGGCCCCTTGGACAAGTGGGACATTGGTCCCTGACCATACCTGTCAAGCGCGGCTCCGGAAAATATGGGACCTGCGAAGAACCCTTCTGTGCAAGTGTAGAACCATTCTGCGCATGCACAGAAGGGTTCTACGTATGCACATAAGGATTCTACGCATGTGCATAAGGGTTCTGTGCAGAAGGGCATACGCAGTAACTACTTCCCTCCGCCGGTCAAATTATGGGATGCTGGCGGCCGGTGGCGGGTGAGTAGCTGAAGCGGAGCAGAAATATGGGAAATCCCAGCCAATATGGGATACTTGACAGGTATGCGCCTGACATTGATCCGCCCAAGGCCAAAAGCTATAAATCCTGTGGATGAGATGGCTGGATTCACAGGTGATCACAAAGAAGAACAGTTACAGATACACAACCTCTCATTATAGAGCCCTGGCGGTGCAGGGGTTAAACTGGTGCCTTGCAGCCAAAATGTTGTGAGTTCAATCCTCACAGGTGATCTCAAGGTTGACTCAGCCTTCCATCCATTGTCCATGCTGGGGGCAAAATGCTAATGACCCTGTGACCGGCTCATAGAAGTGTAATTGCTATTAATACCGACACCATAATTTCCATCATTGATGGAGGAGACATAACTTTAACATAAGGGACTGCGGCGGCTTAGTGGTTAAGACGCTGAGCTTGATGACTGGAAGGCCGGCAGGTCAATAGTTCAAGATCCGAGTGCTGCGCAGCGGAGTGAGCTCCCGTCTCTGTCCAACCTAGCAGTTGAAAAGCAAGAAATTGCAAATACTGATAGATAAATAGGGACCACTTCAGTGGGAAGGTAAACAGCGTTCTGGGGACTCTAGTCATGCCTGCCACATGTCCACGGAAACCTCTGCAAACACAGACAGTGCTGGCTCTTTGGCTATAAACAGAGATGAGCACTGAACCCTAGTGTCGGATACAACTGGCTTTCGAGGCAAGAGCAACCGTTACCTATTGATTGAGATCATTGTTACGGCTGGTTTTGAGAAAGACCTTTTTTGGGTGAGCGCATATTCGTCAGCTTTCCTTCGGCTTGATCTGGTGTTAGAAAGGTCATTAGCCAGCAATTTTAATTTAATTTAATTTAATAGTCATATTTATATATGCCGCCCACTCAGGCAGAACCCGACTCAGGGCGGCAATATAAGGTTGCCGTTACCAGGGTACGCCTGATTGTGTCCGCATTCTTCAGCTGTGTCCGCAGTCTTTCTATGTATCCAGGTTGTTGTGATGATAAAGTCGGAAGAGAAGGCGCATGGGGACCACTGTGGGTTAACTGGGCAAACATGGGCTGCAAGGGTAATAAACAACCAAATAGATAATGATTCTGTCTTTCAGGCCTTGAACCTTGGAATCAAATTCTCCTGTTTCTGGGAGAGCATTTTTCGTTCCACCCCTCGTTTTAGGTCTGAACTGCGCCATGCGCTTAGTGTACACTCTGGGCGGTTCACAAGTTAATTAGCATTTTGCCCCCAACTTGCTGGGGGCTCATTTTACCGACCTTGGAAAGGATGGAAGGCTGAGTCAACCTTGATCCCTGGTCAGGAGCGAACTCACAACCTTTTGGCTGCAGTATGGCGGTTTCACCCCTCTGCTTACCTGTGACTGTTCTTCTGTGTGGTCTTTGTGAATCAACACAAATGGGTTTACTTGCACGCCTTTGTGTGGATCCACAGAGACCACAAAGAAGACCCTGATAGAATTAGACATTGTAGATCGCCCATAATTAGAACATTGTTATATTTAACAAGGATTGTTATAGTTAAACTTTGTTATAGTTAACAAGGACATAGCAAAAGCAATCACACTTCTATGCTCTGCCCCATCTCTGGGCAGTTCACAAGTTAATGAACATTTTGCCCCCATTAACATACACAGGTATTAAAGGTAAATGTAAAGGTTTCCATCGCTCGAAAGCCAGTCGTATCCGACTCTAGGGTGCAGTGCTCATCTCTGTTTCTAAGCCGAAGAGCCAGCGCTGTCTGCTTCTGCAGACATTTCCGTGGTCATGTGGCAGGCATGATTAGACACCAGAGCGCACAGAACGCTGTTCCCTTCCCACCGAAGTGGTCCCTATTTATCTCCTTGCAATTTCTTGCTTTCGAACTGCTAGGTGGAGCAGGGACGGAGACGACCTCAGACGGATCGAAGGCTGAGTAAAGCTTGAGCCCTGGCCAGGATCGAACCCACAACTTTTTGTTTGCAGTACAGCAATTTAGCCAATGAGCAGTAACTTTTTAAGCTTCCCCTTTTCTCTCTCAAAACCAGAACCTCTCAACGTTTTAAAGCCAGGGGCCGGGTCATGCTCCCTCAGACAGCTCTGGGGGTCGGACGGCTATTTTGCCCTTCCGCCACCACATGGCACTTCCTGGTGTGGTGGAGGCGGTGGAGGGGGTCACATGAAATGGTGCCATGGGCTGCATCTGGCCCACGGGGCGCAGGTTGAGAATCAGTGCTCAAAAGGAACAAAAGGAGTTTCTTTCCATTTGGAGCCCGGTGCTTTCCTTGCTTTCCATGCGCCAAGGGTTAAAATGCCAGACGCCAAAACTGGCTGGCATCTCTTGCTGCCCCGAACCAGTTCGCCTGCCCTTGTCTGTCTGCAACTTCGGCCTGTTTTTTATGAATGATTGCCCAGGCTGTTTATTTTGCTGCTCCGCAAAAGCTGAGCCAAGTTAATCTCCGCAGGGGGGGCGGGGGGGGGGGGGGCTGTTTCGCCAGACTCTTTGCCTTGCAATTTTTACAAGCCTAACGTTGGGATGCTTTTTGGGATGGCCGACTGCCCATTCCTCCAGGCCAGTCGGGAAACTGCCCAAATGTAGGCACATTTGGGTAAGTCCATTCTGCAGTTCCTTTCCACCCACCTAGTGTGAGAAAGACGATCTGGCAACACAAGGTTGCCGTTACCAGGGTACGCCCGACTGGTGGTTCAAAAATGGCACATTCTTCAAGGAGGCTCTTTCTGTGTACCCTGAATTTCAAATTGTTTGTGTTTTTACTGTCTGGGTAGCACAGGATTTTAGGTATCGGGCCATGGGTCTAGACCAGGGGCCCTCAACCTTTTAAAGCTGTGGGCCGGTTCAAACCCCCTCAGACAGTTGGCAGGCTGGACTGGCAGTGGTGGTGTGGAGGGAATGTGGAGGTTCAGGGGGTCCTGCTGCCCCAAGACCCCCACTCCATCCACACAATCACCGGAGGCACCAGGTTTGATGTCCAGGATCTCCGTAAGTGGGACCGTCTTGATATTCCGGGGCAGCATCATGTGCATCACCAGCTCTAACGTGGGGAGGCCAATCTGGGCAAAGAGGTAGGAGCGCATTTGTCCCTCGTCCTCGATGCATTCAGCGGCCATCGCATGCTCGAACTGGCACTCGTACAGCTCCTATTTCTCTGGCTTCTTGATGTCGAACGGAGGTAGCTTGATGCTGTGGGAAGCCATAATCCCACCTTAGTCGCCAATTTGATGTTTACAGATTGATACGCGGTAGGCAGCCTTCAGGGGCCCAAACACATCTTTATTGCAAGGTATGCAATCTGAACATGTGGTAGTGGCGGAGGCGCAGCTCCTTTTACACTGTGCAGTACATTTGAATTACGCTCCAGGAGCACCCATTGGCTGTGGTATCAGTGACGTCATTGGGACGTACTGCATAACTTATAAGGTTTACCTGTGGCGGGAATGCTTCCCGGGTTACACTGTGATTGGGTGATCTGGACCATGTGAGCTGAGCTATTGCAGCGGCCATCTACCGGCAGCTGAATCGCTTGTAATCGCAGCTGGTTTACATTGGGTTACATTGTTACACAGAGACTCTTTTACAAGGTTACATTCTTAAAGGTACAATGTTACATACATAACAGCAGCCCCCCCCCAAGGCTCCCCCCACTCCCCCCCATGCTTCCCTGCTTACCATGGTGTAGGTGAAGGAGGGGTCCAGGCTGTCTTTCTCACCTGCGCTCGGCCGGAGCAGACCCTGGGAAAGAAGCAGGCAGCCGTATGCGTCTGCTACTTCTGCCACCACTGCCTCAATCCTCATCCCCTCTGCTTGGCTTGGCTTGGCGTGTCCCTAACAGTGCTCCAAAAGCAGGGCAGGTGTTGTAAAGCTTAAAACATCCCCTCTGCAATGAAGCGCCATTAGGGACACGCCAAGTAAAGCAGAGGGGGCAAGGATTGAGGTGGTGGCAGCGGCGGGAGCATAAGTGGCGAATGGAGTGAGGGTTAGGGTTAGAGTGAAATAGTGCCATAGGCTGGGTGTGGCCCATGGGCCATAGATTGAGAACCTCTGATCTAGACTCTGGTAGTTCAAAACAATTTATCTGCCTTCACCACCTAGAAAACTCAAATTGACTTGGAGGCACAGCTGTCAAGTATCCCTTATTGGCCGGGAAAACCCCTTATTTTACCCTCTTTCCCGCCGTCATCCCTTATTAATTAGACTGCAATGCCCTATTGCCGCCATTGGAGGGCAGCACAGGATAAGCATAGCTGTCAAGTATCCCTTATTGGCCGGGAAAACCCCTTATTTTACCCTCTTTCCCGCCGTCATCCCTTATTAATTAGACTGCAATGCCCTATTGCCGCCATTGGAGGGCAGCACAGGATAAGCATAGCTGTCAAGTATCCCTTCTTGGCCGGGAAATTTCCCTTATTTCCAAATCCAAAACTTGACAGGCATGCTTGGAGGAGGCAGGAGGGAAGAGGCACTTTCTGTGTAAGCCATGGCTGCCCATGAAAGTGGCTTTTCCAGATGTTGAAAGGGCTGGTCTGGGTAGGAATTCCCTGCAGGATTCCCTGGTCCCTCTCACCGTAGGAATCCCAGAATTTCCCAGCCCCTTCAAGTACCGTTCCTGATCCACACATGAGCACCAGGTATTTCTGTCCTACATTGAGAGCCATGGCTCCACTCTGCCCCGGGATAGGCTGGGATTTGTAGTCAGATGGATGAACTTTCTGAGGTCCAGGGATTAACTGAGATCTCTCTAGCAGACAGGATCTAGTAAAGGTAAAGGTTTCCCTTGCTCGAAAGCCAGTCGTATTCGACTCTAGGGTGCAGTGCTCATCTCTGTTTCTAAGCCGAAGAGCCAGCGCTGTCTGCTTCTGCAGACGTTTCCGTGGTCATGTGGCAGGCATGACTAGACACCGGAGCGCACGGAACGCTGTTACCTTCCCACCGAAGTGGTCCCTATTTATCTACTTGCAATTTCTTGCTTTCGAACTGCTAGGTTGGCAGGAGCTGGGACGAAGACGGGAGCTCATTTCCATGCTGCAGTACTCGGGAATCGAACTGCTGACCTTCCGCTTCCCAGTCAGCGTCTTAGCCACTTGAGCCAATGCAGGATCCAACAAAGGCAGAAAGAGGTGGTGGCAGAGAACAAACCCTAAATAAAAAAAGAACCTTTCATCAGGCCAAACGAAAATGGCAGGGAAAACATTTACCGCACACTTCTTTTTGGGTTGAAAGCAATCTCCTGAAGATGGATTTTGGAAACAATGCTAAGAACAACCAAAAAAAATGCAATAAAAAACATGCAGGAAGAAGGCGATACCTTTATTGGACCACTCAAAAATTAAAATGTTGCACGAGTTTTCGAGAGCCAAAATCTCTTCATCAAGCGGGCCTAAAATTATTAGTGAAAGTATGCGCTAAGCATGTCGCCAATCGGCAAGGTCTAACATGTTGCGGGTTGAGCAAGCAGGCGGTTGCCTTTTTAAAAAGTTACTGTAGTTCCAAAGGAACTTTTTAAAGTTCCCCTTTTTTTTCTCAAAAGAAACTAAAGTAGTTCCTTTCAGTTCCTTTTTAAAAACCCAACTTCCAGCCACTGATCTGGAGCGTGGAATCGACGCTCTTCTCGTCGCTCTCCTTGCTATCTCACCACACACAATGCAAACGTAAGCATCCAACACTTTAATTACGTGATACTCTTCCTATAATTATACAATCAAATTAAAAAGTGCTACTGTAGTTAGAATGTAGCTTCTCTTTCTAAAAGGGAAGGCAACTATGAATAAATAGTTGCATTTTGTAACTCGTTGTTTTCAAGCCTGGGAACAACCCTAGGATCTAGGAAGGTTGCAATTTTACCCCATGATGTGGGGGATGAAATGAAAATTTCATTTTACAAAACAGAGGGTTTGCAACCTGTTTTTGAAGCTGATTACCGTTCCTGAGAGGCTTTTGAAATTAGTACAGTACTGCTAATCAGCTTCAAAAATTAAGTCACATGCGCTTTGTACACACTGTTTCAACGAAGGGTACGGTTTTTAAGAGGGTCGATTTGTGTGTGCGCGTGCGCGTGCGTGCGCGCCACTGAAATTCCATGGATCAGTGCCACTTTTGCATATGTCAAAACTGAATCCAAGCAACAGGCAAGTAGCTAGATGACCCAAATGTATTCCCCCACATCTTGTCTTTTTTAGATCTACAAGTAGGTAACTACTGGTGGGCTTCCTTCCCTCTTTCTCTACTTGTATTCTCTCTCTCTCTCTTCCTTGTGTAACAGAAGGGAATGAAACGAGCTTGACATTCCGTGGTCTAAACCCAAACCGGTGGATTCTGCAGGCGACCTAAATTGTGCGGCCGCCTTTGAGACGAGGAATGCTTGCTGTAAGCGTTCCTCAATTTCATTTCGTTTCATTAAATAATAAAATTATAAAGCAGCGGAGCCAGGGGAAACAGCCAGTACCGAGCTAAAAAAGGGAGACAAAAATGAGAAACCTGGCCAGATATAAAAGATTTCTCTTTCTCCTGTATTAAAAAAAAAAAGTCAAATTTCACTCCAGCTGAGTTTTTCCTTTAATTTTAATTTAATTTTAATTTAATTGTCAAATTTATATACCGCCCACTCGGCCTCGGACTCAGGGCGATGCGGTCTCTTAGGTAACCCGGCCCACTACCATATAGGGCTTTAAAGGTCAAAACCAGCACCTTGAATTGCACCCGGAGACAAACTGGTAACCAGTGCAGCCCCCGAAGCAGTGGTGAGGCATGGGCATAATGCCCACACCCCATCACCACCCGGGCTGCCACATTCTGGACCAGCTGTAGCCTCCAAATGGTCGTCAAGGACAGCCCCATGTAGAGCACATTGCGGTAATCTAGTCTGGAGGTGACCAGAGCATGAGTGACCATGACTGGTCCAGGAGCATGCGCAACTGGTGAATCACCCAAAGTTGGGTGAAAGCCCTCCTGGTCACAGCCGTTGCCTGTTCTTCTAGCAGCAGCCACGAATCCAGGAGGACCCCCAAGTTGCGCACCGGGTCTGTCTGGAGCAAGATAGCCCCATCTGGGATAACACAGGACCCCCTATTCATAGCCACTCAGTCTTGCTGGGATTCAGCTGTAGCCCCTTAGCCCCCATCCAACAGCTTCCAGACAGCTGGAAAGGACTTTGATGGCATCACTGGGGTCCCCACGGGCCGAGATGTACAACTGAGTGTCATCCGCGTACTGATGGTACCGCACCCCGTGGGAACGAATGAACTCACCCGGTGGCTTCATGTAGATGTTAAATAGGAGAGGAGAGAGCACCGAGCCCTGGGGCACCCCATACTTGAGAAGCCTAGGGCTGGACCTCTGACTCTCCAACCACACCGACTGGGTCCGACCCCTCAAAAACAAGGAAAACCAGGACCACACAGTGCCCTGGATCCCCAATCCTCGGAGCCGTGCCAGAAGGATACCATGGTCAACGGTATTGAAGGCCACTGAGAGGTCAAGAAGAGCAAGGACGGTTGGGTGACCACCGTCCTGCTCCCGCCAGAGATCATCCATCAGTGCGACCAATGCCGTCTCGGTACCATATCATCCTGACTGATAGGGGTTCCCAACCTAAGGCCTGTGGACCAGATGTGGCCCATGGTGCCATTTCATGTGCCCCCTACTCCTCCAAGGGCATTTGAGAAACAAAATGGCCACCCCTTTGAAGCTGTTGGAACAAAATGGCCACCCCCATTGTGCAGGCAGGGCAAAATGGTCGTCTGGTCCTTGAAGCGGACTGAGAGAGCGGGACATGGGCCCCAGATTGAAAAGGTTGGGAACACCTGCTTTAGTGAGTCACAAAAGCTTATTAAAAACCACAAACTCAGATTGTGACCTTGCATAACTGCTGACAAACTGCGGATCAAAAGAAAGAGCCTTGGCTCAAAAATGGAAAATCCTGATAGGTTGCGAGGCCCTGCCACTGGCATGAGTCTGCCTTTCCAACCGTAATAATAATAATAATAATAATAATAATAATAATAATAATAATAATAATAATAATAATAATAATAATAATAATAATAATAATGATGATGATGATGATGATGATGCCATCAAGTCAGTTCTGACTTCCGGTAACACTTTCCCATTCCCTTCTTCTGGGAGAATGAACTGGGACTGTCACAGTTTGCTCAATACTTTTCTCCCGGGAAGCACCCTGGGGAATCAAACTTCCAACCTCTGGCTCCGCAGCCAGATTACCTAACCTTTCAGCCATTCAAACTGGGAACCTGATGTTATTTAAAGTAAGTCAGTGCAGTCTTTTGAAGACCAAAAGCTGCATTTTGTGTCTTTCTTTCTCTTCTTTGCTTCCTCTCTTCTCTTTCTTTTCTTTCATTTTCCTTCCTTCTTCCCTTCCTTCCCTTCTCTCTCTTTTCTTCCTTCCTTCCTTCTCTCTGCTATGGAATAACAGTATACACCAGGGCTTCTCAACCTACGGCCCACAGGCCTGATATGGCCCATGGTGCCATTTCATCTGGCCCACTGCCCTTACTCCCGCCGCTCTCGCCGCTGCCAAAAGTGCCATAAACAGCCATAAACGCATCTGCCATACAGTATGTGTAAAAACATGTTTACAACAGCCACGTCCACATTTTACAGCAGTGTTTACAGCAGGGGGAACCACCAGTCTGGCCCACTCAACAGCCAGAGGGAGTGTGACCCGGCCCATGGCGTTAAAAGGTTGAGAACCCCTGGTATGCACTACACAGACCACCTCACCTCTGCTGTGTAATAGGCTCAGACAGCAGATTTCTGGCCGAATGAGGCCAGCTCCTTCCTCCTCCTCCTCTTCTTCCTCCTCCTCCTCCGTGTGTCTTGGAGGGATTATCCGTGCAGAAGGTAAACAGCCCACGGTTAATATGAGCCAGACTGATTTCAAAGCCAGTGACTCAGCTGCCATCAAAGGCTGGACTCACCGTCATGTGAGAAAGGCATGGCAGGCAAAGTGCAAGAGAAGGGGGGAAACCAGGAGTTCTCAACCTTTTAAAGCCGGAGGCCGGGTCACGCTCCCTCACACAGCTTTAGGTGGGGTGGGGGTGAGGGTGGATGACCATTTTGCCCTTCCGCCACAACACGGCACTTCCTGGTGTGGTGGAGGCTGGGGGAGCACATGAAATGGTGCCATAGGCCGCATCTGGCCCACAGGGCGCAGGTTGAGAATCCCTGAAATAGACATTGTGAAACCCACATACAGCTGAAGGCGCTCCTGCCCAGAAAAAGCTTGACTCTACACCTGTAACACCACTCTGTAATTTTACCTGCTGTCATACCAGAAAGTCAGCTTCATCCCTCCGCTTCTAGAATGCTCTGGATATTTCCCCACCACCACCACCACCATGATTGCCCATTGGAGTGTTTTTCTCCCTCCTTGCTTATTTCAGGCTTACCTTCTCCTTCGCAGCATACTAGAGCCCAGAGGTGAGTGAAGTAGGTTTGGAGAAGCCCAAAGGCAAACCCATGCTCATCCGTGAAGTTCACTGGCGTGGCCTTTCAGAAGTCACTGTGACAGTTTTCTCTCTCCGTCTCTTTTTATTTTATTTTATTAGTCTACAGTCAGATCCAAAATGTGCAGTTGGGGAAGGTGCATATGCAATTGGAAAGCCAGAGATGAGCAGTTGGAGAAGCATAGAAAACATCGGACAGGTATTCCAGAGCTGTTTACAGGGAGCTTAGTCGAAAGGCAGAGCCACATAACACGGTTTATGTGTGGATTAGGAAGAATTTAGGAGTTCTCCTTCTCTTTCTTGTGCCGTATCTGATTCTGAATATTGGTGATCCTCATGGCAATCAGCTACTCTATTGCCATAGCAGGGTAACCTGCCCAGACCTCTGACACATGGCAATATTTTCCACTCATGTGGCTTACTCCCAGGTAGGACTCAGTAGTCCTCCAGCCTCCTGGTGATGGGTTTGCGCCTGATCCTTCTTCCCTGGCCCAGATCGGACCCAGCAGTTCAGGCTTCTCCTATCAGTCTGCCCAGTCACTCCCGAGCGAAATCTAGGTAGTGAGCACATGAAACTAGTGTAGATTCAGGTAGCATGTGCCAAGTAATCACTCCAAGTCTCTTGAGGTATTTTAGAAGTATATTGAAAGCATAGCAAGATTCAGGATACAGTCCATCAAAAGATCCAGGAAGCATTTCAAAGCAAGGAAATGAAGCAAACTGGTTCTCTCAGGGATAGTCCATTGGGGCCCCTTTCTCTCAAGCTTCTACATTTTGGCAGCTTACGGGCACAGCATTCTCTGTGTCCACATGTGTGTGCATGTGAGTCTCTGGGTTATATCTCCTCCCACAGGGTCCACCTTTGGCCCGCCCCTTAGGGATTCCAACCAATGATCTTACAGCAAGACATGTCAATCACACATTAGGTTTCATTTCACTAAAGCCACGAGGCAACTCTTGAGGCAAGGATGTTTACATATTTTCTCTCTTCCCCCTGATTTGAAATAGCCATTCTGAAAGAGGCTAAAGCATAGGGTATACTTCGCTCTGTTACACATGCCATATCCCGTTCCGAATGTTGGCTCCCACCCTAGCGATCAGCCATGAAGATTGTCCTGAGAATATAATGCAATGGCCTACAATTTGCCTTCTACATCACAGCGTGACACCCATAGTACCACTATTATAATAATAATTTTGTGTCAGAGATTAAAAGGATTTTTAGGGGACGCCTGGATGAGGCTCCTTTCATGTCCCCAAGTGCATCTCTCGGGTATCAAAACCTGACCTTCCAGTCTCCAGCTCAGCGCCTTAACCACTAAGCCACCGGGGCAGCCACCAGGACAATATAATGCAGTGGCCTTCTGCATTTTAGCACAACACCCGTAGTACCACTGGTCCAGTTCCGTGAGTCACTTTCAGGTCCTGAGCCCTTTTGGAACACAAAGTCCTCATCATCATCCCCAGGCCACGATGGATGAAGCTGCCGCCCTCCAATCAAGATGGGTTCAAGTGGGACCATTTAATCCACTTGGGGACAATCACCCTTCCTTCCCTGTGGACTTTGCCACCCCATTAGTCCTCATGGTGGTCAGGTTAATTCACTGGCAGTAGGATCTGCTCCAAGGGTTCCTCAAACTTGGCTCTCCAAATGTTCTCAGACGTCAATTCCCAGTAGTCCTTGATCAGCACACTTATTGACTTGGGTTTCTGGTGATTGAAGTCCAAGAACATCTGGAGAGCCCAGTTTGCTGACACCTGGTCTACTCTATGACCATAGTAGGATAACCTGGCCAGACTTGAGATTTATAGTAAAATCAAACTGCCCACATCTTATTAAAAGGACTCCACCTTCACCCCCGGAGCAATAAGCTGAAAGTCTTCATTATTATTATTATTATTATTATTATTATTATTATTATTATTATTATTATTATTATTATTATTATTATTATTATTATTATTTCTTCGTGTCAGAAATTGTTCTGGCAGAAAGGATTTTTGCTGGAGGCTCCTTTCATGTCCCCAAGATCTTTTCCCACCGAAGTGGTCCCTATTTATCTACTTGCAATTTCTTGCTTTCGAACTGCTAGGTTGGCAAGAGCTGGGACAGAGACGGGCGCTCATTCCATCCTGCAGTACCCGGGTCCCAAACTGCTGACTTGCCAGCCTTCCAGCTAACAAGGTGAGCTTCTTAACCACTGAGCCACCTTCGCAGCCCCTTTTAACTGCAGCAGAACAAATAGGGCCACCGTCCCTCAGAGTGGGAAAAAATGGAGTTTAGCTTTTCAGGAGTTGGAGGAAAGGTTTGTCCCGACATTTCTGCAGCTGTAAAATTTGGTTTTACAAATGACTGCAGTGGCTCAAGTGCCTAAGACGCTGACTGGGAGGCGGAAGGTCAGCAGTTCGATTCCCGAGTACTGCAGGACGGAACGAGCTCCCGTCTTTGTCCCAGCTCCTGCCAACCGAGCAGTTCGAAAGCAAGCAATTGCAAGTAGATAAATAGGGACCACTTCAGTGGGAAGGTGGCAGCGTTCCGTGCTCTTCGGTGTCTAGTCATGCCTGCCACATGACCACGGAAACGTCTGCAGCAGCAAACAGCGCTGGCTCTTCGGCTTTGAAACAGAGATGAGCATGCACCCTAGTGTCGGATACGACTGGCTTTTGAGCAAGGGAAACCTTTACCTTTAAAATATGGTTTGTTTTTCTTAAAGCCCTACCACTGTCTTTTACTCTATCCTGCCCCGCAGGGTGGTTGTGTAAAGCAAATGTGAGCTTTTTGTTCATTTTAGGTTTGCGACCCATCAGTTAATTCCGGCTCTTGGCACAGTCTGGGCTGCATCTTGGTTGCACATTTGAGGCCAATGACTAGGTCCGAGCGATGGACACCCCAGATTCCTGCCAATTAGCCGCAATTAGCCATGACAAGGTGGCAAAATCTCTGACAGATACCAACACAGTTCTGTCCTTTAAAGGTAGCACATATGTTTTATTTTGTCTGTTTCAGCAACAACAACACTCATCAAGCAATCCCGTGATGCTTTAAACAAAGGCAACCCTCTTTGTTTTAGCCAGAGCTGAACTGTTGGTCTATATCAGCGGCTCTGGAGTAATCCACCCGAGCTGTGCAAAATGCAACTCCACGTTCTTTATCTGAAAGCTGACGAAGCATCGGGTCAAAATCTGGACACAGAGCAAAAAAAATTCGGTTCAAAAATATACCCAAAATTGCTTCTCTATTCAATTTGCCCAGAGCTGGGAAAACTGGTGCTCAGAATTAGTTACCTTAACTTATTGCTCGAAAGCTAGTTGTATCCAACTCTAGGGTTTAGTGCTCATCTCTGTTTCAAAGCTTTGCGTTTCCTTCGAGTCACTTTCTGCCCTGAGCCCTTTCGACGTGCAATCATACCTGTCAAGCGCAGCTCCAGAGATTACGGGACCTGCGCAGAACGTTTCTGCGCAGGTCCATTCTTCCCATGCGTAAAAGGCTTCTACACATGCGTAGAAGCGACCTGCGCAGAAACGTTCTGCACATGTCGCTTCTACGCATGCGTAGAAGGCTTTTACACATGCATAGAATGGACCTGCGCAGAACCGTTCTGCGCAGGTCACTTCTACGCATGCATAGAAGCCTTCTACGCATTCCCTTCTGCAGAGAAGCCTTCTACGCATGCGTAGAAGGGTTCTACGCATGTGTAGAAAGGACCTGCGCAGAAGGGATGCGCAATAACTCCTTTCCCCCCGCTGCCAAATTACGGGGTAGCAGCAGCTCCGGGTGGAAAATGGACAAAATCGGCGAGGAAATATGGGAAATCCCGGCCAATCCGGGATACTTGACAGGTATCCATGCAATGTCCTCATCATCATCCTCAGGCCAGGATGGATGAATCTGCTGCCCTCCATCAAGATGGATTCAAGTGGGATTTAATCCATTTGGGGACCATCACCCTTCCCAGTGGGCTTCGGCACCTAAGGCCATTAGTCTTCAGGGTGGTCAGATCAGTTAACCGCCGCCTGACACTCGGCATTGAGTTACCGGCAGTAGGGTCTACTCTATTACCATAGCAGGGTAACCTGGCCAGACAGAGAATAAAAGCCTAGCAGTTAAAATTAACACAGTTAAATCAATATACTGTACAGTATATTGAATTTGCAATAGCTGAAACATTGCAAATAAAAACTAATCAGTGAAATAATGGGCGATAACGTGGTTTCTTTATAAATCTCAGCCACCTCCAGCCCACCGTGTTCGACTCTCCACACGTGGCATCTCTCCCATTCCATAATTCTGGGACGGCTAAATGCAACATGACGAGAAGTTTTGGCCGGATGATTTTTCTCAGCGTCAGCAGGGCTGTTCGATAAGCGAATGCCCAGAGATTTGGTGATAAGCCAGGCCTTGAGCCGTAGAAGCGCATGGATCGCTCACCGCCAAGAGGACTTCCTAACTGACATAATCATCGTAATAAAAAGCCTCTCTTGGCGGTTTTCCTCTTCCACTTAAGCATTTAGGAAATTGTTATCGATTGTTCCTCTGGGATTGCCTCGGCTCGTTCAGCATTCCCTCCGCCCTACCTAAAATTGTCAGCCATGCTTCTTATATAACCCCCGGTGGCGCAGGGGTTAAAAGCTACTGTCCTGCAACCAAAAGGTTGTGAGTTCGCTCCTGACCCGGGCTCAAGGTTGACTCAGCCTTCCATCCCTTTGACGTGGGTGAAATGAGTACATACTCAGCATGTTAATGGGGGCAAAATGCTAATTAACTTGTGAACCGACCAGAGAGTGCACTTAGCGCCACTGGGCAGTATAGATGTATAATGGGTTTGCTATAACTGCATAGGACTGTGGAGTTGGAGGGGAACTCCAAAGGTCATGTAGTCCAAAACCCTGTGCCGACAAAGAAAACTGTTGAAATTCTAATACTTAAAGGTTAAAGCCACCCTTGCTCGAAAGCCAGTCGTATCTGACTCTAGGGTTCAGTGCTCATTTCTGTTTACAGCCAAAGAGCCAGCACCATTTGGTTTGCAGACTTTTCTGTGGACATGTGGCAGGCATGCCCAGACACCGGAGTGTACAGAACACTTTTTACCTTCCCACCGAAGTGGTCCCTATTTATCTACTTGCAGTGTCTTGCCTTTGAACTGCTCGGTTGGTAGGAACTGGGACAGAGACAGGAGCTCACTCCATCGTGCAAAACTCAGGCCTCAAACTGCAGACCTTCCAGTCATCAAGTTCAGCGTCTTAACCACTGCAGTCCCTTTATCTACTTGCAATCTCTTGCTTTCGAGCTACTCGGTTGGCAGGAATTGGGACAGAGACAGAAGCTCATGCCGTCATTCGGCACTCGGGTCTCAAGCTGCCGACCTGCCGACCTTCCAGTCATCGAGTTCAGCGTCTTAACCACTGAGCCACCATAGTCCCTTTAAAACAACAGGTATTCACCCAATATTGCTGCCCAATATCATCCTTGTGTTGCCAATGAAAAAGGTACCAAGTTTTGGACAGCAAAGGTAGCCTGAATTGTTGACAACGGCAACAGCATTGGCGTGGGTGAAGCGGGCCGTGGAAATGCCTGCTAGCAGTGAGGGCGAGTAGCAGTGAGGCTGGGCAGGTGGGTGGTCTATGGCAGGGATCCTCAAACTACATCCAGATCTGGCCCGTGTGGCATCAAATCATCTGGCACTCGCCCTCGCTACGGCTGTGAGTGGAGCTGCGGGCACCACATCAATCCTTGCTCCCACCCTCCTCCACTTCGCTTGGCATGTCCCCACTGGCGCTCCGTAGCGGGGCGGATGTTGTGAGGAGCGCCGGCAGGGACACGCCAAGTGAAGAGGGAGGGGACAAGGATTGAGGCAGCATCACCCGCGGCCACAGCGGATGATTTGATGCTGTGGGCCAGATCCGGCCACAGTTTGAGGATCCCTGCCGTAGACCATCTTGACTGTTGCCACTGGCTGGTCAACTTTCAGGCTGCCCTTTGCTCCCTGCATTTTTACATTCTTTGTCCCGCCGGCATGGCAGGCCCTTTTCCTGGCGTTTTGGATCATGGGTACAGAAGCGCCATGCTCATAAACCAGGGAGAGTCTTGTTTTTAATGAACTGAATATCTATGATATCCTGATAGGCGAAAATGGTGTCACTGGTTTATGATGGGAGGAAGAGGGAGTTGTTGTTTTGTAAAAGTTCACCGGCAACCTTGGGCCAGAGAGAATTTCTCAGCCTGTCCTACGTGCAAGTAAAAATTAAAATAAAGCGCAGACTCCAGCACATTCTGGGAGGAAAGGTGGAATGTGAATGTAAGAAATAAAGAATACAATTAAATGCCAAGTCTTTTGTATTTCTCCATTTGTCTGCATTGCATGCCTGTCTGAACCCATGTAATGCACGCAGTACATTTCCTTCGGTAGGAAGACATCGCTATCAATAATGCATCTTACTGGGTAGGAGATGATATCTTTATAGGATCGTCCTAGAAGTTCAAAAGCAAGAAATTGCAAGTAGATCAATAGGGACCACTTCAGTGGGAAGGTAATCAGCGTTCCGTGCACTCTGGTGTCTTGTCATGCCTGCCACATGACCACAGAAACGTCTGCAGAAGCAGGCAGCGCTGGCTCTTCGGCTTTGAAACAGAGATGAGCACTGAACCCTAGAGTCAGATACAACTGGCTTTCGAGCAAGGGAAACCTTTACTTACCTTATCCACAAGAAATTGATGTGTGCCTGAAGACGTGATCTTGAATCACGAAGGTTTGATTTTTTTATAAAAGTGATCCTAGACGCTGAACTCGCTGACAGAAAAGTCAGTAGTTCGATACTTGAATACTGCAGGACGCAATGAGCTCCCATCTCTGTCTCAGCTCCTGCCAACCTAGCCGTTCGAAAGCAAGAAATTGCAAGTAGATAAATAGGGACCACTTTGGTGAGAAAGGTAACGGCGTTCCTTGCACTCTGGTGCCTAGTCCTGCCTGCCACATGACCACGGAAACATTTGATCTACTTGCAATTTCTTGTTTTCCAGCTGCTAGGTTGTCAGGAGCTGGGACGGAGACGGAGACAGGCATTCATTCCGTCCTGCTGTACTCGGGTATCGAACTGCTGCCCTCCCGCCTTTCAGTCAGTGCCTTAGCCACTGCTCTAAACTCTATTGCCATCCAGAGCCTGCTTGTATATTATATATTCTTCCATCGAGCCATGTTCCCATGTCCCGTTCAGAGACACAAATTAGGCACAGGAGAGAAGGCTAGCTCTTAAAAGTTGATAGAGGTATCACGTAGTAAAGGTAAGCCAGTCGTATCTTGCTCGAAAGCCAGTCGTATCTGACTCTAGGGTTCAGTGCTCATCTCTGTTTCATAGCCAAAGAGTTGGCTATGATTTCCGTGGCCATGTGGCAGGCATGACTAGACACCGGAGCACATGGAACACTGTTTACCTTCCCACCGTACTGGTCTCTAGTGATCTACTTGCAATTTCTTGCTTTCGAGCTGCTAGGTTGACAGGAGCTGGGACAGAGATGGGCGCTCATTCCGTCCTGCGGTACTCGGGTATCGAACTGCTGACCTGCCGCCTTCCAGTTAGCCACTTGAGCCACTGCGCCCCCTCCCAAAAAAATAATAATTAAAAAGCACAAGCCAATTTTTCCCTGTGTATGTATGAGGAGACAAGCAATTCTTTCAGAAAGACCCTTCCCTGGGAGGGGATTTGCCTTGTCTAGAATAGCAATCGACTCCGTTGAAAGGAGAGATGCTCTTCTGAGTCACATTTCTCTCTCGGCACGCCCACCCACCCATCGCCTGTAATCGTGCGCTCTGGCACATACTACCATGGAGTGGCCTCCTCTCTCCCTCCCTCCCCTCCCCGTTCACCCAAATTGCTGCCAGCGAAGGCCTTTTGCCTGAACCAAGAAGAAGCATGTTACATCCTGATCCCTCCCCGAGCAGACTCTAAATGCATGTTTCTGGCTGCCACAGCGAGGCCACCACTTCCATCTGTGAACCATTGGGAAGCTTCCCAAAACCAAACCAGAGGGAATCTGAATAGATTCAGGGCCAAATTATAGCAACCGGCTTGATTTCGGTCCCATCATTCTTCCCAAACTGGAGCAAAGGTGGCTAATAATAATAATAATAATAATAATAATGATAATTCCATGTCAGAAATTATTCTTGGTTGAAAGGATTTTTGCTGGAGGAACTCCACTCACGGGATGCCCAAATGAGGCTCCTTTCATGTCCCCAAGATCTTTTTCCCCCACCCTATTTATCTACTTGCAATTTCTTGCTTTTTGGACTGGGCAGGAGCTGGGACAGAGACGAGCACTCATTCCACCATGCAGTACTCAGGTCTTGACTTGCTGACCTTCCAGCTAACAAGGCGAGCTTGTTAACCACTGAACCACTTGATCTGCAAGGTTGGCAATGAACTAATATTAAATGGATGGAGGTTCGAAGTGAGTCTCGGGTGGGAGGAGGTGCAAAAATGTGTTATAGATTGTACAGAATCCTGTTGGTGATTTATACACATCTGTGTGAAATTGTCAGTAATTATAACTAATTGCTAGTTATTGCTGACATGCTGATCGTATGATGAGACACACTCCTATGCATTAGTTAGCAGTTATGCACATTGGTGCAATTTGCCATTTGTTAGTTTAAAGGTGAAAGGTGGCCCTTGCTCGAAAGCCAGTCGTATCTGACTCTAAGGTTCAGTGCTCATCTCTGTTTATAGCCAAAGAACCAGTGCTATCTGCGTCTGCAGACATTTCCGTGGACATGTAGCAGGCACGACTAGGCACAGAACACTGTTTACCTCCCCACCAAAGTGGTCCCTATTTGTCTACGTGCAATATCTTGCTTTCAAACTGCTAGGTTGGCAGGAACTGGGACAGAGACGAGAGCTCACTCCGTCATGCAGTACCCGAGAATTGAACTGCGACCTTCCAATCAGCGGGTTCAGCGTCTTAACCACTTGAGCAACCGCAGTCCCATTTCTGTTACACTCATGTGAATTACAAACATGACACACAAAAAGCCACACTGATTTGTAAACTTATCTTTTATACCAGGAGTTCTCAATATTTTTAAGCCAGGGGCCGGGTCACGCTGCCTCAGACATCTTCAGGGGCGGGGCGGCCATTTTGCCCTTCTTCCACTACACTGCACTGAAAAGGTGCCACAGGCCGCATCCAACTATGGTGTACCTCTGTACCTGATACATACCTGTCAAGTATCCCGTAATGGCCAGGATTTCCCATAATTCAGCGCCGCTTTTTCTATTTTCCTGCCCGGACCCGCCGCAATCCCGTAATTTGACAGTGGGGGAAAGTAGTTACTGTGCATCCCCTTCTGCACAGAACCCGTCTACACATGCGCAGAACCCTTCTACGCATGTGCAGATAGGTTCTGCACAGAAGCATAGAAGGGTTCTGCGCATGCGCAGAAGGGTTCTGCGCAGAAGCCTTCTACGCAGGTCCTGTATTGGACAGGTATGACCTGATATGTATAAATTAATACCATGAAGTCTTACTCTTTTATGACAGATGAAGTGGACTTGAACTACAAAAGCTAACATTAGTCTAGTGGTTCCGAATGTGGGGCCCAGGCCCCCCCAGGGGGCTCCAATTCCCAGAAGCTGAAGGCCGTCCATTGGCTGATCAGTGCTTTGGGGGAATTGACTGAGGCTTCTGGGAATTGCAGTCCAAGAACCAAAAGTTTGGGAAACATTGAGTTAGTCTTTAAGGTGCCTATTTTATTTTCTCACAATACAATATAACAGCATAATAATACAAAAGTAAAACAAAAGTACAATGTACAATATATAAAATACAATATTACAAATGCAGCAAAAAAATACATACAGTTGCAATTTCAAAATAAATAGATAAACAGAGTACAAGTTATAAACTAGAAATTACAATGTTAAATACCCTAAGAAACACCAGTACAGAAACCCTGCGCTCCAGCCCCGAGTGCTCAAACTTCCCCGCGGCCAATGCCGGACCGACGTTGTGAGTTCGCTCCTGACCAAGGCTCAAGGTTGATTCAAAATGCTAATTCACTTGTGGACCACCCAAGAGAGTGCACGAAGCGCAATAGAAGTGCGATGGCTTTTTGTGCTTTTGCATTGTCCTGAAATGCTCAGTAAGTTTAAGAGAAAGAAAGAATCTGGAAACTGCTTCGAGGCCAATGTTTTGGACATCATGAGGCCCCCCAAAGGTCCTGAAGGTAGAAAATTAGCTTTCCGGATACTTGTTTAGATCCATCCTGAAGGAAATCAACCCTTGGAAGGACAAATACTGAAGCTGTACTTTGGCCACCAAACGAGAAGAGAGGACTCACTTGATAAGGCCTTGATCAGGGATGCCCAAACTTTTGGAGCCATGGGTTGGTCACGTGGTTCAGTGGGCCGGTTACATGGTTCAGCGGGCCGGTCACGTGGGTCCTCCCACCGGAAGCAGAAGTAAAACGCCCCTTGCAATCTGTTTTGCAACAGGGTGAGATAGATTTTAAGCTGCCATTTTCTCTGCTTAAACCAAGGGTGCCAAAACTACGGCCCACAGGCCAGATCCGGCCCCTGACACCAATTCATCCAGCCCGTGTCGCTCGTGTCACTCCCGGAAGCGATGAGGGCAGTGCGGGCCAGATGAATTGGCATCGGGGGCCGGATCTGGCCTGTGGGCCGTAGTTTGGGCACCCCTGGCATAATGCTGGGAATGATCCATGGCAAAAGGAGAAAGGATGAGGTGGATGGATGGAATCATTGGTGCAGTGGGCGTAGATGTGGCTGGGCTGTGGAGGATGGCAGATAGCAGAGGAGCCTGGCATGCAGTGGTCCATGGGCTCACAAAGGGTCAGACTGTGCAACTGAACAACAACAACAAAAACTTGGTGCTGTTTTATCCTATATCCTTACTTTCTTTTGTCACAGTCAAGATGCTGAGTTTGATGTCCAGAAGGTCAGACGGTCAGCAGTTTGAGACCTGAGTGCTGTGTGACAGAATGAGCTCCTGCCTCTGTCCCAACCTAGCAGTTCGAAAACAAGAAATTGCAAGTAGATAAATAGGGACCACTACGGTGGGAAGGTAAATAGCATTCCGGTTTCGAGGCATGCCTGCCACATGTCCACGGAAATGTCTGCAGACGCAGACAGAGCAGGCTCTTTGTCTATAAACCGAGATGAGCACCGCACCTTAGAGTCAGATATGACTGGCTTTCAAGCAAGGGTGACCTTTATCTATTGCTTCTTGCTTTTTTGTCTGTAATTGATTCTGTTTGGTTTATTGTCTGTTGGTTTTGCACATTATATATATTATGTTTAAATTTGTATTCTTAGTTATTAAAAAAAAACCCTTTTCAATCTGTTGTATGGCACTCAGAGTGGGAGAATATCCAATATAAATGTAATAAATAAATAAAATGAATAATAAATTGCTTTAATATTGTTTTGCACCACGTATGTGTGCGTGCGTGTATGTGTGAGAAAGACTTTATCGCTGTAGCGCTTCTGGATTGACTTTGATGTCTTTAAAACCTCCTGACTGGAAACTTTGGAATCGCAAACAAAGTTTCAGTAAAGAAGATCTGATACAGGATTGTTTAAATAGTTTTAAGTGACTTCTGAAGGATTTCTTACGGAGAAACAGCTTTTGAAGTGAGTTTTTAAAAAGAAGTTTCCCAATAAAACCCCAAATTCCTTTGTGACCAAATGACAGAAAAGAACGAGGACATTTTCTTGGACTGGAAATGGCTTCAGGTTTGTGGGGGTTTGATGTTTGCAGAAACACGCATTCTTGTGGGAGGAATCGATACTGCCCCCCCCCCCCCTTGGAAGAAGGTTCTCTGTGTCTCTTTGGAGATTTCCTGACGGTGACTGCCCTGTTTCTCCCCCTTGGGATGAGTGGGTGGGGGAGGACCCTAACATTGATTCATCATCTTCCTGAGTATCCGTGAGTTAGTCGGCGTGATGCCGCCATACTAACCCCGTATTTGTTTCCACCTTATATGATACCAGACCCGTCTGCTCAAGTATAACCCCTGGCACCCAGTTTGGTCCGGTCGCATAATTTCTACAGTACACCGAATCTCCTTCCGAAAAAACCTTTGATTGCTCAATTCCTATATTTCTCCCCCTATCCTCCACCCTGGCTGGATCCAGGCAGTCGAAGAACATGACTGGTCTCCGTTGCATCAGGGGCTCTGCCGGTGAGCATCCGGATGCGAGGGGGGTTACCCTATGGCAGAGTAGGAACTGGCACAATTGTAGGTTGAGATCCCCTGGGCCCATTCACCGAAGTGCCTCTTTAGTCGTCCGCACTTGGCGCTCAACTTGCCCATTTGTTGCAGGGTGGAACGGGGCCGAGGTAATGTTCCTCTCTAGGAACGCCTGGAATTCGACAGAGGTGAAAGAACTGGCGTTGTCGATGACCAGTACATCGGGCAACCCGAAACAACTAAATAGGTTCCACAACTGCTTGATGGTTGCACCCGAGGAGGTGTTGGTCATTGGGAAAACCTCCAACCATTTTGAAAACGAGTCGACCACCAGGAGGAAGTACGATCCCCTGAACGGCCCCGCAAAGTCGATGTGTAACCTGGACCAAGGTCTGTGGGCTGTGTCCCATTCTCTGTGAGGAAGTCGGGACTCTTCGGGTCAGGAGCTCTGGCAACTTTTGCAAGTGCCTACCATGTGTTCAATGTCCGCATCTATTTGGGGCCACCAGAAATAGCTTCTGGCCAGCGCTTTTGAGCACACAATTGTTTACATGGAGTAACTTAAGTATCTTTGAGCGCATTGCTTTGGGGAAAACTACCCTCTCCCCCCAGAGGAGACAACCCCTTTCAATGGACAATTCTAGCCTCCTCTTGAAGAATATTTGGAATTCTGTGCTTGGTTGAGTTGCGGGCCACCCTTTTTTTACCCAGGAGCTAACTAGGGACAGAACTTTATCCTTTGCCGTTGCCTTGGCAAGGTCTGGGGGTACGATTGGTGCTGAGTCGAGAGACTCAATCAGTAGCACCTGGTGGTCCTGTTCTACCTCACATTCAGGCTTCCCTAGTGCTGGCAGGGGCGAATGCGCGAGTGCATCCGCGTGGCTGATTTCCTTCCCCGGGCAGTGTGCCAGTGTGAACTGGTATGTGTTGAGGAATATTGCCCACCGGAGCATCCTGGGGGACAAGATTTGGGGTGTGGGTTTGTCCGTGGTGAATATACCCTACAACGGCTTGTGATCCATTATGATCATGAATGGCTAGCCGTATAGGAAGTCATGGAACTTCTTTGTCCCAGCGATTATGGCCAGGGCCTCCCTGTCTGTTTGTGCGTAATTGCGCTCTGCCTTGGAGAGGGACCTAGAGTAGAAGACTACTGGGGCTTCCCACCCGTTCCGGAGCACGTGGCACAGTACTGCACCCACCCCCAATGGTGAAGCATCGCACACTAACACTATGGGTTTTTGGGGGTCAAAGTGCATGAGGAGCTGTTTGAGTTCCTTGAACGCCTTCTCCTGGCTGTTGCCCCACCGCCAAACTGCATCTTTCTTTAAAAGCCGATGTAATGGCTCCACTACGGACACTTTCCCCAGCAGAAATGAATGGTAGAAGTTTAGTAGGAAGGACTGTAATTCCGATTTTGCGGTGGGGCGAGGGGCATTCCTAACAGCTGCAACCTTTGTATCTGAGGGCTTAACACCTTCTGGGTTATCCTAAACCCAAGGAAATCTACCTCCCTTGCCTGGAACACACATTTGTCTCACCTAAGCCTCAAACCCACTTTCTCAAATACCGCCAGAACTTGATCCAATCTCTTGGCTAGCTCCGCCTCGCTCCCCGCAATTATTAATCCATCATCAAAATAGGGGAGGACCCCGGGGAGCTGGATCAAACCCTGGACGGCCAAAATGAAGCCACTTCCTTAGCTTTGTTGCTGGCCAAACTTAAATCCTCACCGGTGCATGTTTCCGGTAGTAATCGGATGACCAGCACATAAGCCACATTCTGTATCGCTACACATTCACACAGCATGTTTTTGTCCACCCACAACCCACGCTTGAGCCTGTTGGTCTTGCATTTAGGGGCTCCACCCAGTGATGTGCTGCTCTGGGTTCCCACCCGATCCCGGGAACCGGTAGCGGAAATTCCCCCAGGCCATGCCCACTTGGTTGGCCGTGCCCACCACACTAACCCAGGGCATAGTGTGGCCTGTCAAGTGGGCATGGCCCACAGAGTAAGCCATGCCCAGGGGGGTGTGGGTAGTAAAAAAATTTGTAGCTCATCACTGACTCCAACCCTCAGTCTATTTAGGGTCCTCCAAGTGACATTGGGGAGGTGGAGTTCTTCAGCCATCTCCTCTACCTTTAATATCCTTTCTTGCTTTTGGGCAACCAATATGGGGTGCCTCAGGGCTCGGGGCTCTCACCTCTCCTGTTTGAAAGCAAGAAATTGCAAGTAGATCAATAGGGACCACTTCGGTGGGAAGGTAAACAGCATTCTGTGCACTCGGGTGTTGAGGCATGCCTACCACATGTCGATGGAAATGTCTTCAGATACAGCCAGAGCTGGCTCTTTGACTATCAACAGAGATGAGCACTGAACCCTAGAGTTGGATACGACTGGCTTTTGAGCAAGGGTGACCTTTACCTTTACCTAAGGTTTGTTTTTACCTCTGAAAACTCTTTTGAGCAGCTTGGAAGAAGGTGTGTCTCTGAATGCAGGAGAATGACAAGGGCCGCAGGCGCATTCTGGAGCCAGGCGTTCTCCGCTCAGCCTCCAACAGAGACATAGACAGATGCCATTCTCACGTTATAGGCAACCATGAGGAGTGGAAGGACTTCTTTGCCAACTCTCCAGGCACTTCTGCTTCGTCTTTCGTGTCCAGATCAAACTTTGGAGTGCCAAAATGAAGCCACAGTCTGCGCTTGGTCAATGCCCAAACCCAAGTCCTCATTGGTGCATGTCTCTGGCAGTAATCGGCAGACCAGTAAATGAGCCAGACTCTGTGTGTCTCCACATTCATTCACATGGTGTGTTGTTGTCTCCCACTTGAGCCTGTTGACCTTGCATTTAGGGACTCCAACCCTAAACCTATTCAGGGTCCTCCAAGTGACATGTAGGGGAGGTTGAGTTCCTCAGCCATATCTTCCTCCGTTAATGTTCTTCCTTGTCCAGTGAGCTCCTTCCTCCCTCCATCTTCTCAATTGGTATTCTTCTTGCGTACCCTCAAGACTATTTGTAAGGAGTCATTGGGAACTTATGAACAAATGTGGTGGAGTTGTAAACTAGTTAAGGACTTCTGGAGGAAAATTGAAAAAGAGTTAGGGGAAATTATGGGTATGAATATTAAATTGGGGTCAAGTACCGTTTTGTTGAGGGACTGTAGTGGCTCAAGTGCCTAAGATGCTGACTGGGAGGTGGAATGTCAGCGGTTCGATTCCTGAGTACTGCAGGATGAAATGAGCTCCCGTCTTTGTCCCGGCACCTGCCAACCTAGCAGTTCGAAAGCAAGAAATTGCAAGTAGATAAATAGGGACTTCGGTGGGAAGGAAACAGCGTTCCGTGCACTCCGGTGTCTAGTCATGCCTGACACATGACCACGGAAACGTCTGCAGCAGCAGACAGCGCTGGCTCTTCGGCTTTGAAACAGAGATGAGCACTGCACCCTAGAGTCGGATACGACTGGCTTTCGAGCAAGGGAAACCTTTACCTTTACCGTTTTGTTGACAGATGTGGAAAGCACAAATTTAAGCAAGGACCAAAAAGAACTGTTAGAGATAGTGTTGACAACGGGTAGACAATGTGTGGCTAGAAATTGGGAAAATGGTGTGATTGAGAAAATAGAGGAATGGCGCAAGGAAATGTGGGATTTAGCATTGAATTATAAGCTAACATGGGAGTTAAAAATGAGAAAGGGCATAATGAAAGAAAACAGATTCTGAGAGGTGTGGCAAGTTTTTGTGGAACATGCATTGAAAGGAAATGATACAAATAGGCCTGTACCTGGCCAAAGATGTTTTTGGATAAGAAACGAATGAGAAAATCCATGCTCTCCAGGGCAATGTATAAAGCACTGGGTGATTTTTGATTATTTTTGTACTAGTATTACAATTTTTATATTGAAATAATAATTATGGAGTTTGACGTAGGATGTGTAGGAATGAAATGAGTAAGAATTTGTTTAATGCGGTAATGATAAATTATAAAATTGAGTTTAGAAATTAGTGGGATGTATAATTAATAGAGGTAAAAATATAGTATTTAGATGAGTAAGTTACTTATTAAAAGTATGAAGGTGAACGTGTTAACATATATTTTACTAAATCATACACATTGGTATTTTTATATGTTTTCTCTTTATGGTATTAAGATTGTTAATTTGTAATGTTTGTTTATGTTATGTATTACTGTTGTCTTATTTTGTTAAGATGTATTATTGTGTTAAAATTTAATAAAAAAATATTTTTTAAATAAAAAAAGACTGTTCTTGCCATAAAGCCCCTCCTGTAATCACTCATTAAATCCCAATCATAGCGAGTAAAATAAAATAAAACACACAGTAAAGTAAAATTAGGGGACTGTGGTGGCTGAGTGGCCACAGTTTGACACAGTTGTCAATGTATGTGTTGGTCTTTTACGTTTTATTGCACTGTTACATTTTATTGTATTGTGATTTTTTATTGCATTGTTACGTTTTATTGTACTGTAATGTTTGATATGTTGTGATTTTTGTGAGCCTCCCTGAGTCGGCATATGCTGAGTGGGCGGCATACAAATCGAATCAATCAATCAAGATGCTGAGCTTTAAGTCAGGGTACTGCAGGACCGAATGAGCTCCTGTCTTTGTCCCAGCTCCTGCCAACCTAGCAGTTCGAAAACAAGAAATTTCAGGTAGATAAATAGGGACCACTTTAGTGGGAAGGTAAACAGCGTTCCATGCACTCCGGTGTCTAGTCATGCCTGCCACATGTCCACAGAAACATCTGCAGATGCAGACAGCGCTGGCTGTTCGGCTTTGAAACAGAGATGAGCACTGAACCCCAGAGTCAGATAAGGCTGGCTTTTGAGCAAGGGCGACCTTTATCTAAAGTGAAATTGTCCCATTAGATGCTCAATAATCTGGCCATAAGGCTCCTTGAACTGCTGGATAGCTCAGTGGTTGTGGAGTCAGAGGTTGGGAGTTCGATCCCTGCAATGTGATCCCTTGACCGGAATTTAACTCAATGCTCAATAGGGTTCCTTCCAGCTCTCCGGTTCTGAGTATATATTGTCGCATTTAATGGGTCCTGCCTCCTAGGGAACCTGCTTAAATTTTGCTACGGATTCTTCAATGGGTTCACCAACAGGTCTTTGGACCATATGTTGCATAACGGTTCTCCAATTTGCACATGCTAGTATGCAATTCATGGCTCGGCCCATCGTTTGTTTTGGTTTACAGATGGTTTACCTAGTCGAAAGAAGTCACAAATCCTACTTTGCTATTCTGTTTGCAAGGTTTCTTGTTACCGCCTTTCTACCCCTCCTAAATATTTTTTCTCCTTTGTTAGCTGCACGTATAAAAGAAAATGACGGATATGGTAGGTTGGGGTTGTGTCTCCCAGAGTGATTTCACGTCCATTAAAAACATTCCTTTAAAAAAATCCCCCACAGAGCGCCGTAAGAGACGCGTTCGAATTTCAAAACAGAGAGCCGTCCAGTATGATAAAAATTCAATGTGCTTGAATTTTAAAACAAAAGCAAATAAACTTGTATAAGGTGAGATGTGGGTTATATTCAGAACTCTGACTGACTGAGTTTTCGGGTGGACTTATAATATTCACTTCATGTTATAGGAGGTATTTCCTGACCACAAAAATGAAATCTTATTGGAGAAAATATTTTGCTGGGTGTTTGCCACCTTGCCTCATTAAATCAAATAAATGCAGGAGGAAGGCGATTGCATGTTCATTAAGAGGTGTTCCTATGACACTGCACAACAACAATTTTGCTACTGGGGATAACACATGATATCAAGTATGCTGGTTCCAAATCTGAACTCAGAATTTGCCTATCACGTACAGATTTTAAGTTGTGCTATTGCTGTTCAAGTGGTACTGGGTAATGTATTTTTACATGGGAACATTATAACAGTCGCAGCTGCTGCCTCAGCTGAATCATGTCCATTGGTGGTGTGCATGTTCTAGCTGCGACCAGGCATGTCTGGGAAAGCCAGTGAGCTGATGTCAGAAATAGGTCTATAAGGCAAGATGGACCAAGGGCTTGTCTCTAGTGCAAAACCATCTTATTGTGATGCAGTGTGTTCAATTGAACGATTCCTCCCATGCATCCAAATCCTGGCTACTTAAAAAAAAAAGTGTCTGTAGTAGCCAAAAATTAAGGGCATGCACATGAAATGTGGGTAACCCTTTATTCTATGATCCTTGGTTAGGGTGGCTCTTGGTCTGTCTATACAAGAATCCTCATCGTAGAATGACTTGAGTTGGAAGGGCCCTTTCAGATCATCGAGTCCAACCCACTGTGTTCAAGGCAGGAATCCGAATCAAAGCAGATCTGACCAAGGGTTGCTTTTCCAATTCCCTCTTGAATGCTTCCAGTGGTGGAGCGCTCACTACCTCTCAAGGCAGTTGGTTCCACTGTTGTACTACTCTAACAGTTAAGGAGTTCTTCCTAATATTCAGCCTATATCTGGTTTCCTGTTGTTTCAGCCCAGTATTATGTGTCCTGCACTCTGGGATGATGGAGAACAGATCTTGCCCTTCCTCTCTATGATTATCTGTCTTAAAACACCTCGGTTCTTTCAGTCTTTCCTCCTCATATGGTTTGGTATCCATTCACCCTTCTTGCTCTTCTCTGAAGCTGCTCTAGTCTGTCCATATCTTTCTTAAAGTGCCCAGAATTGGACACAGTACTCCAGATGTGGTCTACATAGTGCTGAATAGAGGGGTCTAGGGCCTGAGTAGTTTGAGACCCGAGTGCTGTGTGACGGAGTAAGCGCCTGTCATCTGCCCCAGCTCCTGCCAACGGAACAGTTCAAAAGCAAGAAATTGCAAGGATATAAATAGGGACCACTTCGGTGAGAAGGTAAATAGCATTCTGTGCGTTTCATTTTGGCCGTTTCACATCTGGCCTAGACACAGAAGAAAATGCCTCCTTCCATCTATCCATCAACTCCTTCCTTCTATCCATCAGTTCCAGCTGACTCCTTCCTTCCATCTATCCATCATTTTCTTCCAGCCATCCTTTCCTTCCAGCCATCCTTTCCTTCCTTCCTTCTGTCATTTCCTTCCTTCCTTCCATCATTTTCTTCCTTCCATCTACCCATCCTTTCCTTCCATCCATCCTTTCCTTCCTTTGTTCCATCCTTTCATTCAATCCATTCTTTCCTTCCTTCCATCCATCAGTTCTTTCCTTCCTTCCTTCCTTCCCTTCCTTCATTCCATCAGTTCCTTTCATCCATCCTTTCCTCCCTTCCATCCTTTCCTTCC
Organism: Bradypodion ventrale; assembly: GCA_035047345.1. Classification (NCBI taxonomy): domain Eukaryota; kingdom Metazoa; phylum Chordata; class Lepidosauria; order Squamata; family Chamaeleonidae; genus Bradypodion; species Bradypodion ventrale. Next base: position 12,486,960 of record JAWDJE010000017.1, on the reverse strand, counting down.
ATCCATCCATCCTTTCCTTCTTTCCATCAGTTCCTTCCTTCCATCCATCCTTTCCTCCCATCCATCCATCCATCCGTTCTTTCCTTCCTTCCTTCCTCCCATCCATCCATCCTTTCCTTCCTTTGTTCCATCCTTTCATTCAATCCATTCTTTCCTTCCTTCCATCCATCAGTTCTTTCCTTCCTTCCTTCCTTCCCTTCCTTCATTCCATCAGTTCCTTTCATCCATCCTTTCCTCCCTTCCATCCTTTCCTTCCATCCATCCATCCTTTCCTTCTTTCCATCAGTTCCTTCCTTCCATCCATCCTTTCCTCCCATCCATCCATCCATCCGTTCTTTCCTTCCTTCCTTCCTCCCATCCATCCATCCTTTCCTCCCTCCCTTCCATCCATCCATCCTTTCCTTCCTTTCTTCCATCAGTTCCTTCCTTCCTTCCATCCTTTCCTTCTCTCCATCAGTTCCTTCCATCCATCCATCCGTTCTTTCCTTCCTTCCTCCCTCCCATCTATCCATCTTTTGCTCCCATCCTTTCCATCCTTCCATCCATCCTTTCCTTCCTTCCTTCCTCCCATCCATCCATCCTTTCATCCTCCCATCTATCCATCCTTTCCTCCCTCCCTTCCATCCATCCATCCATTCCTTCCTTTCTTCCATCAGTTCCTTCCATCCATCCATCCATCCGTTCTTTCCTTCCTTCCTTCTTCCCATCTATCCATCCTTTCCTCCCATCCTTTCCATCCTTCCATCCGTCCTTTCCTCCCTCCCTCCCTTTCATCCATCCTTTTCTCCCTTCCATCCTTCCCATCCTTCCATAAATCCTTTCCTCCCATCCATCCATTCTTCCTCCCATCCTTCCCTCAGTTCTATCCATCCTTTCCTTCCTTCCTTCCATCCATCCATCCTTTCCTCCCTCCCATCCATCCGTTCCTTCCTTCTCTCTCTCTCTCGCCATCTCGCCGGGGCCTCCTGTCACGCAGGCAGCCGCTGGGGCTGGCCCTCCCTCCCCCCCCCCCCCGCATGCTCCCTCCATGCTCCATGCTCCATGCTGCATGCTCCATGCTCCCTCCCTCCCTCCGCCGCCGCCTCCGCCGCCGCCGCGCCCCCGACACACCTCCGGGCGGCGCCGGGAGCCAATGGGCGTCCGGCCCGAGCGACACACACGCCGCCACTTAAGCGCCGGCCCACGCGCTGCTCCCGGGCCCGGCCAGCCAGCCAGGCAGACCCACGGACTGCGAGCCAGCCGAGGGCGAGAGGGCGCGGAGGAGTCCGCAGGAGAGCCAGGCAGGCGGGCGGGCGGGCAGCGGCGAGCGCGCGCGGGCCGGGCCGGGCCGGGCCGGGCCGGGCGGGGGAGAGGAGCCCAAGCAAGGCGGCGGCGGCGGACCCCCTTCCCTCCCTCCCTGCCTGCCTCCCCCAGGGACCCCGCCACCCCGTCCGCCTGGCTTGGCTTGGCCTGCCCTGCCGGGCCCCGAGGGAGGCCGTGCGCCCGGGCGCACAGGCAGCCCCAGCAGCGGAGCCATGGAGTCCTCCGGCGGAGGCAAAGTAAGTAAAGCGCGCCGCTGCCAGGCGGACGACGAGGCAAGACGACGCGCTCCTCCTTCCTCCTCCTCCTCCTCCTCCTCCTCCTCCTCCTGCCTTCCTCTTCCGCGAGCTTTCGGGTGTGGGGTGTTTGGTTTTGACGGGGGGCGGGCGGCCCCGATCCTCCTCCTCCTCCTCCTCCTCTCCTTCTTCTTACTCTTTTTCTCCTTCTCCTTTTCCTCCTCCTCCTCCTCCTCCTCTATCCTCCTCCTCCTCTCCTCTTTCCCCTCCTTCTTTCTTCCTCTCTTTCTATTTCTCGGGGACGGGGGGGGGGGGGCGCGCGACCCCCGATCCACTTTCCCTTGGACTGGACTGCGAAGAAGAGAGATGTGTCCTCCCCCCTCCCCCTCTCTCCTTCCTTCCTTCCTTCCTTCCTTCCACACACCATCCTTTTTATCCCTCCCTCCTTTGCGTCGTATCAGCCCTTCTTGGACTTGTGCGGCACCTTCTCCCAGTTCGCCTCAACTGGTTTCAGTGGGAATTGTTGGGAGAAGATGGCTGTGAGCGGAGGCCCTCCTGGTCCAGGGCGAATCTGCCCTCCCCATGGCTTGACTTCTGGACACAATTCTTCTTTCTTTGTTTGTTTTAATGAGACATCCAGCCAACCAGGTACTCTCGAAAGCAAAAGATTGCAGGTAGATCCATAGGCACCCCTTTGGCAGGAAAGGTAACAGCGTTCCATGCGCTCCTGCCAACTGAGCAGTTGAAAAGCAAGAAATTGCAGGTCAATAAATAGGTACAACTACGGTGGGAGAGGTAACAGAGTTCCATGCGCTCCTGCCAGCCGAGCAGTTCGAAAGCAAGAAGTTGCAAGTAGATAAATAGGCACCCCTTTCGGTGGGAGAGGTATCAGCATTCCATGCGCTCCTGCCAACTGAGCAGTTGAAAAGCAAGAAATTGCAGGTCAATAAATAGGTACAACTACGGTGGGAGAGGTAACAGAGTTCCATGCGCTCCTGCCAGCCGAGCAGTTCAAAAGCAAGAAGTTGCAAGTAGATAAATAGGCACCCCTTTCAGTGGGAGGGGTAACAGCATTCCATGCGCTCCTGCCAACTGAGCAGTTGAAAAGCAAGAAATTGCAGGTCAATAAATAGGTACAACTACGGTGGGAGAGGTAACAGAGTTCCATGCGCTCCTGCCAGCCGAGCAGTTCAAAAGCAAGAAGTTGCAAGTAGATAAATAGGCACCCCTTTCGGTGGGAGGGGTAACAGCATTCCATGCGCTCCTGCCAACTGAGCAGTTGAAAAGCAAGAAATTGCAGGTCAATAAATAGGTACAACTACGGTGGGAGAGGTAACAGAGTTCCATGCGCTCCTGCCAGCCGAGCAGTTCGAAAGCAAGAAGTTGCAAGTAGATAAATAGGCACCCCTTTCGGTGGGAGAGGTAACAGCGTTCCGTGCGCTCCTGCCAACTGAGCAGTTGAAAAGCAAGACATTGCAGGTTGATAAATAGGTGCAACTACGGTGGGAGAGGTAACAGCGTTCCATGCGCTCCTGCCAACCGTGCAGTTCGAAAGCAAGACGTTGCAAGTAGATATAGGTACAACTTTGATGGGAAAGGTAACAGCATTCCATGCACTCTGCTGTCTAGTCGTGCGTCTGCAGATGCAGACAATGCTGGCTCTTTGGCTATAAACAGAGATGAGCCCCGGGGACCCTAGAGTCCTCTATGGCTGGCTTTTGAGCAAGGGAGACATTGATGAGACTTTAATGAGATGGGGAAAGAATTAAAGGGTTGGAGGAGCATTGATTATGGAGTGATCAGAAGCCATCGCGCCACCCTGTTACCATGGCAGAGTCTGTGGCGGAGAGAGAGAGAGAGAGAGAATCCCACCACCACCCCAAAACAATGGCAAACAAGGGGTTTTCTGTTTCCAATTTTTTGGGGAGGTTGCATATGCAGGCCAATTTTGGACTGTGGTGGCTTAGTGGTTAAGATGCCGAACTTGAAGACTGGAAGGTTGATAGGTTGTCAGTCTGATTCCTGAGTGCTGCGTAACGGAGTGAGTTCCTGTCTCTGCCCCAGCTCCTCCCGATGTAGCTGTTCGGAAGCAAGAAACGGCAAGTAGATAATAATTTCATGTCAGAAATTATTCTGGGTTGAAAGGATTTTTGGTGGAAGAAACTCTGCTCAGGGAGCGCCTGAATGAGGCTCCTTTCATGGGACAGAGACGGGCGCTCACTCTGCCATGCCGTCCCCCGGATCTTGAACTGCCGGCTTGCCAGCCTTCCAGCTAACAAGGCACGCTTCTTAACCACTGAGCCACCGCAGCCCTTTGCAAGTAGATAAATAGGCACCACTTTGATGTGAAAGGTAACAGTGTTCCATGCGCTCCGGCGTCTAGTCATGCCTGTCCACGGAGATGTCTGCAGGCAGCGCCGGCTCCTTGGCTGTAAACTGAGATGAGCACCGCACCCTAGAGTCAGATACGCCTGGCTTTTGAGAAAAGGCAGCCTAAATTTGGAGCCCATAAGGTTCCCCTTTTTTTCCTCGATGCTCTCTTTGCGCCGCCCTCAAGAGAGACGTTTTGAGTCACCGAGGCCGAAGGCGGCTTTGAATTCTTCAGATCCGGCTATGAATGGAAAATTTTCTCCATTGGTCTAGGGAGGCCTCCACTTCTTCCCTCCCGCTTTTACTGGCACCCGTCCAGTCGGGTGTTGTCATGTGCAAGGTTTCGTCAGCCGCGCGTGGAAATGTCCGACTTGCACCTGCCACACACCCCTGCCCCGACTCTCCCCTCCAGGGGAGAAAGCCAGGAATCCTTTCCAATCCGGAAACGGGCAACATTTTTTGCGAGATCATTTATGGACTCATGTTCTCTCGTTCAGTAAGTTAGTTGCGCACCCCGGGGAAGGAAAGCAAAATCTCTTTTCTGTGTTTTTGGAACATCTTGTGAGGATGTTTGGGTATGCTCAAATATTATCTCGCTCAGAATGACACTTGATGTTGACTCATCGCTCGCATCCTCCGTGGCTGGGAGGAAAATAATGTCCAATGTCAGTGCTACGATTGCGAGGCTCTGGCTCTTTTGTTTTATTTCGAACTGGCGTCGTTATTTGTCCGAAATGCGTCTACTCCGAAGACGGTGCCCACCTCCTTTCCAAGTTTCCTTTAGTCCCACAACGACACTGTGAGGTAGGCAGGTCAGCTGTCCGAGACCCCAGTGCTGCGCGACGTCGTGAGCTTCCGTCTCTGTCCAATCTCCTAGTAGTTTGAAAGCAAGAAATTGCAACTAGATACAGAGGTACCCCTTTGGCGGGAAAGGTAACTGCATTATGTGCACTCGGGCGTCTAGTTGTGCCTGCCATGTGACCTCAGAAACGTCTGCAGACGCAAACGGCACTGGAGCTTTGGCGGTAAAGGGAAATGAGCACTGAATCTTAGAGTTGGATACGACTGGCGTTCGAGGAAGGACAGAAGGAAAGCAGCCGATCCAAAGAGCCTTGAGGAATTTGACCCCACAGGGGTCTGGTCTATATCTCTGTAGGTCAGGGGTTCCCAACCTACAGCCCGGGGGCCAGACCTGGCCCACGGCACCATTTCATGGGGCCTGCATCACCGCCGCCACACCGGAAGCAGAAGTGAGCGCATTTACGACAGCCGTAAATGTGCCTGTAGTTGCCGTAAATGCGTTTTATGGCAGTGTTTACACTGGGGGAAACCACCAGTCCGGCCCGCTCAGCTGTCCAGGCGGCATGGCATAAAAAGGTTACGGACCCCTGGTGTAGCCGTTATAGCCACATTGGTTTCAACACTCTAGCTTAGCTTAACCTACCCTGTTAATTGGTTGTAAAGTTAAACAATTATTATTATTATTATTATTATTATTATTATTATTATTATTATTATTATTATTATTATTATTATTATTATTATTATTATTATTATTATTATTATTATTGCTGTCCTAGACAGAGCTAGGGTACTCTCGTAGCTAGCATTCTGGGCTAAAGCTCAAGAGGCTTGGGTTCAAATCCCAGCTTAGATTTTTAAATGTGTCGGACCAATAAGGAGTGCAGTGGCTCAAGTGGCTAAGACGCTGACTGGGAAGCGGAAGGTCAGCAGTTCGATTCCCGAGTACTGCAGGACGGAATGAGCTCCCGTCTTTGTCCCAGTTCCTGCCAACCTAGCAGTTGGAAAGCAAGGCATTGCAAGTAAATCAATAGGGACCACTTCGGTGGTTCCATGCACGCTGGTGTCTAGTCATGCCTACCACATGACCACGGAAACATCTGCAGAAGCAGACAGCGCTGGCTCTTCGGCTTTGACGCAGAGATGAGCACTGCACCCTAGAGTCGGACACGACTGGCCTTCGAGCAAGGGAAACCTTTACCTTTACCACGGCGTGGTTGTGAAGAGGAAAGCTTTGTCTGCCGCTGAGGAAAACTGGGATATAGTGAGAGGTAACTGTGGCTATGCGGTGGATTAGTGGTTAAGATGCTGAACCTGACGACTGGAAGGTTGGCCGGTCAGTGGTTCGAGGCTCGAGTGCTGCACGACGGACTGAACGTCTGTTGTCTGTCTCAGCTTCTGCCCACCTAGCGGCTCGGAAGCAAGAAATTGCAACTGGATAAATAGGTTCCACTTCGGCAGGAAGGTAACAGCATTACGTCCCGGAGTGCACTCGTCATGCCTGCCACGTGACCTCGGAGACGTCTGCAGATGCAGACAGGCGTTGGCTCTTCGGCTATGGAACAAATGAGCACCGAACTCTAGAGCCGGATACAACAGGCTTTCGACGAAGAGCGGTGGCGATAGTAAAAGACGTAATTCCGTGGCTGCGCAGCTCTGTGCTTTCTCCGGCATGCGTGACACCTAGTCCAGTGTTTCCCGATGTGGGGCCCAAACCCCACAGGGAGACTTCAGTTCCCAGACGCCTGTCAAGCATATTGGCTGACAAATGCTTTGGGGAATTGACTTAGGCTTCATGGAATTGAAGTCCAAAAACCAAAGGTTAGGGAACACTCGGCTGAGCACATTATTGTATGCGTATGTGTGCGTGATCAGCTTAATTTTTATTTTCTCATTTAGTACATCGATATCCCCCGGTTTGAACAGGTCAAAGTCCCCAGGTGGGCAGGTCTTTCGGGTATAGTAATAAAGATTCCCAGCAGTATACCAGGATACCCAAAAATGCTCTATATAAAATTATGAAGTAGCTGCTGCTTGTTATATGCACATCCTACGCCGGGGTTCTCAACCTTTTTAAGTCAGGGGCTGGGTCATGCTTCCTCAGACAGCTTCGAGGGGCGGACGGCCATTTTACCCTTCCTCCACCACATGGCACTTCCTGGTGTGGTGTGGTGGAGGTGGGGGGGGCACATGAAATGGCACCATGGGCCGCATCTGGCCCACAGGTTGAGAATCTACGCCAAAGTGTGAAAGGCATGGTTTGCTACAACTCTGAAATTAGTAAATCTGACCACCGGTGTAGTTAACGATGTTGTTCAAAGCAATCATATTTCTATACCGTGCCCTATATGGGGATGTTGTGGCTCAGTGGTTAAGCTCACCTTGTTAGCTGGAAGGCTGGCAAGTCGGAGGTTTGAGACCCGGGTACTGCATGATGGATTGAGCGCCTGTTTCTGTCCCAGCTTTTGGGGACATGAACGGAGCCTCATTCGGACCTCCCCTGAGTGGAGTTTCTCCCGCAAAAATCCTTTCAACCCAGAAGAATTTCTGTCACAAAATTATTATCATACCTTGCCCCATATAAGCGCATCATGCCCTCTCTGGGCAGTTCACAAGTTAATTAGCATTTTGCCCCCAACATGCTGGGTCCTCATTTTACCAACCTTGGAAGGATGGAAGGCTCAGTCAACTTTGAGTCCTGGTCAGGATCGAACTCACAATCATTTGGCTGTGAGCGCCCATCTCCTGCTAACCTAGTGGTTCGGATGCAAAAAAATTCAAGTAGATAAATAGGTACCACTTCGATGGGAAAGGTAAACAGCGCTCCGTGCACTCCGGTATCAAGGCATGCCTGCCACATGCTCATGGAAATGTCTGCAAAATGCAGACAGCGCTGGCTCTTTGGCTATTAACAGAGATGAGCACTGAACCCTAGAGTTGGATATGGCTGGCTTTCGAGCAAGGGCAACCTTTACCTATGTTTGCCCTGAGATCATCCTAGGGAGGAATTGCCATGATTCCTAGTGGTTTGGTACATCTTCCCATGTGAAATTTGAACTCGGAGCTTACCAACAAAATTGCGTTTCTTTGAGCATTTATTTCCCCATCCAATGTTCTTCTAAAGCAGGAGTTCTCAACCTTTTAAAGCCGGGGGCCTTTGGGTCACGCTCCCTCAGACAGCACTGGGGGCCGGGCGGCCAATTTGCTCTTCCTCCACCACATGGCACTTCCTGTTGAGGTGTTGGGGGTACATGAAATCTGGCCCATGGCCCGCAAGTTGAGAATCCCTCTTCTAAAGAGCCCAGGTCTTTGCGTTATTCTCCTTCTGGGGCAATTTCCACAACAACCTTGCAGAGGAGGTTAGGCTTGGTTTGGTCTCACTCTGTAAGTTTTGTGATTTCACCCACCCATGTTGGGACCTGTCCGTCCATCGGCGCCTTGAAAGAGCTGAAAGCTTTTTGAAATTCAGCATTATGTGCCAAACAAAAGCAGAGAAGGGGGGGGGGGGCTCGGCCAGATAAACTCTGTGGGAGCTCAAAGTTCAGCCCTGAACATGCGCCGTTCAGGCATAAAACACAGAACTTTAAAGGCCTTAACTGGCGATAGCAAATCTATGCGACTGGCATTGCATCCACGGAAAGCAAGAAAATGTACAATGCAATCCTTTGTATATTTGCTTGGAAACAAGACGCATGGAACTCTTGGCTTCCCTTGTAGCTTCTTTTTCTTCTTCATTGTCCTCCTTCTTCTCTTCCTCCTCTTTTTCTCCTCCTTGTCTCCTCCTCCTTCATTATCTCCTTCTTCTTCTCCTTTCTTTCTTTCCTTTTCCTCCTTCATCTTTCTTCTCCTCCATCTCCTCCTCCTCCGCCTTCTTCTCCTCTTCCTCCTCTTCCTTCTTTCCTTCTTCTCTTTCATCTTCCTTCTCCATCTTTTCCTCCTCCTCCATCTTCTCCTCTTCTTCTTTCTTTCTTTCTCTCCTTCTCCTCCATCTTCTCCTTAATCTTTCTTCTCCTTCTCCATCTCCTCCTCCTCCTCCTCCATCTTCTCCTCCTCTTTCTTTGTCCTCCTTCTCCTCCTCCATCATCTCCTCCAACTCCATCTCTTCCTCCTCCTCCTCTTTCTTTCTTTCTCCTTCATCTTCTCCTTCATCTTTCTTCTCCTTCTCTATCTCCTCCTCCTTCTTCATCTTTTCCTCCTCCTCCTCCTCCTTCTTCATCTTTTCCTCCTCCTCCTCCTCCTTCTTCATCTTTTCCTCCTCCTCCTTCTTCATCTTTTCCTCCTCCTCCTCCTTCTTCATCTTTTCCTCCTCCTCCTCCTCCTCCTCCTTCTCCATCTTTTCCTCCTCCTCCTCCTCCTTCTTCATCTTTTCCTTCTCCTTCTTCATCTTTTCCTCCTCCTCCTCCTCCTCCTCCTTCATCTTTTCCTCCTCCTCCTTCTCCTTCTTCATCTTTTCCTCCTCCTTCTTCATCTTTTCCTCCTCCTCCTCCTCCTTCATCTTTTCCTCCTCCTCCTTCTCCTTCTTCATCTTTTCCTCCTCCTTCTTCATCTTTTCCTCCTCCTCCTCCTCCTTCATCTTTTCCTCCTCCTTCTTCATCTTTTCCTCCTCCTCCTCCTCCATCTTTTCCTCCTCCTCCTCCTTCTTCATCTTTTCCTCCTCCTCCTTCTTCATCTTTTCCTCCTCCTTCTTCATCTTTTCCTCCTCTTTCTTTTTCTTTCCTTCCTTCCTTCCTTCCTTCCTTCCTTCCTTCCTCCTCCTTCTCTTTCTTTCTTTCTTTCCTTCCTTCCTTCCTTCCTTCCACCTCCTCCTCCTCCTTCCAAGTCAGTTTGAGTTTTCTAGGTAGGAGAATGCAGAGACGTTGTCCAGTGATGGCCAACCTTGGCTCTCCAACTGTTCTTGGACTTCAATTCCCAGAAGCCCAAGTCAACACATCTGCTGATCAGGGCTTCTGGGAATCGAAGTCCAAGAACAGCTGGAGTAGGAGTACCAAAGTTGGCCACCACCGGCCTAGTTCCATGACCGGATACCGAAACTCCGGAGCTATCCAGACAGTAAGCACATAATCAGTTTGAAATCCGAGGTCCACAGAAAGAGCCTCCTCAAATATTGTGGTATTTTTGAACCACCGTTAGGACTATCCTGGTAATGGCAAGTTTGTGTTGCTGGCTAATCTTTCTCATACTAGGTCAGGAACTGCAGAACGAAGGTCTCGTCGTTTTGCCAGTTTCACGTCTGACCTGCACATGGAAGAAGACGTTTCAAATCCTAGTCATGATTGGCATTCATTCTTCAATTTCTTTGGTTTGCTCTAGTGTTAGAGAGAATAGCCAGCCCGGCTGCCACGTAGGGTACACCCGATTGTATGCACAATCTTTAAGGAGGTTATTTCTGTGCACCCCACCATTGGGGGGAAAAACACATCTGCCTTTGCCCCGTTTACCATATTTGCCAGTGTATAAGACACATCGGAGTATAAGACTTACCCCGTTATTATCAAAATAGCCCATTATAGGCAGTACAAGACACACTCCATTTTCACAGTGTACATTAAGGGGGGTGGCATGGGTCTTATATCCCAGCAAATACGGTATTTATTTTTACAGTTTTGTGTGGTTCTTGATCTGCTGAATATTAATGGAGCCCATGGTGCTTTTTGATTTGCTTTTGTTGGAAGAGCGTCTCACGGGTCGGGTTGTTATTTCTGTGTGTGTGTGTGTGTGTGTGTGTGTGTGTGTGTGTGTGTGTGTGTGTGTGTGTGTGTGTGTGTGTGTGTATGTATATATATATATATATATATATATATATATATATATATATATATATATATATATATATATATATATATATATATATATATATATATATATATATATATATATATATATATATATATATATATATATATATATATATATATATATATATATATATATATATAAATTTGAATGAAATATGCATGATTAAAACACACACACAATGGAAGATGGTTCAGTCGGTTGGGGAAGGAAAATATGCACCGGAAAGGCTAAGATTTCAGAACAGCGCATATCAAAATACATATGTATGTCCAGGCAGGGAAAAATAAGGGGGATCCTAACCAGCGACTGTGGTGGCTTAGTGGTTAAGACATTGAACTTGAAGACTGGAAGGTCGGCAGGTCAGCAGTTCGAGACCCGAGTGCTGCATGACGGAGTGAGCTCCAGTCTCTGCCCCAGCTCCTGGCAACTTAGCAGTTCGAAAGCAAAAAATTACAAGTAGATAAATAGGGACCGCTTCGGTGGGAAAGGTTATCTGGGGATGATGGGTGTTGTAATTCAATGCATTAGGCAGACGTGGCGTTAGGGAAAGCTTCACTAGCTGTTTAATGGGTACTTGGGTTAGTCTCTGGACCTAAAAGTTTGCTGAATCTAGTACAGTAAAACCCCGGGTTACACCCACCTGGGTTTAAGTTTGCTCTGGTTTACAATGGCAAATCCTATGGAAATTTTAGTAAAGGTAAAGGTTTCCCTTGCTCGAAAGCCAGTCGTATCCGACTCTAGGGTGCAGTGCTCATCTCTGTTTCTAAGCCGAAGAGCCAGCGCTGTCTGCTTCTGCAGACGTTTCCGTGGTCATGTGGCAGGCATGACTAGACACCGGAGCGCACGGAATGCTGTTACCTTCCCACTGAAGTGATCCCTATTTATCTACTTGCAATTTCTTGCTTTCGAACTGCTAGGTTGGCAGGAGCTGGGATGAAGACGGGAGCTCATTTCCGTCCTGCAGTACTCGGGAATCGAACTGCTGACCTTCCGCCTCCCAGTTAGCATCTTAGCCACTTGAGCCACTGCAGTACCCTATGGAAATTTTACAAATGATTAATGTATTTTTTTCCGGTTTACAACAATCAATTCAGGACCATTGTTTTTTATAAATGGATAAATGGATGTTTCAGTGTACAATTTTTCTCGGGTTATAACGGAGGCTGATGGAACTAACCCAGGGTTTTACTGTACATGACAACTTCACTATCGGTGTTTGCCAAAATCATGTTACTGGTTTGCACATGTGTAATGGGCATGCCGTGCTTGTTGAGGGGACTCTGGTGGCTTAGTGGCTGGACTCAACGACTGGAAGGTCAGTAGCTCAAGACCCGAGTGCTGCACGGCGGAGCGAGCCCCCGTCTCTGTCCCAGCTCCTGCCAACCTAGCAGCTCGAAAGCAAGAAATTGCAAGCAGATAAATATGTCCATCATTTGGCGAGACCGGTTGGCGTCTTTCTCTGGTCTGCTTGCCACTTCTGTTTACGTCTGCGGAAGTGGACGCGATCCACGAAAGCTCAGGCTGAGACAATAAGCAATTGGTTTTCCAGATGCTGCCACATTTTGGCCTTTATTTTCATTTTGTTTTGCCTCTAGTCCGATGGGTTGTATACAGACTAGCCCTGCTACCGCTTTGGAAACCACTTCTGTTTCTTTGTTGCTTCTAGAAATAGATCCATCGACCTCTTCTAAATGCATTTTTTCCAAAAGCTGCATCTTGGGACTTTGATTTTATTACCGGCAATATTAATAATTGGCAACATCAATGGGAATAACGCCGTGTGGATTTTAAAAATAATCTACTCTTGCCAGATGTTGGCGATTTAAACACTGGCTTTTCGAAATGGTGTGGAAGATGGATCTTGTTTTTTAATGGGGTTTTCTCTCTGTGTGCCGTTTGCAAGGAGAGAGAGACCTAAATAAGAAAATGATGCATGTGTGAAAAGCAGGGTGTAGTTTGTGCTCAGCTGAGCTCCGTCTGCTTCTGGATTGTGACATTACAAACATGCGCAGATTTTGCCATCTCCGCTTCTGGCCTTGATTCGCCTTTCTCGACAAATCAGAAACACAGCCAAAACCAGGAAGGCTGGCTCATAAGAGAGAGGGTATTTGAGGTCATTTGTATGTTGTTTGCACACTCCAGCACATGGTGCGCTTTCTGCAAAGTCTCCCTTCCAAATGGGCCGAGATCGTCCTTAAATCTCTTTTTACCAGCCTCTCTTTCCCTGCTTTCATTTTTTAGGGGGTCGGAAGCTTCCGCCCGTCGTCGGCCGCATCAGGTTTGCGCATCCTTTGCGCATGGAGACTCTTTGAAACATCGCCTGCTGGCAGCAGAGGAAGCGACGGGTGGCGCTTAAGACCCTGGGCCGGATTCCTGCCATAGCCTGAGTCCCTCCCGAATTGTGGAATTGGAGGAGGCATGCAGGGACGTGACAACCAGGAGCACACCGCTGCGCGCTCTCGGCAGGAGGGAAGGGGAGCCACAGGCACTCCTTTGGCGGTGGATTTCCTTCTCCATTCCTAACGGCAGAAATTTAGGAAGCCGATAGGATATTTTTCTTTTTAAAAAAGAGAACATGCTTTTGAAGACCCTTGTCAAGCGATGTGCATTTTCTTGGCTTGCGCATCAAAGAAGGCCAAGACACAATGGCACGGCTTTTGATCTCACGCTTGGGGCAGCAGGAGTCGTCCCTGGATCATTGTTGAGCGGGGTGACAATAATAAATACCAAACATATTATTAGGGTGGCAATTTTTATCACGCTTTGCCTGGCCTCCCAACCAAGCCTCGGCGGATCCGGTGTCTGTTTGGGGGAGGAAACGGCCCTTTTCTTGGGGATTTTCCACCCTGAGATGTTTCTGGCAAAGCAAAGCCATCACGCTTATATATCCTTCCCATAGTGGGCAGTTTACAAGTTAATTAGCATTTTGCCCCCAACATGCTGGGGACTCATTTTCCGAACCTAGGAAGGATGGAAGGCTGAGTCACCCTTGTCCTCCTGGTCAGGATTGAACTCACAACCTTTGGGCTGCAGCACAGCAGTTTAACCCCTCTATAATGCGGTGGCTCAAGTAGTTAAGACACTGAAAGGATGACTGGAAGGTCGGAATCCGATCCCCCAGCTCCTGCCTACCTAGCAGTTCAAAAGCAAGAAATTGCAAGTAGATAAATAGGGACCACTTTGGTGGGAAAGGTCAATAGTCCTCTGTGTGCTCCGGCATCTAGTCATGCCTGCCACATGACCACGGAAACGTCTGCAGAAGCAGATAGCACTGGCTCTTGGGCTTTGAAACAGAGATGAGCACTGAACTCTAGAGTCGGATACGACTGGTGTTCGAGCAAGGGAAACCTTTACCTGTACAGTAGTTTAGCCCCTCTATAATGACAAGTTGATTACCTGTAACTGTTCTTCTTCATGGCCCTCTGTGAATCCACATGAATGAGTTTAGGTAAAGGTAAAGTTAAAGGTTGCCCTTGCTCGAAACCAGTCATATCTGACTCTAGGTTCAGTGCTCTTCTCTGTTTATAGCCATTTGCAGAAGTTTCCATGTGGCAAGCATGAGTAGACACTGGAGTGCAGGCATGGCTAGAAGCCCGAGCGCATGTTGTTCTGCAAACATCCTTTCAACCCAGAGTAACCTCTGATACAGAAAAACACACAGCTGCTGAAGTGGTTCCTATTCGTCTGCTTGCAACTTCTTGCTTTCGAACTGCTAGGTTGGCAGGAGTTGACAGACGATGCTCATTCCCTCGCACAGCACTCGGGTCTCGAATTGGCAACATTGACCTGCCAGCCTTCCAGGAGTCAAGCTCAGCCTGAAGAATTGGTGCATGAATTGGTGCATGCCTGAAGAAGCGATATGGAACCACAAAAGATTTGATTTTGTGATCCAGTTAAGGCAGGGTGGCCGGGTCACGCTCTCTCAGTCAGCTCCGAGGGCCGGACGGCCATTTTGCCCTGCCTGCGTGATGCGGGTAGCCATTTTGTCTCAACAGCTTCAAAGGGGTGACCCTTTTGTTTTTCAAATGCCCTTGGCAGGGTGGGTGGGGGCCATATGAAATGGCACTATGAGCCTGATCCGGCCCACAGGCCTTGGGTAGGGAACCCCTGAACTAAGGTGTCATTTCACTCCGGCATGTGTACGGAGAAGGTCTGTGGCTTTGCCAATCAGAACATATCATAAATGCTCGGAAGGATGGAAGGCTGAGTCGACCTCAGGATCGAACTCACAACCTTTGGGTTGCAGAACGGCAGTTCAACCGCTGCGCCCCATGGGCCCATGAAAGCGCAGCCTCCTGCACTTAAAAGAAAACCACAGGTATTAATTTTTAAACATGCAACCGCACCCACTCGATGGAAAACCTCTTCCAAAGCAGCCGATCGGTGATGAAAGCGCTCGCGCATTCAGAACGTTCTTTGTCTGGTGGTTGAAAGTCCAAGGGGGTTAAACGTTAATGGGGTCCGAGTTAATCGGTTAACAGTGAGCTAACAAAGAGGTCTATATCGGACCTTGAAAGTTGGTCGGGTTTTGATTTGGTGCAGGTTTTTCGGGGCCACGGCAAACTGATAACGCGGGGGTTGTGAAATTGGTTGCTGATACTGAGCAATTGTGTACAATTTTCTTTTGCCGCTGCACAAGTGCAGGGAAAGTGTTTAGATGTAAAAACCAAGGATCGGCCGTTATGAGTGCATTCCCATGATACAGGAGGGTGGGGAGCCTTGCGTTTCACAGATGTGCCCTAATGCAATTGTAGCAACCCTTGGGAGGGGTTGGAGCGGAACTCCCATCGTCCTTAACTGCGTTGGCGAGGCTCATGGGTTTGGGAGTGCCAGGTTTGGGATGTCTTCCCGGCATCAGCCCAAGAGATGAAATCTGGAAGGAGAAGGTTGGTGATGGGGTTATCAAGAAGGAAAATGGGAATAAAACCCCACAACTATGGCGGAAACTCCCCACATCAAAGGGTCCAGCCTCATCTGCTAATACTGTAATGTGTGTTGAGTAGACCCAACATGATTAAGTGACCTGCCAAGGCCCTAGTTTGGTTGGCAGCGCTATCCCGCAAAACTTTAAAGGTCTCCCTTGCTCGAAAGCCAGTCATATCCGACTCTAGGGGTCAGTGCTCAGCTCTGTTTCAAAGCCGAAGGGCCAGCGCTGTCTCATTCTGCAGACGTTTCCGTGGTCATGTGGCAGGCATGACTAGACACCGGAGCGCTGTTACCTTCCCACCGAAGTGGTCCCTATTGATCTACTTGCAATGTCTTGCTTTTGAACTGCTAGGTTGGCAGGAGCTGGGGAAGACGACAGGCGCTCACTCTGCCGTGTAGCACTCGGGTCTTGAACTGCTGACCCGCTGATCTTCCAGTCTTCAAGTTTAGCGTCTTAGCCACTCAGCCACAGGTGAATCCTTAGGTGTAAACTCTACAGGATTAAATCTCCATTTCTTAGGAACCAGAGCATCTCATATTAGACGGGGGTGCCCAAACTATGGCCCGGGGGCCAGATGCGGCCCCTGATGCCAATTCATCTGGTCCACGAAGCCCTCGTTGCTCCTGGAAGTGGAAGTAAAACGCGCCCTTATGGGCGCGTTTTACTTCCACTTCCAGGAGCAACGAGGGCTTCGTGGACCAGATGAATTGCCGCCGGGGGTCGCATCTGGCCCCCGGGCCATAGCGACCAGCTCCCTGAACCACGTGACCGGCCCACGGCCCGAAAAGTTTGGGCACCCCCATGTTAGTCCCTGAAAATGCAACTATGCCTACTCTGAAGTCTGTGGGGTTTGTTTCGACTCCGTCTTGCAGGTTTACGACTTGAAGCCTGGATGCAAAGCTGGAGATTTCCCTAAAATAGTTGCCAGTGATATCTTTTGGCTTTCTTCCTTTGGACGCTGTATTGAGAATGTGGAGGCCAACTGTCTTTTTTTGTATCAACTTTGCCACCATGTGGTGTGCAAAAAGGGGAGAAGAATGTTGTGCCATTTGCAAAAAGTGACACGCGGCCGGCCAACAATTCTGTATACCCCAAACGCTTGCCGAGTACTGCAGGACGGAATGAGCTCCCGTCTTTGTCCCAGCTCCTGCGAACCTAGCAGTTCGAAAGCAAGAAATTGCAAGGAGATCAATAGGGACCACTTTGGTGGGAAGGTAACAGCATTCCGTGCGCTCCGGTGTCTAGTCATGCCTGCCACATGACCACGGAAACGTCTGCAGAAGCAGACAGCGCGGGCTCTTTGGCTTTGAAACAGAGATGAGCACTGCACCCTAGAGTTGGATACGACTGGCTTTCGAGCATGGGGAACCTGAACCCACGCAACAGTTTCTGGGTGGCTGGAGCTTCCATTTAGAAAGCGGGCAACTATTTTCTTCCTTTAATCCTGATTTTTCTAAGAAAAAGCATACTTGTAGCCTACATTAGTCCTTGTGGGGCTCAGTTGGTGTGGAGTCGGTGGGCTGCCGCTGCAGTAAGTGATGTATTAAAACTTCTGGTGGTGGTGGTGCAGTTCTAGATGTGCCAGGCTTCCCACTGCGGGCTGTATTAATGTACTCGGTGGGCTGGATTAGGCCCGCAGGTCGTAGTTTGGGATCCCCTCTCTTAGTAGTTGAGAAAGCAAAGCTTTATTGAGCACATCCTTAGAAGCAAGAACAGGGAACGGGAACAAGAACATAATCAAGCAATGCATGCCAAGCTAGGATCTAGGTCACTGATGGCAAACGTATGGCACGCATGCCAGAGGTGGCATGCAGAGGCCTTTCTGTGGGCATGAGTACTCTTGTGGGCAAGCCATGCCCTGCCCCACCTGGCTGGCACCAGCTTCCCTACCCACTCCTTCCCTCAGCAGGTGGCATCACATGAGTGCATGGGCATGCACAGTGCTTGCCCGCATGCCTCCTCCTTGGGCACTTGGTCTCTAAAAGGTTCACCATCATTGATCTAGGCGTATCTCCTTCCACCCCTTCAGCTGCTTGGGAGCTCAGGTAGGTAGCAGAGGGCCATTAGAAGTCCAAAGTCCAAGGAGTAAAGGCTCTCTTTAAGAGATATGGATTAATTGGGCTAATTGACAGATAGTCCTTACAAATGTATGTTATAGCAGGTCATTCTCTAGACGAGGCATCATTGTAACCTGGCTTCTTTCCATCTTCTTGGCCAGGGGTTTGTTTACCTGCTAATTAGTCCTCCCAAGGTGCAAGTTCACCACCGGTCAAGGTTAGGGATGAATTTAAGGTCATCCTACCCCTTCTGTCTTCTTGTGCCAAAACTATTTATACAGCTCCACATAAATCTCATGCGTTGAGGAGCTTAACTGGAGAACCTTCCGGTGACAGCCACGAAATGCACTCGTTGGTAAGCAAGGAAATTCTGCAACACGGGTAGAACCATAGAACCAGCGTTGGGAAAGGGGCCTCTTCGAGGCCATCGAGTCCAACCCCTTGCGCAATGCAGGACTCCAAAGCATAGATATGGTTGTGCAGTTCTCTCTTCAATGCTTCCAGTGTTTCATCTCGCGAGGCAGTGGGTTCCACTGTCGTACTGCTCTAACAATTGAGAAGTTCTTTCTAATAGTCAGCCTAGATCTGGCTTCCTATAGTTTCACCCAATATTACGCATATCCTGCACTCTGGGATGATGGAGAACGGATCCTGTCCTTCCTCTTTATGACGCTCTTTTAGGTATTTGAAGAGTGCTAACATCCTCCTCTCCCCTCTGTCTCCTTTTCTCAAGGCTAAATATGCCCAGTTCATTCAGCCTTCCCACCTAGGGCTTGGTTTCCATTCCTCTAATCATCCTTCTTGCCCTTCTCTGTAATTGCTCTAATTTATTTGCATCTTACTTAAAAAGTGCAAAGCCTAGGGCAGTGGTGGCAAACCTATGGCACATGTGCCAGAGGGGGCACTCAGAGCCCTCTCTGTGGGCATGTGTGCCATTGCCTCAGCACAGAGTTCGCCCTGCTCCTCTGCGTAGCAGCCCAATGGGAGCGCTCCCTCCCTCCCCCAGCACAGAGTTCTCCCCTCCCCTCTGCCCAGCAGCCCAATGGGAGCACGTCCTCCCTCCCCCAGCACAGAGTTCACCCTGCCCCTCTGCGCAGCAGCCCAATGGGAGTGCTTCCTCCCCCTCTGCCCCACCCCTCTGCCCAGCAGTCCAATGGGAGTGCTTCCTCCCCCTCTGCCCCACCCCTCTGCCCAGCAGTCCAATGGGAGCGCTCCCTCCCTCCCCCCAGCACAGAGTTCTCCCCTCCCCTCTGCCCAGCAGCCCAATGGGAGCACGTCCTCCCTCCCCCAGCACAGAGTTCACCCTGCCCCTCTGCGCAGCAGCCCAATGGGAGTGCTTCCTCCCCCTCTGCCCCACCCCTCTGCCCAGCAGTCCAATGGGAGTGCTTCCTCCCCCTCTGCCCCACCCCTCTGCCCAGCAGTCCAATGGGAGCGCTCCCTCCCTCCCCCCAGCACAGAGTTCACCCCACCCCAACGCAGCATGGACAGCAGCCTGTCAAGTTTGGGCACTTGGTCTCTAAAAGGTTCGCCATCACTGGCCTAGGGGGATAATCATGCTGAAAGTCAGCAAAATGTTAGGGATAGGTGAGGCAGAAAATCCCATAAGAAGCCTCCAATTTTTCCAGGTGTAAGGGTGGGGGGAAGGATGGAAAAGATTGTGATTAGATATTAGGTAGATATCAGGATCTGAGAACTAAAGTACATCATCATCATCAATAATAATAATAATAATAATAATAATAATAATAATAATAATAATAATAATAATAATAATAATAATAATAATAATAATAATAATAATAATAGCAGCAAATGCAGATTTTGCAGTGAAAAGACTGAAACAGCAGATCATCTGATCAGTGGATGCAGCAAAATTTCACAGACTGATGATTTGCAACGCCGTGACAGGGTTGCAAAAAGTTGGAAATGCTGCCAGAAGTTTTGGATTTGAGTGTAGTAAAAAAAAATCATGGGGGAACTTCAGGTAGAGAAAGTTTTAGAAAATGAAAGAGTCAAGATCCTGTGGGACCTTAAAATTCAAACAGACAGACATCTGCCCCGCAACACACCTGATATACAGTAGTTGTTGTGGACAAGAAAGAGGTCCTGCTTGTTGACATGGCTGTACCAGGAATTGCATGAATCGAGAACAAACAGTTGGAGAAAAATCACAACATGTCGTGATTTGCAAAGTGAAGTTGAGAGTCTGTGGAGGAAGAAATCTGTCGTTGTACCCATAATGATCGGAGGCCTTGCAACCATACCTAGATATTTGGAACATTTGGGCATCCTAACTGTCCAAAAAACAACTCTACTAGGAACTGCATATATTCTCAGACATTACTTTAACAGCTCTTAGGATAGGGGTTCCCAAGCTAAGGCCCGCGGGCCGGATCTTGCCCGCATAGCCATTTTATGTGCCCCCCCCCCTTTCAAGGGCATTCGAGATACAAGATCGCCACTCCTTTGAAGCTGTCGGGACAAAATGCCCACCCCCGTTGTGCAGGCCGGGCAAAATGGCCGTCCAGCCCTTGAAGCTGACTGAGAGAGCGTGACCTGGCCCTCAGCTTGAAAAGGTTGGGAACCCCTCTCTTAGGGTCTCTTTCATGACTCCTCACTATTAAGCTACTACCGTCCAGAAAGCACCGCTTGGGCAAGGCAGGTCGGGTACCCCCCCGTGGGAGGGCGTTGGCAAAAAAGCATGGAATATTTTGGACAAATGGAAAATTCCTCAGCTTATTCTGCACCAGCCTGACCTCAAATGTGTTACGTCCAGAACTCGCAGGGCCTGAATTGGAACATGTTCAGAGGGGAATACAGGAAGCAAACCCACGGGAGGGAAAGTTAAAAAGAATGGTTCTCTACCACCGGAGTGAGCTCCCACCCCTATCCCAGCTCCTGCCAACCTACGGTTTGAAAGCAAAACAAAAACAATTGCGAGTAGATAAATAGGTACTACTTCAGTGGGAGAGGTTAACACCATTCCATGGCCACGGAAACGCCTGCAGACACAGACTGCCCTAGCTCTTTGGCTGTAAAAGGAGATGAGCACTGAACCTTAGAGTCGGATATGACCTTTCCATGTGCTTCTTACCTAGAGATGTTTATACCCTCACAAAATCTTTCTCATCATCTATTTTAAGACTTTGGCAGAGTAGACTTTTCTGCCAGCCTAGCAGTTTGAAAGCAAGAAATTTCAAATAGATAAATAGGGACCACTTCGGTGGGAAGGTAACAGCGTTCTGTGTGCCCCAGTGTCTAGTCATGCCTGCCACATGACCACGGAAATGTCTGCAAAAGCAGACGGCTCTGGCTCTTCGGCTATGAAACAGAGATTAGCACTGAACCTGTCGTGTCTGAACCCTGAAAGTATTACTCGAACAGAGCTGGTTCAGACAACACCGTGGTTTATTGCAGTGCGCAAAAGAACGGAGGAAAAGGTGCAGGGACATCAGCTTTTATACAGAACACAATAGATACTTTTACCCAGGCTTCCGGAGAAGCGGGAAAATATTGACGAATCAGCTTCAACAATAATGGCGCCCTTTTTGCAACATGCTTTGAGGCATAACTAATCTTAATACACAACATTCCTCCCCCCTAATGGGGGACCCAATCCCCGTTTCTTTGAGGTGGCCCACAGGCCCGTTTTGGGCGCCTTATCTGAGAGGAACTCTGGAAAACAGGAACAGGACACCGGGTGTCACTGGCGGTCCCTGTGGACACCCCTGGATGACCAGGGCTTTGGGGGGACCCCTGAACTTCTTGAGTCGGTGTTGCCACTGAACCCGAAAAACGGGAAGCTGTCTCCCCCTCCCTCCGGAGACCGCCATAGTGAGTCTGTTTTGATCTAAAGGGGAGTAGGCGCAGCTGTGTTAATAAACCGGATAATTTTTTGCTACATTTGTGGCAAATATACCCTGCATGATCAACATGAGAACCTAACCAAGAGGGTGAGATTTGGTAATTTAAGATCCTAACATCCTAGGCAGAATCGGACTTCAGATTTGGAGTCAGTACACTTGATTTAGTATAGGACACATGGATTCGAAAGCAAGAAATTGCAAGTAGATAAATTGGGACCTCTTTGGTGGGAAGGTAAACAGTGTTCTGTGTGCTCCGGTGTCTAGGCATGCCTGCCACATGACCACAGAAACGTCTGCGGACGCAGACACCGCTGACTCTTTGGCTGTGAAACAGAGATGAGCACTGAACCCTAGAGTTGGATACGGCTGGCTTTTGAGCAAGGGAGACCTTTACTTTTACATGGATCAAACCTGGGATTCTCAACCTGCAGCCTGTGGGCCGGATGTGGCCCACGGCACCGTTTCATGTGCTCCCGCGTTGACTCCACCACACCAGGAAGTGCCATGTGGTGAAAGGCAAAATGGACGTCCGGCTCCCGAAGCTGTCTGAGGGAGCGTGACCCCATGGCCCCCAGCTTTAAAAAAAGTTTTGAGAACTCCTGGATTAGACCAAGGAGCAGACAATATTTTATTTTTTGTGATGCAGTGGACTCAGAGAAATAAACTAAATATTGGTACAGTAAAACCCCTTATAACAACTTTAATTTGTTCCGCGGGGCTAGTTGTACGATTTGATTGCTATACAATGCGTGCATCGTATAGCGATTATCCCTATGGGGGGATGCATTGGACGATTATCTCTATGTACGGTTTTTGCCATTGCATCGTATAAGGATTTTAGTTGTTATACGGGGCACAGTGTTTTTTCAAATCCTCGGCGTTGTACAATTTAATCGCTGCAAGAGGCATTCGTTATACGGGGTTGTACTGTATAAACAATACGGCGATTGTATGAAACTGGGCTGAATGATTGTATGTTTCAGCTCTCGGCTGAATTCTGGACAGTGTCTGCAATTGGGAGAGACGGGGTGTGAGACTTATCCGCCCCATAGCCAATGCTTCCTCCTCCGTCCTTTAATCCTCCTCGGCTCCGTCAGGCTTGCCAAAGCTGGGCACGTGGTAGAGCGCTCTCTTACACAACCGCCAACCCCGGCAACCGTAAACCTAAGCCCTGGCTGTCAATTTGCACATCAGCTGTCCGACGGAAATGTTTGCCGACTCAACCAGCCCTGGCTCTTTGGCTGCCAACGGAGAGGAGCGCCGATCCCCAGAGTCGGACGCGGCTGGCTTCCGAGAGAGGGGGACCGTGACCTTTGCCACCCCAGAGGAATGTGGTGGCTTAGTGGCTAAGACCCTGACCATCCTGATGACCGGAAGGTCGGCAGGTCAGCAGTTCGAGACCCGGGTGCAGCATGACAGAGTGAGTTCCCGCTTCTGCCCCCAGCTCCTGCCAGCCTAGCAGATTGAACGTATAGCATTGCAAGTACACTACAGTGAAGCCTCAGTTAACGTAATTAATGCGTTCTCTGGGACATTTCTTACAGTGGAAATTCCCTTGTCCCATAGGAATGCATTGAATGCAATTTCCCGTAGGAATGCATTGAAAACCAAAATACTTCAACCAAAACATGGGAAGGAATTGAAAACCAATTAATCCATTCGGGCAGGGGCGGGGGGGGGAATCCTTAAACAGAGCCACTATTTTCTATGGATTTCCTTTTGTTATGCGATTTTTATGTTAACTGAGCTGTTTGTTAACCAAGGTTCCACTGTAGTTAAATAAGTACTGCTTTGTTGGGAGAGGTAATGGCATCCCATGTGTCTAGTCGTGCCTGCCACATGGCCACGGAAATGTCTGCAGACACAGGTAGCGCCGGCTCTTTGGCTTGTAAACAGAGATGAGCACCGAACCGTAGCGTCAGATACAACTGGCTTTCGAGCAAGGGAGACCCTGGCTTTATACCAAAGCTTCCTGGAACCAGGCAGGAAGAGTTTTGGGGAGTGAAAAAATTCTATGAAATTAAGGTTTTCCACATGGACATGGGCATATGCAAAAAGTGCTTTCTGGGCCGGTCCCGTGACCATTTGCACAACTGAAGCAAGATCGCCTTGTCCATGTGAGTCGGCTTCAAAACCGCTGGCCTCCCTTGCACAATCCTCCTTATGGATACTGAATCTCAACAGGATTCTTGTGCATATCCTTAAGGCAGATATGCGGCGTCTTTATTTGTCTGGCATCGTCCCTTTGGAAGTATCGCTGAGAGAGGCTAGCTAATCATGAACTAAATTAAGAAAACAGACCCATCCGTTTTATGGATACCAAGTGGTTAGATCAACAACAACGGGTTCCCAACCTTTTCAAGCCGGTCACGCTCTCTCAGTCGGCTTCGAGGGCCGGATGGCCATTTTGCCCTGCCTACATTGTTGTTTGTAATATTTAGACTTGTATGTCGCCCACTCGACAATGCGACTCCGGGCGGCTCGCAACAATACCACATCTAATACACTATACATATGCAGTAAAACCCCGACTTTCAAATGCCTCAAGTTACATAAAATTTGAGTTACATAATGATTTTGTGCTAGAACCATGTGCTGATTCACACGATTTCCCATGGGTTTGCTTCAAGTTACATAAAAATTCTTTTCCCTATGGGTTTGCTTTCATTTACATAAAAATTTCATTTTTCCTATGGGTTTGCTTCGAGTTACGTAAAAATAATAATTTTTCCTATGGGTTTGCTTCAAGTTACATAAAAATTATTTTCCCTATGCGTTTGCTTTGATTTATATAAAAATTTCATTTTTCCTATGGGTTTGCTCCGAGTTACGAAAAAAATATAATTTTTCCTATGGGTTTGCTTCAAGTTACATAAAAATTATTTTCCCTATGGGTTTGCTTTGATTTACATAAAAATTTCATTTTTCCTATGGGTTTGCTTCGAGTTACGTAAAAAACGATTTAAGCAAAAGTCTACGGAACTGACTTTTTTTCGTAAGTAGGGGTTTTACTGTATCGCAATACAATAAAATAAGATACAAATAACGTACAATAGAAATAAATCACAGCATAAAAAAGCACAAATAATCACAAATCAACTACCATCATAAAACATTTAAAAAGACATTCATCTAAAAAGTTCAACAAGACGACCGCAAAAGAGTACATGCCTTGTTCCAATAGCTTCAAAAAGGTGGCCATTTTGGTTTTTCGAATGCTCTTGGAGGGTCGGGCCACATGAAATGGTGCCATGGGCCGGATCCGGCGGAAGTAAAACGAGAGCAACGAGGGTTTTGCGGGCCGATTGAATTGGTGTCGGGGACCGGATCCGGCCCACGGGCCATAGTTTGAGCACCCCTGTTCTAGAGTCTCCTAAAGACTTGACTTTTATAGACTTTTATATTTATAGTTGTATGTTGTCCCTTTCTAATGTGAGTTCTTCTCTTTGGTCTGTGACTGTAGAAATAAATTTGAATTTGAACGGTAATCTCTCTATGTCCACATGCATTTACCAAAACAGTACATGCAGAGTTCTTTCTGAGGGACTACATAGACCACACTCCTCTGAAAGGATCCATAGTTGGGGGTGGGGGGGATTTGAAATTGAAAACTGATTTTTATTCTTCCGCATTGTGCGATCCCCTCTTCTTCTTATCAATCTGCACCACTGTATCACCTTATCAGTCCTCAGCTGTGTAAACTGAAACGTAGTGCCCTGAGTAAATGCAGTCGCCGGAAGTAGACCAAGGGTGTGTTTGTGACGTGCGCATGGCACATTTTTATAACACAAGGGTGCTGTGTTCCTTCAGATGCCAGAATAATAGTTTATATAAAAGATCCTTTTTAAAAAAAAAAAACTGGCTAAATTTGACGCCTGGAAGGTTGGCAGGTCAGCGGTTCGAGACCCGAGTGCTGCACGACAGAGTGAGTGCCTGTCATCTGCCCCAGCTGCTGCCGTTCATTTTCATGTCAGAGATTACTCTCTGGGCTGAAAGGGTTTTTGCAGGGGACGCCCGAATGGGGCTCCTTTCCAGTCCCCCATCGTAAAGCTCTCAGGAATCGAACCTGTCTTTCCGGTCTCCGAGCCTAGTGCCTTAACCAGTACACCACCAGGATAGCTTAGCTCCTTCCAACCTAGCAGTTCGAAAAGCAAGACGTTGCAAGTAGATCAATAGGTACCTCTTCTGCAGGAAATGTAACAGCATTCTGTGCACTAGTCATTTAATTTAATTTAACTTAATTTTCACATTTGTATGCCGCCCAATCAGGGAGCCCAACTCAGGGCAGCTCACACAACAATCATACAATCTATCTATATCTATATCTATATCTATATCTATATCTATCTATCTATATCTATCTATCTATATCTATATCTATCTATCTATCTATATCTATATATATCTATATATATATCTATATCTATATATCTATATATATATCTATCTATATATCTATATATATCTATATATCTATATCTATATCTATATCTATATCTATATCTATATATCTATATCTATATCTCTATCTCTATCTCTATATCTATATCTATATCTATATCTATATCTATATATATATATATCTATATATATATATATATATATATATATATATATATATATATATATATATATATATATATATATATATATATATATATATATATATATATATATATATATCAATACTGCAGGACAGAATGAGCTCCCGTCGTTGTCCTGCCAACCTAGCAGTTCGAAAACAAGAAATTGCAAGTAGATAAATAGGGACCACTTCGGTGGGAAGGTAACAGCGTTCTGTGCGCTCCGGTGTCTAGTCATGCCTGCCACATGACTGTGGAAACATCTGCAGAAGCAGACAGCGCTGGGCTCTTCGGCTTGGAAACAGAGATGAGCACTGCACCCTACAGTCGGATACGACTGGCTTTTGAGCAAGGGAAACCTTTACCTTTACCTAAATATGCAATATACTCAATACACAATAATTATATAGTATTCAATCCCAACAATATACAGTATTCAATACAAGCAATACTACGTCATGCCTGCTACATGACCACGGAAACGTCCACAGACAGCCTTGGGTCTTTGGCTTAAATGGAGATGAACACCGGTACCTTAGATTCGGATACGAATCAAGGGCAGCCTTGACCTTTATTAGTAATAATAATTATTGAATGCGGTTACCGTAAGTCAATTCCGACCGATGGTCTCGGTTTTCTAGGGTTTTCTAAGTAGAGAGTGGGACGGCGGTGGCTCAAGTAGTTAAGACGCTGATTGGAAGGCGGCAGGTCAGCAGTTCGAGACCCGGGTACTGCACGACGGAATGAGCTCCCGTCCTCTGACCCAGCTCCTGCCAACCTAGCCGTTCGAAAGCAGCACATTGCAAGTAGATAAATAGGGACCACTTCAGTGGGAAAGGTAACAGCGTTCTGTGCACTCCAGTGTCTAGTCCTGCCTGCCACGACGTGTCCAGAGAAACGTCTGCAAACACAGCTCTTTGGCTGCAAACAGATGAGCACTGAGCCCTAGAGTCAGATATGACTGGCTTTTGAGCAAGGGTGGCCTTTACCTTTACGTAGAGAATAGACAGAACTGGCTTCCCATTCTCTTCTTTTGGGGTTGCCCAAATGCTGTATCTCCTACCTGCGCATTTGACACCTTCCAATGAGACTTTCCTTGTGCAGGTGAGGAAAGCACCTTTAGCACAGCCGTGACCCAGGTGAGATGACTTTAATGATGCTGTTATGTCACACCTACATTTTTGTCCGCCAACCGGATGTCTGGCAGTTATGTTGGCGTGCGCCTGGCTGTCTTTCTGATGCACTGTTCGTCTCCGTTGTGAAAGGCCGCCCTAGGCCGTCTTTCACGGAGATGACATCTGTGTCAACTTAGTCATGGAAAAGTAGTACAGGAAGGGAAATGCTCTCAATAAAGGGAATGAAACAAAACATTATTACAGAACAAGTGCCTGTTAATGAACGGACGGATACATAAGGGTAATGCGCAACAGAAAGAGGGAGGATATTTATTTTTTAAAAACTGGAATTGAATTGGTTCCAAAGATTGCAGATCAGAAAATGGGACATGAAAATAAGAAGTAATAAAAACTATATGGAAAGAATGGTAAAGGTAAAGGTTTCCCTTGCTTGAAAGCCAGTCGTATCTGATTCTAGGGTTCAGTGCTCATCTCTGTTTCAAAGTCAAAGAGCCAGCTCTGCTTCTGCAGACATTTCTGTGGTCATGTGGCAGGCATGACTAGATGCCGGAGCGCACGGAACGTTGTTACCTTCCCACCGAAGTGGTCCCTATTTATCTACAGTAGACCCTCGAATAACGACGTTACTTGGTTCCCCAAGTAGCGTCGCTATTCGAATAACGTCGCTATTCGGATAATGACAAAAAAGTCATTCGAATAACGACCGTAAAAGTCCCGTCGTTAATCGAATAACGACGTCATTATTCGAATAACGACAGTAAAAATCCCATCGTTAATCGGATAATGACGTTGTTATTCGAATAACGACGGGAAAAAGTACCGTCGTTATTCGAATAACGACAGAAAAAATCCCATCGTTAATCGAATAATGACGTCGTTATTCGAATAACGACGGGAAAAAGTACCGTCGTTTTTCGAATAACGACAGTAAAAATCCCATCATTAATCGAATAATGATGTCGTTATTCGAATAATGACGGGGAAAAGTACCGTCGTTTTTCGAATAACAACAGTAAAAATCCCATCGTTAATCGAATAATGACGTCGTTATTCAAATAACGACGGGGAAAAGTACCATCGTTATTCGAATAACATCATCGTTATTCGAATAACGACGGGAAAAAGTACCATCGTTATTCGAATAACGTCGTTATTCGAACAATCATATTGGGAGTGTCATAGCGTCGTTAATCGAAAATGACGCTATTCGAACGCGTCGTTAATCGAGGGTCCACTGTACTTGCAATTTCTTGCTTTCGAACTGCTAGGTTTGCAGGATATATGAGATTTTAAATAAAAAGAAAGCGCTGCAACAAATATTTAAAAATTTATGGGGAAAAGAACTGGGTATAGTTATTGATGAGTTAGTACGGAAGAAAAAAATGGAAGCAACGGTTGATGAGATTATTCTCTATTAAAGAAAGAGAACATAATTGTGAGCTCATCTGGAGAAGGTGCATGACTCCAGCAAGATTACATCAAATAAATAAGGTAGGGACTAAGAAGTGTTGGAGATGTACTGAAGAGATTGGTACATACCTGCATATGTAGTGGGGTTGCGAATATACTTATTTACTTACTTACTTACTTACTTACTTACTTACTTACTTACTTACTTACTTACTTATTTATTTATTTATTTATTTATTTATTTATTTGGGGGGGGGGATGATAGAAAAGGAAGTGGGAAAGATTTTTGGAAGCTGCCGTCGAGCTAAACCCCAAAATCATATTATTAGGAGAGGTTGAGGAAATTAAAAGAGAAAGTAAAGAGCAAGAGTTACTGGTTGCATTATTATCAGTGGCAAGACAATAGCAGCAGAGTGGAAAAATAAATTTGTAATAAATCAAGATAGATGGTACAAAAATGTTCGGCGGCTAGCATTGAAAACGCAAGTTAACATCAGAGATGAAATGAAAGAAAAGGATCATAAAAAGAGCACCTTTGGGAAAATATGGAAACCTTATATTACATATGGATTGACGAGCATGGACGGAGTTAAGCCTGCGCAAGGAGCGTGTATATTTTGGGAACGGTAAATGAGTAATAGTCATGATCATAAGTTAATTGGCAAACTACACCTTGTACAGCACCGGGGGTGGGACATGAAGGGGGTGATTATGGTTGTTAGTTGGAATTGCGTAGAGTTGTTTCGTGTTGTTTGCGTTGTTAAGAGAAAGGTGTGTTTTGAAGACACGGAATCCCTGAAGGCTAAACAACCCATGATTGTCATAAATGACATGTCACACCTCTCGTAAGAGTGTGAATTAATCTGGATTTGGCTACACAAATCCATGATTTCTAATTGTATTGCTGCATTTCCCCCCCCAGCACAGGAGTTTTCAACCTTTTAAAGCTGGGACCGGGTCATGCTCCCTCAGACAGCTTCAGATGCTCTTCCTCCATCTCATGGTGTGGTGGAGGCGGTAGGGCCCCCCACCACATGAAATGGCGCACATGAAATGGCGCCGCGCCACATGCCACATCCAGTCCGTGGGCTTCAGGCTGAGAATCCCTGCTCTTAACAGTTGTTATTGCCTCCATCACATGGCACTTCCGCGTATGGCGGAGGTAGTGGGGGCACATGAAATGGTGCCGCGGGCTGCATTTGGCACACGGGCCACAGGTTGAGAATCCCTGCCCTAACACCTGAAAGCAAAACCATTCATGATTGTCAGAGCTCATTCTATATCAAGAGTAGAGGAGCGGTTCTTTTGTAAAGCTAATGCCACTTCATTCCCAATTCAGGCTCACTGAGCAAAATGAATTGATTTATTCCTCTAGCCCACAGGTCATGGCAAATGACATAATGTAATATAAATGTAAATACATAAAACAGCACACTGCAGCAGATTTCAAGTTGCATTTGTGTTACAGGTTTTTAAAATGCTCAGCTCTAAAATGCATCACACGTAACTAAACCTTCCCATCTACCTTGGACGCAGGCCATGTTCTCTGGGAGTGAGGTGTGCGTGTGTGTGTGCGGCATTGCAAAAAGTAACTTTTCCTAGCCCTTTAGAGAACTGTGGACGCATCTATCTATCTATCTATCTATCTGATTTGTACCACATGCTTCACTACCGTCATTATTGTCGTTGTCATCGTCATCAAAAGAATTACTGGTAATACAGTACTCAGTTTGTATATGAGAGTGGTTAAGAGACTAAACTCGATGACTGGAAGGTCGGCAGGTCAGCAGCTCAAGACCCGAGTGCTGCACAAAGGAGTGAGCTCCTGTCGTCCGTCCTGGTTCTTGCCAACCTAGCAGTTCGAAAGCAAAAGAGGGGGGGGGGGGGGAATGCAAGTAGATAAACGGGTACTACTTCAGCAGGAAAGGTAACAGCGTTCCATGCATTTTGAGATCTCGTCACGCCTGTCACGTGACCATGGGAACGTCCGCAAATCTTTGGCTGTAAATGCAGATGAGCGCTATTTTAGAGATGGGCATGACTGGCTTTCGAGCAAAGGGAGACCTTGGTATATGAGAGAGACCCATCCGTGGAAATAACAGCGGTTAAGAGCAGGGATTCTCAACCTGTGGCCCACGGGCTGGATGCAGCTCATGGCGCCATTTCATGTGGCACGGCACCATTTCATGTGGCCCACCTCTACCACACCAGGAAGTGCCATGTGGTGGAGGAAGGGCAAAATGGCCATCCAGCCCCTGAAGCTGTCTGAGGGAGCGAGACTTGGCCCCTGGCTTAAAAGTGTTGAGAACCTCTGGCTAAGAGCACCCAGCCACTGAAATCCCACGCACATGGCTCAATACGGCTGGAATTCCTCTCCCTCCCTTTAAACCTCCGGAGACTGTCTGGGATTAGCCGAAAAGAGTGGTTGCCACGTCATAACCCTCAAAACAAAGGGGTGTGTTTGACCTGGGCTGGAGGAAGGGGCTTTGGGCATCATGAGAGCATTCCCCCCCCCCCCAAGCGACTTAGAGGGGCTTGTCAACATTGAATCTTCTGTTTTGCTTCCTTCCACATGGCCATGGTGGAAGATTTGTGCCATGAAATGAATTCAGGTGCGCATCACAGGTAAAAGTTGAGGCCAACCTTGCTCAAAAGCCAGTCATATCCGACTCTAGGGCACGGTGCTCATCTCCGTTTACAGCCCAAGAGCCAGCGCGGTCTGCGTCTGCAGAGGTTTCAGCGGTCATGTGGCAGGCATGACGAAACTGCACACTGGAACACTGTTCCCTTTCCCGCCGAAGCGGTCCCTATTTATCTATGTGCAGTTTCGAACTGCTAGGTTGGCAGGAACTGGGCCGGACTATGGGCCCTCACTCTGTTGTGCAGCACTCTGGTCTTGAACTGCTGACCTGCCGACCTTCCGGTCATCAAGTTCAATGGCTTAATCACGAAGTCCTAAAGACGGGAGGCATCTGGGAAATTTAATAAAGTCGGCCATGTGTTGAGTAGGGCGGGGTATAAGTCGAATAAACATAAACATAACATAAATGGCGTAAACCAGGGGTATCGTTGGTTGCTCGGAAATTTTCTCACCCACCCCAAGCTGACCTCTCTTTTTCCTTCTCTTTTCTGGCCGTCCCGCTTGAACCCTCCCCTCCTGTGCAACAGATGACAGCCCGGTTGATGCTGGCCGTTGGCGGAGCGGTCATCGGTTCCTTGCAGTTCGGTTACAACACTGGCGTCATCAATGCTCCCCAGAAGGTAAGTGTGCGAATCATGCGACTTCTTAGCAACCGCTGTTGCGGGGTAGACTGCCTCTCAACATGGCGGCTCCACGTACAATCACTAAGTTGGGGGGGGGGGACCTTTTAGGCTGTTGAGTCCAACCCGCTGCTCAAGGCAGCAATCATGATAACTAATAATGATTAAGCATGTATAATTATGTGTTTAACGTTCAATTGGTCATCTGTTAGCCTTCCACCAAAATCCTCCCCAAATCTCCCTACCATACAGTCAGGCCGGTGCTGGCCATTTGGGACACAGGGATAAGTCCTGGTGCGCCCAAGTGACTGGCGCACCACCCATCCACTCCAGGTGGGCAGACGTATGCCACCTGGCGGCCATAATGCATGACACCCCTAGGCGCTGCCGCCTCCCTCCCTGCCCAGTTCCCTTTTAGCATAGCCAGCATGCCCATGTATACAGTGGTACCTCGCTTTATGATTTTAGATTCGAGATTTTGTGATTTTTAGATTTTGGAGATTTTAGAGTTTTTATGATGATGTTTTATTTATACGTGCGGGTTGTCGGGGTGTGTTGTGTTGGGGGTGTTTCTTGTGTTGTAAGCCGCCCGGAGTCACCTCGGCGAGGGGGCAGCGAAACAAGTCAAAATAAATAAATAATGCGCTCCACGGGACATTTAGTATTGCGAAAACTCGGTAAAGCGGGCCCACAGGAATGCGTTGAAAACCAGTCAATCCATTCCGGGGGGAAATTCGTAAAGCGAGGCATTGTTTCCAATGGATTATCATTCGCAAAGCGAAGATTGCGTTAACGGAAGTGTTCGTAAAGCGAGGTGCCACTGTAGGTATGTTATCCATGCATTGCGGTGGCTTAGTGGTTAAGACGCTGAACTTGACGACTGTAAAGTCAGCAGGTCAGCAGTTCAAGACCCGAGTGCTGCACCATGGAGCGCGTGCCTGTTGTCTGTCCCAGCTCCTGCCAACCTAGCAGTTTGAAAGCAAGAAATTACAAGTAGATAAATAGGTTTGGTGGGAAAGGTATCAGTGTTCCATGCACTCCGGTATCTAGTCATGCCTGCCACATGTCCACGGAAACATCTGCAGACGCAGACGGCGTCTGACTGTAAACCTAGATGAGCACTGAACCCTAGAGTTGGACATGACTGCCTATCAGGCAAGGGCAATTTTTACCTTACCTATAAGGGGCTGCTGTTGGCTCAGTGGTTAAGAAGCTTGCCTTGTTAGCTGGAAGGCTGTCAAGCCGGCAGTTTGAGACCCGGGTACTGCATGACGGATTGAGCGCCCGTCTCTGTCCCAGCTCTTGGGGACATGAAAGGAGCCTCATTCGGGCGTCCCCTGAGCGGAGTTTCTCCAGCAAAAATCCTTTCAACCCAGAATAATTTCTGATACGAAATTATTATTACCTTACCTATGTTATCCACTGAGAGGTTGTGCATTTCCATCAGAAGACACTATCGTATCTGGGGTGGGCAACCCTAGTTTCTTTCCTCAAGACCCACCGGGAAGTCTATCGCCCCTCCAAACCGGGGTGGGGTGGGGAACCCACCCGAATCCTAAATGACTAGAGGTCTGTTCCCAAACCCGAGGGAGTGGGGGGGACATTTTAAAACCAGCACAAAGCCTTCCTTTGTCCAAAATAATGGTGGCCTCCAACTTTCCACTTCCCTGCACCAGCACTGAACATGTGTGCGTGTGCGTGCGTGTGGGGAATCCCAAACCAGAAACCAACCCAACACTTCTGGTTGTTGGAATTTCTCTTCCTTCTTTTAAATTTTTTTTATCTCCCCTAGCCAGGAATTATCTGAGATCGATCTAAAAAAAATTAAGAAAAACAACAACCCACATTTGTGTTCAAAGTGTTAGGTTTGTCCAAAACGAGAGCATATTGTCTTTAAGGGATGAAATACTGGCTGAAATCCAGTAGATAAATTGCAGCTAGGATAAATCCGTTCAACCAGGGGGAGATTTGAGAAGTTTTTATGATTTTAATTGCGGTCAGGATGTTTTTGCAATTAAAATCATGTTTTTATATTTCAGTGTTTTTTTTTTTAATTGGTTGATTGTAAGATGCCCGGAGTCGCTTTGGCGAGCGGGCAGCAGTAGAAATAAAATAAAATGAAATAAATAATCTCCTTTGCAAGTACAGTGGACCCTCGCTTAACAAATTTAATGCATTCTCCTGGACTGTTGGTACTATTAAAAAAAACTAAAGCAAATTTCCCATAGGAATGTATGGCATGTAGTTTCCCATAGGAATGCATTGAAAACCAAAAGATGTTAACCGAAACACGGTTTCCCAAACGAATACATTGAAAACCAATTAATCCGTTCCGGGGATTTTTTTGTTAATGGAGCCACTATTTTCTATGGATTTCCTTTTGTTATGTAAGTTTTGTGTTAAGTCAGCCGCTTGTTAAGCGAGGGTCCACTGTAGTGGATCTTCTGAGGGGCTGTGGTGGCTCAGTGGTTAAGAAGCTCGCCTTGTTAGCTGGAAGGCCGGCAAGTCGGCAGTTCAAGACCCGGGTACTGCACGATGGGTTGAGCACCCATCTCTGTCCCAGGTCCTACCTACCTAGAGGTTGGAAAGCAAGAAATTGCAAGTAGATAAATAGGGACCATGTCAGTGGGGAAAGATCTTGGGGATAGGAAAGGAGCCTCATTCGGGCGTCCCCTGTGTGGAGTTCCTCCAGCAAAAGTCCTTTCAACCCAGAATAATTTCTGACACAAAATTATCTCCTTGCAATGTCTTGCTTTCGAACTGCTAGGTTGGCAGAAGCTGGGACAGAGACAGGCGCTCAATCCATCATGCAGTACCCGGGTCGTGAACTGCCAACTTGCCGGCCTTCCAGCTACAAGGCGAGCTTCTTAACCACTGAGCCGCCTTTGCAGCCCCTATTTCTCAATGTGTGACTGCTTTGCTTTTTACTTGGCTTTTTCTAGGCAGAAAATATACACAAATGGTTTCCCATTGCCTTCTTGTGGGGCTGCCCTGGAACTATGCAGTTCACTCAGGGCTAAACAGGCTGGCTTTTCTACCGGGGTATGGGGGTGGGGATGAAACTCCCAAATTCTGGTTCCACAGCCAGAATGCCTAAATCTGGGGTTCCCAACCTTTTTATGCCGTGGTCCTGAACCCGGACAGCTGAGCGAGCCTGGCCACGCACCACAGAAGCAGGCACATTTATGACAGCCATAAATGCACCCGCTTCCATGTTTATGACAGCCGCGGGTACGTTTACGCATGCTTGGGCGCATTTTACGGCTGA
This sequence comes from Bradypodion ventrale, assembly GCA_035047345.1. Taxonomy (NCBI): domain Eukaryota; kingdom Metazoa; phylum Chordata; class Lepidosauria; order Squamata; family Chamaeleonidae; genus Bradypodion; species Bradypodion ventrale. The sequence goes on along the minus strand of JAWDJE010000017.1, from coordinate 12,451,950 downwards.
TGTAAACACATCTGCTTCTTCCAGGAATGGCGAGGGTGGAGATGGGCCGGATGAAATGTTGTCGTGGGCCCATTGGCCATAGGTTGGGAACTCCTGGCCTAAATCAGTGCAAACACTGGGCACATTCTAGTTGCGATTTAGGATTGGATTTCACCTATTACAAAAGCCGGTTTCTTCAAGTATGTGATCTAGCGAGTTTTTAAAAATTAGTTTGCCAATTAACCTTGCTCGTCAAACATGGCAAAGGGGGTGAAATGCATCACACCGAAACAAGCAAGAATCCCATTTTCTTTATAATTTTGCAGAATCCACTGTCGTCTGAACGGGACTATATGTATTGCCCTTCTCCAGGTTTCTCGCCTTCTCCTGTCTCACACCCAGCAGCCAAACAGCTGTGCCAAAATAGCACATCCATTTAGTCCAGCTTAAAGCCGCCTCTAATGGGATTTGTTCAGGCGGTTCCCGGGAGAATTAAAACTTTTCCTCTGTGTGGAGGAACATAGAATTTTCAACCTGATATGGTAGCCGGGTAGAACAAACTTAGCAACGGAAGAGACCATGAATGAAATTGAAGTTCAAAGATTTTCCCAGCCCTTAGAACAGGGGTCCCCAACCTATGGCCCAGGACCAAGGCACCATTTCATGTGACCCACATCACCGCCGCTTTCGCGCCAGAAGCGGATGTATTTATAACAGCCGTAAATGTGCCCATGGTTTATGACAGCTGCAGGTGCGCTTTACGGCGTCATTTACGCTGTCTGGCCACTCAGCTGTCTGGGGAGGGCATGATCCGGCCCACGGCATAAAAAGATTGGGAACCCCGACCTTAGAAAGTATTTTTTGCTCTTTGGTAGAGTCATTCAAGGAAACTGATTGAGAAGAAATTTGAAATGGACAGGAGCAAGCAAATAATTGATGCAAGACGGAAGCAAGGAAATAATCTTGCTTCCATCATATTAACAGTAAAATGAGCAGCCCTTTTGAAAACAGAGCTTCCATGTGCCAGCGCAGTGTACCCTGAATAAGAGAGAACAAACAACCGGATCTAGTCTTGTTCCCAGAGTACAGGACACGTAATAATGGGCTCAAATGACAGGAATCCAGATAGAGGCTGAATATCAGGAAGAACTCCTTAACTGTTAGAGCAGTACAACAGTGGAGCCTTTGGAAGGTGGTGAATTGAATCATTAACTTTGGGAGGTGGTGAGCGCATGCCTGTCAAGTTTTGGATTTGGAAATAAGGGAAATTTTCCGGCAAATACAGGATACTTGACAGCTATGCTTATCCTGTGCTGCCCTCCAATGGCGGCAATAGGGCATTGCAGTCTAATTAATAAGGGACGACAGCAGGAAAGAGGGTAAAATAAGGGGTTTTCCTGGCCAATAAGGGATACTTGACAGCTATGGGTGAGCGATCCTGGATGCATTCAAGAAGAAAAGGGCAACCAGATCTATCTGATGTGCTTTGACTTGGATTCCTGCACTGAGCACAGCAGGTTGGCTTCCAAGGCCCCTTCCAACTCACTCACTCTATGATTCAAGTCTTCTTAAGCTGCAAGGCTGATATTTGTTGGGAGACAAATTCTGCCTTTCCAAGAAATCCCTGGCTTGTGTGGCTGATAATTTTCTCCTACACAAAGTGGAGGAAGGAACTTAAGGAGTAGCTGACCCAGTGGTGGCAAACCTATGGCATGCATAGCAGAGGTGGCACTCAGAGCCCTCTCTGTGGGCATGCACATCGTCATCCCAGCACAGAGTTCACCCTGCCCTTTTGCCCAGCAGCCCAATGGGAATGCTTCCTCCCTCTCCCCAGCAGAGAGTTCTACCCACCCCTCTGCCCAACAGCCCAATGGAGTGCTTCCTCCCTCCCCCCAGCACAGAGTTCGCCCCGCCCCTCTGCAGCACGAACGACAGCCTATTGAGTTTGGGCACTCAGTCTCTAAAAGGTTTGCCATCACTGCTCTAACCAATAGACACAACTTGGTGGAAGATGTGACAGCAAGAGGAATTCTGCGGGGAAGTGACCATGTTCTTCCTGAGTCCTTGATCTCAAAATAAACAAAAGCAGAGAGTAGACACACATATACACTAGACTCTCCCTGTTGAGGCAAGCAATCCTAAAGCATGGCAAAAAAAATCTCTCAAATTCCAATACTGTATATCAAAACACAGTTACCCACTTGTCCCTCCTCTTCCAGAGTTTCAACCAATTACAGTACAACATACAATACCCATCAAATTAGTTCAATTCCCACAGTTCTCAGCCTGTTATGACTGCATTTACAGTAAGTCACCCAGCGCCTGCCTTGAAGGTCGAATACCTTAGCTTTGCCCTGGGTATTAAGAACTCAAAGAACTACCCAATTTATGTATGCTTCGAATTACATAAAATTCGACTTAAAACTATGTCCCAAGTTACATAAATGTCCCAATTTACGTAACACAATTTCCTATGGGTTTGCCTTGAGTTACATAAAAATTCATTTTGCCTTGAGTTACGTAAAATATTCATTTTTTCTATGGATTTGCTTCAAGTTACGTAAAAATTAATTTTTCCTTTGGATTTGCTTTGAGTTAAGTAAAAAACCAATTTACGTAAAAGCCTACGGAACAGACTTTTTACGTAAGGAGGAGTTTTACTATACTTTACTCTGTAAATACAAAGGCCCCACACACTATCTGTCTGTCTGTCTATTTTGTTTGACTTTTATTCCTTACAAATATGATTGCAGAAACAGAATTTAAACAGAATAAAAGTAGAATGATACAATCACAATAAAACGAGATATAAAATTTACTCAATAAAATCAATCACTTTTGCATGTAATCCCTAACTGATCAGTTAAACATCTTCTCTTTTGAATGGTCCCAACTATAAACTTTACCGGTTTAATATTTACATATTTATTTGTGCCCTGAAGTAAGTAAGTTAATCTTTTATTAGGGTAGCAGTATTTCATTCTGTCCAGTAATATCTATAAATACTGTGCTCTTATTGTGGCATACTGTATACCATATTTGCTGGCATATAAGACCCACTCTCCCCCTTAAAATACACTGGAAAAAATGGAGTGTGTCATGTTGTTCTTGATAGGAAGTTGTAATAGTATTCATGGGACTTTATTGATTTATTGTTTTGCTGTATATGAATTATGTTATTGTTAATACTTTGTAAGATTTTGATTTTTGCTGTTTGAACTATATTGTGTACTGTGTTTTGTTTTGTATATTTTGATTCTGTTGTAGGTACCTGTATGAACCGCTTTGAGTTGCCTGCTGGGCAAAAAAAAGTGGTATATAAATTAAACTATTATTATTATTATTATTATTATTATTATTATTATTATTATTATTACTACTACTACTACTACTACTACTACTACTACTACTACTACTACTACTACTACTACTACTACTACTACTACTGTATATAGTGGCCTAACAGTGGGCTATTTTGGTAATAACAGGGTGTGTCTTATACTCCGATGCATCTTATATGTTGGCAAATATGGTAGTACTCTCGGAGTATGGGACATGGTTAAATTGCCCATATTTAAGCGTAGAGCAGTGTTTCCCAACACTAAGTTAGTACATTGGCTGATTGGTTCTTTGAGGAATTGACTTAGGCATCTGGGAATTGAAGTCCCAAAACCAAAGTTTCGGAAACACTTGTCACGGAGTCTAACAACTGCTCAAATCTTGCTCTTGTGAATGCTGTTCTATGATACTGAGTCAAATCCATTGTCAAGTAGTTCTCCATTTGAAAATACTTCTTGTTTCCAGCCAACCATTTCAAGTACAATAGCTAGTCTTTATGAGTGACTCAATATCGGTTTGAACACTAATGTCCAGGACTCTTTTTAAAAAATTTTTTGCTTTAGCCCTCTTATTACCTGGGAATAAATATTGAATGGAGATGTGTAATGAGTTGAAAGAGTTGTTTACTCCATGTGGAAGATGAGGGAGGACATATCCTTCTGTTCTTCAAGGCCTCACAACTCCAGACAGTTCCAATATACAGTTGGTTACAGGATCGTACTCAGAGAATACTGTATATACTCGAGTATAAGCTGAGATTGAAAGAGTTGTTTACTCCATGTGGAAGATGAGGGAGGACATATCCTTCTGTTCTTCAAGGCCTCACAACTCCAGACAGTTCCAATATACAGTTGGTTACAGGATCGTACTCAGAGAATACTGTATATACTCGAGTATAAGCTGAGATTGAAAGAGTTGTTTACTCCATGTGGAAGATGAGGGAGGACATATCTTTCTGTTCTTCAAGGCCTCACAACTCCAGACAGTTCCAATATACAGTTGGTTACAGGATCGTACTGAGAGAATACTGTATATACTCGAGTATAAGATGAGATTGAAAGAGTTGTTTACTCCATGTGGAAGATGAGGGATGACATATCCTTCTGTTCTTCAAGGCCTCACAACTCCAGACAGTTCCAATATACAGTTGGTTACAGGATCGTACTCAGAGAGTACTGTATATACTCGAGTATAAGCTGAGATTGAAAGAGTTGTTTACTCCATGTGGAAGATGAGGGAGGACATATCCTTGTTCTTCAAGGCTCCACAACTCCAGACAGTTCCAATATACAGTTGGTTACAGGATCGTACTCAGAGAGTACTGCATATACTCGAGTATAAGCTGAGATTGAAAGAGTTGTTTACTCCATGTGGAAGATGAGGGAGGACATATCCTTCTGTTCTTCAAGGCCTCACAACTGCAGACAGTTCCAATATACAGTTGGTTACAGGATCGTACTCAGAGAGTACTGTATATAATCAAGTATAAGCTGAGATTTTTAGCCCCAAAAATGAGCTCCCAAAAGGGGACATGGCTTATACTCAGGTCAGTGACCATGAGGGTCCCAAGACCATGCCGGATTGAGATGCGCTGACAATTTAATTAATTTTACCTTATTTCCATGTATTTCAATCATTGAAACTCATTAGGAGCTGCTGTATTTCCCACCTTCGGCTTATACTCAGGTCAATCTATTTTCCTGGGTTTTCAGGTCAAAATTAAGTACCTCGGCTTATATTTGGGTTGGCTTATACTCGAGTGTATACAGTACTTATTGACGGCTTCTTCTCAAGCTGTGAGGGGGGTAACAAGTGAAGTACCACAAGGGCCCTCTTTAGTCTTCAACATTTTCATAAATGACTTGGAGGAGCGAACGCAGGGAATCCTAATCAGATATACGGATGACGCAAAACTGGGTGGAATAGCAAAAAACTTGGAAGACAGGAGCAGAATTCAAATAGATGTAGATAGGCTAGAACCCTGGGCTGAAACCAACAGAATCTAATTGAACAGGGAGAAGTGCAAGGTTTTACACCTCAAGACCAAAAACCAGATGCAGAGTTACAAGATGGGGGAATACAGTAATACTACAAGCAAGAGGAACTTGGAATTGTTGTAGTTCACAGGCTTAATATGAGTCAACATTGCGCCGTGGCTACCCAAAAGGCCAACACTGTTATCAGTCTCCAAATCCACGAGGTACTAGTCCCCCTCTGGTCAGCACTAGTTAGGCCACATCTAGAGGCCTGTGTCCAATTCTGGCCACCACACTTGAAGAAAGATGGGGGAAAAAACTAGAGCAGGTTCAGAGAAGGGCAAGAAGGATGATCAGAGGACTGGAAACCAGGCCCTATGAGGACGCCTTTGAAATGTGGTGTTGGAGGAGAGTCTTGAGAGTCCCCTGGACAGCGAGGAGAACCGATAGCTCGATCTTAGAAGAAATCAACCCCGACTGCTCCTTGGAAGGTCAAATAGTAAAGATGAAGCTGAAGTACTTTGGGCATCAAATGAGAAGGGAGGATTCACTTGAGAAAGCCTTGATGCTGGGAAAGGTGGAGGGCAAAAAAAGATGGGGGCGGCAGAAAATGAGATGGCTAGATGGTATTGTTGATGCAATGGGCACATTGAGGAGGATGGTGGAGGATAGGGGTGCCTGGCGGGTAATGGTCCATGGTGTCGCAAAGGGTCAGAATTGACTGTGCGACTGAACAACAAAAGCCTTGAGAAAAGGCAACTGAGAGAGGAGATGATTATATGATTCAAATATAGTACCCGACAGATAACCATAAAGAGGAAGGGAAGGACCGGTTCTAAATCATCCCAGAGTACAGGATGAGTAATAAATGGGCTCAAACTACAGGACGCCAGTTCTAGGCTGAATATTAGGAAACACTTCTTAACTGTTAGAGTAGTACGACAGTGGAACACGCTGCCTTTGAGAGGTGGTGAGTGAGCGCTCCAACACTGGAAGGATTAAAGCGAGAATTGGAAACCAACCATCTGTCCTGTCTGTTTTGATTTGGATACCTACATTGAGCACCGAGGGCTGGACTGGATGACCTCACGGGTCCGATTCCAACTCAGCGATCCTATGGTTCTATTCCCCTAAACCCCATCAAGACCAGATTGATTACAGTGAGGAAAGCTGGTTATTTGGAATCGAACAGTGTGACAAAAAGCCACACTTTTCCTTTCGGCGGTTGGAAGCCGCGTCTAACAGAGAAAATAAACCCAACTATTCAAGAAGAATTGGCTCCTAGGGTTCCCGACGATGTGTCGGAACTCGATGTGGGTGGATGGGTGGGTGGCATTTTGTCCCAACAGCTTCAAAGGGGTGGCCATTTTCTTTCTTGAATGCTGTTGGAGGGGTGGGGAGGCACATGAAATGGTGCCACAGGCCTTAGGTTGGGAACCCCTGCTCTATAGCTCCCTTCTTCAGACCAGTTAATACAGACTGGACTTTGTACATGGCTAGGAACTGCAGAGGTTAAAGAGTGACTTGGTTGAAAATCATTAAGCAGGTCTCCCCGCAAACCAGGGAGAATGTCTCTGCTAATTTGCTCCAGAATGCCCTTAAAAAGCCTTTTTTTAAATGCCCTCTAACTAATCTATGCACTTGGTACTTAAGATATTAATTGTAAGCTGGAAAGAGATTCTTTTCTCCACATTGTTGCTAATTAAGAGGTAATAATCTCTTCTTTCCTTCATAATGAGCATTTGGGGTTGGAAACCGAGGGATTTGACTGGTTTTGGCACCGGTTGCGGTGGATGTTTTTTTTCGTGCCAAAGAGGGGAAAGGGGGTGGTGTGGGGCTAAAGTGCACATGTTTTGCACACGTGTTCCATCTCTGGCATGATTGTGGAAGCTAAGCAAAGCCAGGCGTGGTTAGACCCAGAGGGACTGGCTCAGTCCCCTGCAGCGAAGACGCCGAATTTAACAGCCAGGCGTTCGAGCCCTGAGTGCCGCACGACGGAGTGAGCGCCCGCCGTCTGTCCTGGCTCCTGCCAACCTAGCGGTTTGAAAGCAAGAATTTGCAAGTGGATGAATAGGTACTGCGTTGGCAGGAAAGGTGACAGTGTTCCACGCGCTCCGGTGTCTAATCACGCCTGCCACATGGCCACGGAAACGTCTGCAGGATGGAATGAGCTGTCTTTGTCCCAGCTTTGGTGGGAAGGGAGACAGTGCTCCGTGCGCCTGCCACACGACCACAGAAACGTCTGCAGAAGCAGACAGCGCGGGCTCTTTGGCTACAAACAGAAAATGAGCACCGCACCCTAGACCTTTAAGCGCTAGGAGTCCGAAGAGACTCCGGAAAGGGACCAGACCAGGCGAGGAAGGACTCTTGCTTGCGGCTCCCACTCAGATCTGGTCATACTGGCTAAGCAGATCCACCGTCTGAGTCAGGCAAACGCCTACAATCGGGCAATGAAATGTGAAGCTGAATATTTTTAGCCACAGGATTAATTCACCGTGATGGAGGAGATTCCCTCTTAGCTGTGCGCATCACGGCTAGGGATGTTGAGATGGCTCTGCAAGACAGAGTTTTAAAATGCCAATATCAAGCCCTGATATTCACCCTCCTTAGAAATTCCTTTCCCATAGGAAGACTGGATCGCCTGTGCTCTGTAACGGTGTTGTCCGTCGCGGTGTGCAACACCCTGCCTACCGTCCAGAGAGTCGTTACACATAAATGCCTTCCTCGTTTCTTGCCAGGCTAAAAAAAGCCCATGACCTTTGCAAGACATCAGCTGACAGTCGTTAGGAGGTGGAAGTGATAATGGTGGAAGAATATTATTATTATTATTATTATTATTATTATTATTATTATTATTATTATTATTATTATTATTATTATTATTATTATTATTATTATTATTATTATTATTATTATTATTTTAAAAAGCCATCTAGGAAAAGTGGAGCGTTTCAAAGATACATCAGCTGGGCTGGTGACGCGTCGGCCGAGAGGAGATAGCAGATGTATGCGCAGGTCCCTTACACAAAGTGTGAGCCAAAGCCAAATGGCAGGAACATGTTATTTTTTTAAAAAAAAGTCCACTTTAATACTTCCCCTCCAGATCACTGCATCACAAATATAAATAAATGTTGCCCGCGACTTGGTCTAATCCATGTGTCCTATACTAAATCAAGTGCGCTGAATCCTAAATCTGAAGTCCGATTCTGTATAGGACGTCAGGATCTTAAGTTAGCAAATCCCAACCTCTTGGTTGGGTTCTTGCATTGATAACACTGGATATATTTGCCACAAATGTAGCACAAATTGTCCACTTTATTAACACAGCTGCGCCTGCTCATCTTTAGCTCAAGACAGACCCACTATGGCCTAGCTGTACTATCTAATGAGATGATTTCGCACTAGAGACTAGCCCTTGGTCCATCTCGCCTTATAGACCTATTTCACTGACTTGCCCAGACATGCCCGGCCACTGCTGGAACATGCATGCCACCAGGGGACGTGATTCAGCTGAGGCATAGTGGGAGCTGCAACTGTTAGAATGTTCCCATGTAAAAATACATTACCCAGTTACCGACCATTTGAACAGCTATAGCGTGCCTTAAAATCTGTACGTGATAGGCAAATTCTGAGTTCAGATTTGGAATCAGCGCACTCAGTATCACAGTGTTATTCCCAGTAGCAAAATCGTTATGCAGTGTTATGTTTATCTTGAGAAGGGAAGGTTTTGTCTTGGCAGTGGTGGTAGAGCATGCTAGGTCTTGGGGTTGGGAAGGAGACCCTCTATAGCAGTGGAGCCTCAAACTTGGCTCTTCAGGTGTTCTTGGACTTTGATTCCCAGAAGCCCTGATCGGCAGGAGTGCTGACTTGGGCTTCTGGGCACTGAAGTCCAAGAACACCTGGAGTGCCAATGTTCGCCATCACAGCGCTAGACCCTCTGGGGCCTTACCTGCCCCTGTTTTATTAACTCCAGTGGCTGTGTTGATTGCAGATGATGGGTCTTACAGCCCAAAAGATGCTTCTTCTTCAAGTGCCACATCCAATTCCAAACATGCACTTTCCTCATGGCGATCAGCCATGGAGATTGTCCCGGGAGCAATATAACGCAATGGCCTTTCATCTGCCTTCCACATCGCAGCGTGACACCCGTAGTACCACTGATCCAGTTCCTTTGAGTCACTTTCTGGTCCTGATCCCTTTTGGCACGCAAAGTCCTCCTCCGCCCCAGGCCAGGATGGACGACGCTGCTGCCCTCCATCCAAATGGATTCAAGTGGGTCCTTGTTTTAAGAGATACAGGGTCAGTTGTCTGTTATGTAATCTGAGCGGCATCCTTGCACATAGCCCCGTCCCTCCAAAAGTATTTTGTAATGCATTGGAAAACATCCCCACACTTGCTAGGAATGGAAGCAACGAGCCGCCTTTTGCTGGACTCGAACGGCCATAACTTGCATCCCGGACCCTGGAGAAAATGTACAGATCAGATCCAGCCACATGGGGAGGTGCTCTGACTCTCGGTCTCTCTCTCTCTCCTTCCCTCCACGGCTGTTTTCTAAATTCTGCAGGGCCATCGTGACTCAGCGGGAAACCCGATCACGGGTGTTACACGTCCTTTATCTTGAATCGGCAGCAGGTGCCAGAGGGAAAGTTTCGGCCCCGTTTGCTTCCTTCCCACTCATTGCTTGGCTTGGTGCCAAGGGGAACTCATTACAGGTCAAGTTGGGCTACCGTGGAAGAGACGCCGTGGCCTTACACCCACTCTGACCTCCACAGTCACCTTGCCCGGGCTTGCATATCTTGGCTTTTTGCCGAGTCCTTGCCTTTTTGGACTACAACTCCCATGCTGGGTGGGTGGGTGGGTGGGGGTTCTGGGACTTATATTTTTTTTTAAAAAATGGACACATTTTCAAGCTCTGACTCTTGCACATCTTGGCTTCTTGCCGAGTTCAGGAATGTTGCCTTTTTTGGACTACAACTCCCATGCTGGGTGGTGGGATTCTGGGACTTGTAGTTAAAAAAAAACATGGACACATTTTCAAGCTCTGACTCTTTCTGGTCTTGCATATCTTGGCTTCTTGCCAAGTTCAGGAATGTTGCCTTTCTGGACTATAATTCCCATGCTGGGCGGGGGGATTCTGAGACTTGTAGTAAAAAAAAGATGGACACATTTTTAAGATTTGACCGGTTCCAGTCTTACTTTTCAGATCTGGGAGAATGAACCTGGTTTAGAATCATAGAATTAAGTGCTGTATTTTAATGTTAGTCTTTAAAGTGCAACAGTAGTAAGTCTTTAAAGTGCAACAGTAGTAAGTCTTTAAAGTGCAACAGTAGTTGGTCTTTTTAAAGTGCAACAGTAGTAGGTCTTTAAAGTGCAACAGTAGTAAGTCTTTAAAGTGCAACAGTAGTTGGTCTTTTTAAAGTGCAACAGTAGTAGGTCTTTAAAGTGCAACAGTAGTAAGTCTTTAAAGTGCAACAGTAGTTGGTCTTTAAAGTGCAACAGTAGTAAGTCTTTAAAGTGCAACAGTAGTTGGTCTTTTTAAAGTGCAACAGTAGTAAGTCTTAAAAGTGCTTCAGTAGTTGGTCTTTTTAAAGTGCAACAGTAGTAAGTCTTTAAAGTGCAACAGTAGTAAGTCTTTAAAGTGCAACAGTAGTAAGTCTTTAAAGTGCTTCAGTAGTTGGTCTTTTTAAAGTGCAACAGTAGTAAGTCTTTAAAGTGCAACAGTAGTAAGTCTTTAAATTGCAACAGTAGTAAGTCTTTAAAGTGCAACAGTAGTAAGTCTTTAAAGTGCAACAGTAGTTGGTCTTTTTAAAGTGCAACAGTAGTTGGTCTTTAAAGTGCAACAGTAGTAAGTCTTTAAAGTGCAACAGTAGTTCGTCTTTTTAAAGTGCAACAGTAGTAAGTCTTTAAAGTGCAACAGTAGTTGGTCTTTTTAAAGTGCAACAGTAGTAAGTCTTTAAAGTGCAACAGTAGTTGGTCTTTAAAGTGCAACAGTAGTAAGTCTTTAAAGTGCAACAGTAGTTCGTCTTTTTAAAGTGCAACAGTAGTAAGTCTTTAAAGTGCTTCAGTAGTTGGTCTTTTTAAAGTGCAACAGTAGTAAGTCTTTAAATTGCAACAGTAGTAAGTCTTTAAAGTGCAACAGTAGTTGGTCTTTTTAAAGTGCTTCAGTAGTTGGTCTTTAAAGTGCAACAGTAGTAAGTCTTTAAAGTGCAACAGTAGTTCGTCTTTTTAAAGTGCAACAGTAGTAAGTCTTTAAAGTGCAACAGTAGTTGGTCTTTTTAAAGTGCAACAGTAGTAAGTCTTTAAAGTGCAACAGTAGTTGGTCTTTTTAAAGTGCAACAGTAGTTGGTCTTTAAAGTGCAACAGTAGTAAGTCTTTAAAGTGCAACAGTAGTTCGTCTTTTTAAAGTGCAACAGTAGTAAGTCTTTAAAGTGCAACAGTAGTTGGTCTTTTTAAAGTGCAACAGTAGTAAGTCTTTAAAGTGCAACAGTAGTTGGTCTTTAAAGTGCAACAGTAGTAAGTCTTTAAAGTGCAACAGTAGTTCGTCTTTTTAAAGTGCAACAGTAGTAAGTCTTTAAAGTGCAACAGTAGTTGGTCTTTAAAGTGCAACAGTAGTAAGTCTTTAAAGTGCAACAGTAGTTCGTCTTTTTAAAGTGCAACAGTAGTAAGTCTTTAAAGTGCAACAGTAGTTGGTCTTTTTAAAGTGCAACAGTAGTAAGTCTTTAAAGTGCAACAGTAGTTGGTCTTTAAAGTGCAACAGTAGTAAGTCTTTAAAGTGCAACAGTAGTTCGTCTTTTTAAAGTGCAACAGTAGTAAGTCTTTAAAGTGCAACAGTAGTTGGTCTTTTTAAAGTGCTTCAGTAGTTGGTCTTTCAAATGCTACAACATTTTTTATGTTTTGTTTTATTTTGTGTACTCTGATATGCTTGAAACACAGACAAACATGGCTACTATTTTTTTAACAAATAAACTGTGTATTTTAACTTTCCCGTAGTTTTGAGCGGTCTTTGCTGGAAACCTTGGACTTCAAAATCTTTTATGCAAATAAACACACGCCAGGTGTGTTGCTTCAGCCAAATAAACTGTTCTTTTCTGCCACCCTCCGCAGGTAATAGAAGAATTTTACAATGAAACATGGTATAACCGTTACGGGGAATACATCAGCCGCGGCACGCTGACGACCTTGTGGTCCCTCTCCGTCTCCATCTTCTCAGTTGGCGGGATGATTGGATCGTTTTCTGTTGGGCTCTTTGTTAACCGCTTTGGCCGGTGAGTGGCTTGGTCATTTTGGGTCCTCCAGGTTTTATTGGACTACGTATCCCATCAGCCTTGGCTGGCACCACCTAGGGGGAGAGCTTGGGAATAGTGATGCACCTTCTGCAGGTTCTGTAGAACCGGTAGCGGAAATTCCCCCAGGCCATGCCCACTTGGTTGGCCATGCACACCTCCATAGCCCATAATGCAGGATGTTTGGCCCCGGCCACAGATTTGGCCAGTCCACAGAGTAGGTAGTAAATTTTTTTGCAGTGCATCACTGCTTGGGAATGTAGCACCACAACACATCACAAAGCTTGAAAATACTCCTTTTTTGTGACAACAGCTACCAGAGTACCAAGCCAGCATGGGGCGCCATATTCAGTGGTTCCCAAACTGGGGCACAGACACCACATTGGGACTTCAATTCCCAGAAGTCTCAGTCAGTATATTAGCTGATCAGTGCTTTGGGGAATTGACTTAGGCTTCTGGGAACTGAAGTCCAAAAACCAAAGTTTGGGAAACACTGACCATATTGGCAAGACTCTCTCAAGCTCTGGATGTCTCGAGAGCTACACTTTCCCTTCCTTGGTTTAGGTAGGATAGGGAATTAAGTATGTGACAGAAAGTTGGCCTTGATCTGGTATCACCATGGGGTTGAGCCTGCTAAACTGGGCCTCTACCCAAAACAGACCCAGAGTGGGGTAGCCGCCAGAGTGTTGGAGCGAGACTCAAGAGACCTGAGTTCAAATCCCTGCTCAGCCAGTTACGGTCTCTCAATCCGAACTACCTCGCAGGGTAGTGCTGTGCAACGGAGTGAGCTTCCATCATTCCGAAAAGCAAGAAATTGCAAGGGACCAGAGCAGTCATGCCTGCCACATGAGCAAGGAAACGTCTGCGGATGCAGGCAGTACTATAAATGGAGATGAGCACTGAACCCTAGAGTTGGACACGGCTGCCTTTCGAGCAAGGGAGACCTTGAGCTTAACAAGTTAAATTACATTCAGTGATGTTTCTTAACACGTCGAGGGCAACAGATTCAACCCTCTTGACCATTTTAACCAGGGGAGCCCAAACTTTTCAGGCCGTGGGTCAGTCACGTGTTTGAGCAGGCTGGTGACGTGGTTGAGTGGTACGGTCACGTAGTTCCTCCCACTGGAAACGGAAGTAAAAGTCTCTGCGCATGTGCAAAATACTGCTGTTTACAACAGCCGTGGGTAATTTACAGCAGTGTTTTGCACATGTGTGGTGTGTTTTGCTTCCAGGAGCAGCAAGGGTGGCATGGGCCAGATGGAATGGCGTGGCAGGCCAGATCCAGCCCATAGGACATAGTTTGGCCTCCCCTGATTTTAATGCTTGGCTTCTAAGCTTTTCCCCATATGCTTTATTAGCAAAGAAGGTATTGCCGCATTCTGTTTTAATTCAGCCCCAGCCCTAAAGCTGACCCACACACAACCTCTGGTGCTAACCCCATAACCTTTCTTTCCCCAGGCGAAACTCAATGCTGATGTCCAACGTCCTGGCCTTCCTGGCTTCGGTGTTCATGGGTTTCTCCAAGATGGCCAGCTCATTCGAGATGCTGATCCTTGGCCGATTTGTCATCGGGGTGTATTCGGGCCTCACCACAGGTTTTGTGCCCATGTACGTGGGTGAAGTCTCACCCACGGCCCTCCGGGGAGCTTTGGGGACCCTCCATCAGCTCGGCATTGTCGTCGGCATCCTGGTAGCGCAGGTGAGTTGCCTCTCAACGGCTCCTGAAGAGATGTGGGCATGTGTGGCTTTTCATTTTATTTATAGAGGGTAGAATTCTGCCTCTGGTCAGTTACGCTCACAATTTTATTTTATTGTGCAAAGGGAAGACGGCATAGGGTTTTACAACACAGGGGTCTTTTCTCCACAAGATTGTTTTGTTCCTTCCTTCTTTTCTTCCCTTGACACCCAAAGGGGTAAAAGAAGAAGTAAAGATGAAGCAGATTCATTCATTCATTCATTCATTCATTCATTCATTCATTCATTCCTATGACACCCAAAGGGGTGAAAAAGGAAATAAGAAGATTTGTTCATTTGTTCATTCATTCATTCCCTTGACACCCAAAGGGGTAAAAAAGGAAATAAAGGTTTGTTCGTTTGTTCGTTCGTTCGTTCATTCGTTCGTTCGTTCGTTCGTTCGTTCGCTTAACACCCAAAGGAGTAAAAGAGGAATTAAAGAAGAAGCAGATTTGTTCATTCATTCATTCATTCCCTTGACAACCAAAGGCACAAAAAAGGAAATAAAGGTTTGTTCATTCATTCATTCGTTTGTTCGCTTAACACCCAAAGGGGTAAAAGAGGAAGTAAAGAAGAAGCAGATTTGTTCATTCCTTCATTCATTCCCTTGACACGCAAAGGGGTAAAAGAGGAAGTGAAGATGAAGCAGATTCATTCATTCATCCATCCATCCATCCATCCATTCATTCATTCATTCCTATGACACCGAAAGGGGCAAAAAAGGAAATAAAGGTTTGTTCGTTCGTTCATTCGTTCGTTCGCTTAACACCCAAAGGGGTAAAAGAGGAAGTAAAGAAGAAGCAGATTCATTCATTCCTTCATTCATTCCCTTGACACCCAAAGGGGTAAAAGAGGAAGTGAAGACGATTCATCCACCCAACCACCCATATATCCATCCATCCATGTGCTTTAGGATCGCTTGCCATGATGCGTAATCGTGATTAAACCATAGCAAAATGTAGACAAGTGTGTTAGCAGGCTAGGATAGAGAAATATAGCTAGATATTTATTTATTTTTATTTTATTTACTGTATTTGTATTGCCGCCTCCCTTGCCGAAGCGACTCCAGGCGGCTCACAACAGTATCTAAAGTTCAAAATACAAAACGTCCCCATCAAACAGAAAACAATTAAAAATATGCATTTCTTGTTTTATTTTGGGAAAGGCACAAGTACATTTTTTCCTTTTCTTCCTCCTATCTTGTGCCTGTGCCTGAACCTTTCTAAATAAACCAGATTGTAACCATGAGAAGGCAAAATTTTTATTTATTTATTTATTTTTAATGGTTAAAGGTAAAGGTTTCCCTTGCTTGAAAGCCAGTCGTATCCGACTCTAGGGTGCAGTGCTCATCTCTGTTTCTAAGCCGAAGAGCCAGTGCTGTCTGCTTCTGCAGACATTTCCGTGGTCATGTGGCAGGCATGACTAGACACCGGAGTGCACAGAACGCTGTTCCCTTCCCACCGAAGTGGTCCCTGTTTATCTACTTGCAATGTCTTGCTTTCGAACTGCTAGGTTGGCAGGAGCTGGGACGAAGACGGGAGCTCATTTCCGTCCTGCAGTACTCGGGAATCGAACTGCTGATCTTCCGCTTCCCAGTCAGCGTCTTAGCCACTTGAGCCCTTTTCTACTAACTCTGTTGGGTTTCCCCTCTCCCTCCGCAGGTATTCGGGATGGACCTACTCATGGGAAACGCAAGCCTTTGGCCGTTGTTGCTGGGTTTTGTCTTCTTTTTTGCCCTGGCCCAGTGTGCCGTCCTGCCCTTCGCCCCGGAGAGTCCGCGCTTCCTCCTCATTAACCGTAACGAGGAGAACAAAGCCAAAAGCGGTAAGCAGCCCTGGAGATGCCAGGAATGGCCGTTGAATTTTATTTATGTATTAGATTTATATTCCGCTTGTCTGGCAGAAACTGCTACAGTAAACAGTTTACAAACAACATTAGATTTATATACCACCTATCTAGCAGAAAATTACGGCAGGTGGTTTACAAACAAAACTAGATTTATATACTGCCCGTCCAGCAGAAACTGCTACGATAGACGGTTTACACACAAAAATTAGATTTATATATCGTCCGTCCAGTAGAAACTGCTAGGGTAGATGGTTTACAAACAAAGATTAGATTTATATACCACCCGTTCAGCAGAAACTGTTACATTAGGTATTTTACAAATAGATATTAGATTTATATGCCACCTGTCCAGCAGAAACTGTTACTGTAGGCAATTTACAAACAATTAGATTTATATACCGCTTGTCTAGCAAAAACTGTTACTGTAGGTCATTGGTGGCAAACCTTTTAGAGACTGAGTGCCCAAACAGAGGGGCGGGGCAAACTATGTGGGGGGGAGGAGAAGGAAGTGCTCCCATTGGGCTGCTGGGCAGAGGGGCGGGGCGAATTCTGTGCTGGGAGAAGGGAGGAAACGACGGCGTGTGTGCCAACAGATAGAGCTGGGAGTGCTCTTACTGGCATGGGTGCCATAGGTTCACCACCACTGCTGTAGGTGGTTCACAAATAAAATTAGATTTATATGCCACCTGTCTACCAGAATATGTTATTGTAGGTGGTTTACAAACAAAATTAGATTTATATGCCACCTGTCTAGCAGAAAATGTTATTGTAGGCGGCTTACAAACAAAATTAGATTTATATGCCGCCTGTCTAGCAGAATGTTATTGTAGGCGGTTTACAAACAAAATTAGATTTATATGCCACCTGTCTAGCAGAATATGTTATTGTAGGCGGTTTACAAACAAAATTAGACCTATATGCCACCTGTCTAGCAGAATATGTTATTGGCAGTTTACAAACAAAATTAGATTTATATGCCACCTGTCTACCAGAATATGTTATTGTAGGTGGTTTACAAACAAAATTAGATTTATATGCCGCCTGTCTAGCAGAATGTTATTGTAGGCGGTTTACAAACAAAATTAGATTTATATGCCACCTGTCTAGCAGAATATGTTATTGTAGGCGGTTTACAAACAAAATTAGACCTATATGCCACCTGTCTAGCAGAATATGTTATTGGCAGTTTACAAACAAAATTAGATTTATATGCCACCTGTCTAGCAGAAAATGTTGTTGTAGGTGGTTTTCAAACAAAATTAGATATGCCACCTGACTATCGGAAGCTGTTAAGGTAGCTGGTTTACAAACCGAGATTAGATTTATATACTGCTCATCCAGCAGAAACTATTACAGCAGGGCATTCCATAAGAAGGGCCACTACAAAAACATCCCAGTTTCTAGTTGAAGACTTACAAGTCGCTCTTGGAAAGGGCATATGCAACATTAAGGCCAAGGAGGAATGAATGGGACAGGCAACAGCGTTTAGGAAGAGGTGCACTGCGGTCTTAAACCAGTTAGGACTGTATAGGTTTATTAGGGCTACAGTGGCTTAGTGGCTAAGATGCTGAGGTTAGCCACTGGGATGTCAGCAGTGCGAGACCTGAGTGCTGCACAATGGAGTGAGCTCCCACCATCAGTCCCAGTTCCTGCCAGTTTGAAAGCAAGAATTTTCAAGTAGATGAATAGGCACCACTTCAGTGGGAAAGGTAACAGCATTCCGTGTGCTTCAGCCTCTAGTCATGCCTGCCATATGTCCACGGAAACAGGTAACCAGTGGTGAGCCAGAATCGGGGAGATGGGATCAAATATTCTACAGCTTGTTTTTTTAATCCTGCCACAATGCATTCAATCTTGTTGTAAACGTTTTCTCTATCATCTGTTCTGGTCTTTGACTGTAATGATCAATTGTGGATCAGACCTACCTACCCAACGTGACTTCTGTCTCTAGTTTTGAAGAAGCTCCGGGGGACGACAGACGTCAGCAGCGACCTCCAAGAGATGAAGGAGGAGAGCCGGCAGATGATGCGGGAGAAGAAGGTGACCATCCCAGAACTCTTCCGCTCCCCCATGTATCGGCAGCCCATCCTCATCGCTGTGGTCCTGCAACTCTCCCAGCAGCTTTCGGGCATCAACGCGGTAGGTTTGGAGCATCTTCTTCTTCCATGTCTAGGTTAGACTTGAAACTGCCAAAATGAAGCCACCTTTTTGGAGAGTTCATTCTGCAGTTCCTTTCTCCTGACCTAATGTGAGAA
The DNA here is from genome assembly GCA_035047345.1 of Bradypodion ventrale. Taxonomy (NCBI): domain Eukaryota; kingdom Metazoa; phylum Chordata; class Lepidosauria; order Squamata; family Chamaeleonidae; genus Bradypodion; species Bradypodion ventrale. The sequence continues at coordinate 12,433,536 of JAWDJE010000017.1, read as the reverse complement.
ATATTTCTCCTCCTCCTCCTCCTTCTTGCCCTTTGGCTATAAACGGAGATGATCACCGAACCCTAAAGTCAGATACGACGGGCTTTTAAGCGAGGGTATAAATAAAGTCAGTTGCTTTGTACACGAAGAGTGGTGGAAGAAGTGGAATGAGGGATAAATATGAAGCATCTACGCCATCCTGCCCTGAAATTGCCAACTGGACCAATGAGGACATACCCATTATAACTGACATCCCATTAATTCTTCTTCATCATCATCTTCTTCTTCTTTTAATAAATAAATAAAAATGTCACACACATACATTTAAAAAAACCATGAGAATCTTGGAGTGATAGAGGCTAAGGATTTTTGGATCCTTGATCATCTACCAAAATACAGAGGTACCTTGCCTTACACATTTAATGCATCCCTTGGGACGTTTCGCCGCCGGAGGACCCCCTACCTCTCCCCGAGCCACGCCATTGGGAGACGGGCGTGCCGATGTCTCTGCCCCCAGAGCCTCGCCTTCTCCGGGGGCTTGAAAAGGCCACTGGCGGAGGACCCGCTGCCTCTCCATGCGCCGCGCCATTGGCTCGGGGATGGGAGGCAGGTGCTGTTAAGGACGTTGAGCCCAGGTTGTATGGATGTTTACTTTGTTAAATTTTCTTTTTATATTGTAATGTGATGTTAGTTTGTTAAACTTTCTTTTTATATTGTAAGCTGCCCTGAGTGGTGCTTGCACCAGGAGGGCAGGGTATAAATAAACTTATTATTATTATTATTATTATTATTATTATTATTATTATTATTATTATTATTATTATTATTATTATTACTACTACTACGAAAAATTAGTACAGCAAAACAAACACAGAACACAGTATTACCAGAAGTGGCCACTAGGAGCCACTGTATTCCATGCGATTTACAGTGGAACCTCAGTTAACACGCATGGTTCAGTTAACATAAAAATTGTATAACAAAAGGAAATCCATAGAAAATAGTGGCTTAGTTTATGGATTTTTTTGAATGGATTAATTGCTTTTCAATGCATTCCTATTGGAAACTGTGTTTCGATTAATGTATTTTGTTTTTCAATGCATTCCTATGGGGGCATTGCATTCAATGCATCCCTGTGGGAAATTCAGTTAAAGTGATTTTCGCGGTAAGAAACGTCCTGGAGAACATGTTAATTGCGTTAACCGAGGTTCCACTGTTATAGGGAAGCCTATTTCGTAGGTTCCGTATTGTGAGAATAATTCATCTAGCAAGGCATTATTTCCAATGGATTTTCATTTGTAAAGCGAGAGTTGTGTTAAATGCAGCGTTCGTAAAGCGCGTTGCCACTGTATGCATGCTGGAACGAAGGGAAACGAACTTTGTATGTCCAGGAGAAAAATAAAATCTAGCCCTTTGCTAGATTTCCACTAAATCTTTTCTCTCCATTTGTAGCCTACAGTAGTTTGGTACCCTTTGTATACCACTGGGACTTTGCCACCTACGTGGGTTGCTTGCTTCACAGTATCCGTTCTAATGAGGCATACCCAGGTGTATAATCGCCGTCGAAGGCAGGAACCAGGGGCTGAAGGATCATTACTGTGGCCTCGCAATTGCTACTCTTAAGACTCTTGTACCGTCTCCTTCCTGGCTTTTTCCAAGAATAATGAGGGATTGAGTCTTCCACAACTCACCTGTTTTGTTTGATTTCCTCCCCCAGGTCTTCTACTATTCCACAAGCATCTTTGAGAAATCAGGTGTGCAACAGCCGGTCTACGCTACCATCGGTTCGGGGGTGGTCAACACGGCCTTCACAGTGGTTTCGGTGAGAGTCTGTTTTGCTTTCTTTCTAGAAAAGAGGTAGGGATCAAGTCAAGGATGAAGAAGTGCAGGGAGCATAAGAACATAAGAGCCTTGCTGGAACAGGCCACAGGAGCCCATCCAGTCCAGCATTGTGTCTCACACAGTGGCTCACCATGTGCTTCAGGGTATTCTTCCCAAGCAGATGCCTTCACCTGCTTAGGATTCCCTGGAAATGGCATTGAGAGAGATCCTGCCTATCTCTCCAACCCGGAGGTTGTCCTTAGGTATCCATTATAATTATAGCCATGGATACTCTTGTCCTCCATGAACTTGTCTAGTCCTTTCTTGAAGCTGTCAAGACTGACAGCTGTCACCACTTCTTCTGGCAGGGAGTTCCATAGACCAGGGATCCTCTGGGTGAAAAAGTACTTTCTCTTATTTGTTTGAGAACTAGAGGTTGTCCTTAGGTATCCATAATTATAGCCATTGATACCCTTGTCCTCCATGAACTTGTCTAATCCTTTCTTAAAGCTGTGAAGACTGACAGCTGTCACCACTTCTTCTGGCAGGGAGTTCCATAGACCAGGGATCCTCTGGGTGAAGAAGTACTTTCTCTTATTTGTTTGAGAACTAGTACCCAAAAGTTTCATGGAGTGCCCCCTAGTTCTAGTGTTGTGCGATAGGGAAAACAGTTTTTCCTTATCTACTTTGTCCACACCGTGCATGATTTTATAAACTTCAATCAGGTCACCTCTTAGACGCCGTCGTTCAAGAGGGAAGAGGCGCAACCGAGCGCATATCAGATTTACAGGGTGGAATAACGAAGACCTTGGAAGACAGTAGCAGAATCCAAAAACGATCTGGATAGGCTTGGACCCCTGGGCTGAAGCCAACAGAATGCCCTTTAGCAGGGAGAAGTGCAAAGTTTTACACCCAGGGAACGAAAACCAGAGGCAGAGTTACAAGACTGGGGATACTTGGCTTTGTAATACTACAGCCGAGAAGGATCTTGGAATTGTTGTAGGTCACAGGCTAAGTAGGAGTCAACAGTGTGATGCGGGTGTGATGCCAAAAAGGCTAGGCTGCATTAACAGAAACCTGGTCTGCACCAAACTCATGAGATACTACTATTCCCCCCACCCACACTCTATTAAGCACTAGTTAGATCACATCTAGCGTACTGTGGTGGCTCAAGTGGCTAAGATGCTGATTGGAAGGCGGGAGGTCAGCAGTTCGATTCCCGAGTACTGCAGGACGGAGTGAGCTCCCATCTTTGTCCCAGCTCCTGCCAACCTAGCAGTTCGAAAGCAAGAAATTGCAAGTAGATCAATAGGGACCACTTTGGTGGGAAGGGAGACAGTGTTCCGTGCGCCTGCCACATGACCACAGGCTGGCTGGCAAAATGGAAAACCCACCGCAACAGATCATACGGGGGCCGAACAGGCACCTCCTCTGGGAATGAATCTGTCGGAGTCTTTGACCGGAGCGACCTGCTGCATTAAGCCTTTTAAATGTCGTACGTTGAATTTCATACATTTTGTGTGTGTCTCTCTTCCGTTTCTTGACAGCTGTTCGTAGTGGAGCGGGCCGGGCGAAGGACGCTTCACCTCGTAGGACTGGCTGGCATGGCAGGCTGTGCCGTCCTCATGACCATCGCGCTGGCACTTCTGGTGAGTGACAGTTTGCAGGATTGTTCTTCCTTGCCCAGTGAGCTCCTTCCTTCCTCCATCTTCTAATTTGGTTTTGCTCTTGCGTACCCTCAAGAATGTTTGTTCTTGCCATAAAGCTCTTCCTGGATCTGAGCCCGTGGACTTGAGGCTCACCTCCATTCAGAGGATGCTGAGGGTAATCTCACTTACCGTATTTTTTGGACCATAAGACGCACTTTTTCTCCCCCAAAAGTGGGGAGAAAATGAGGGTGCGTCTTATAGTCCAAATGCTGGTCTTCGGCCAGCTGTAGTGAAAGGATATTTTACAAGAGCTGCAGCTGGCCGAAGACCACTACTGCCGCCTCTCAGCTGTTCAGGGGGAAACATATGAAAAACAAGTGGCCACTAGAGGGCGAAAATTGCAATTTCCCATTTAAATGCATTGGAAATAAATTTCTTGTATTCAAAAGTTTTCTGTTTGTATGTTCCCAATGCATTTAAGTGGGAGACCAAACCTGTGCTTAAAAAGAAAGGGTTTCACTTACCTTGATGCCTTTGTCTTTACTCCACGTGGACACAATGGAGGGGGAAACCATGCTTCCTGGTTGAAAGGAGAGCAAGAGGCTAGGCTAGACTATCACTTCCTTCCTCAGTGCAATTGGCCTGCCTGCCCATTTCCCCTGCAGCGCCACCACTGGTTGGTGGTGCAAAATACAGTATTAATTTTTTTTTTGTTTTCCTGCTCTGAAAACTGGGTGCGTCTTATGGTCAGGTGCGTCTTATGGTCCAAAAATGTGGTAGTTCTCTTGGCGGCCGCTGCCACTTCTCTCTTGATCTTAGGTGGAGTGATACCAACTAGAGCAGGCGTTCCCAAACTATGGACTGTGGACCATTTCATGTGCCCCCCCCCCACCATCCAAGAGCATTGCAGAAACAAAATGTCCACCCCTTTGAAGCTCTTGGGACAGAATGTCCACCCCCATCGTGCAGGCAGGGCAAAATGGCCATCCGGCCCTCGAAACTGACTGAGAGGACATGATTCGGCCCCCGGCTTGAAAAGGTTGGCAACCACTGAATGAGAGGGTATCTTTCTGAGAGAGGGTGTGAGGCCCACAGCTTGAAAGTGGCTAGTTACAAGTAACATAGTTACCTGACTGTCGCTATTTTGTGAGATAATTGGAATATAACTAAGTTACATTTCAAAAGCAACAGAGAAGTTAGTTGCACTTTTGAATTACTTTCCAAATGTACTTCTAAAGGACATTTTTAAGGCATCTGAGAGACAGGTAGGGATTTTTCCAAGTTTTATGCCAGTCTCTTGTCAAGCCTGACAAGGAAAGGTCCGAGTTCGATTCCCGAGTACTGCATGACAGAGTGAGCACCCGTCTCTGTCCCAGCTCCTGCCAACCTACCAGTTTGAAAGCAAGAAATTGCAAGGAGATAAATAGGGACCACTTTGGTGGGAAAGTGAACAGTGTTTACTTTTGCTTCCAGGGGGCCCACTCAGCTGTCCGGGGTGTGGTCAAGCCCGTGGCGGGAAAGGTCACAGTATTCAGTGCACTTGGGTGTCTAGTCATGCCTGCCACATGACCACAGAAACCTCTGCCGGCACAAACAGTGCTGGCGCTTTGGTTGTAAACTAAGATGAGCACTGAACCCTAGAGTCGGACACGACTGGCTTTCGAGCAAGGGGAGACCTTGACCTTACTGTTGTCATGATTTTAACTAACTCATTGCTTGCCGAACTTAATTTCAACAGTTTCATAGCTGAAGATGTTCTCCAAATGTTTTTCTGTTCCATTTTTCGATGCTGCATGGAAAACTCTTTTCATACTAGGCAGCTGGGGTAGGTACACTAGATATTAGTTAGTTAATAGGAAATACTAATTAGCAGTTGAGATTTTGTAAAAAAAATAGTAGCCGTGTTAGTCTGTGTTTCAAGCATATCCGAGAGTAAACAAAACCAAAAGACAAAAAAAGGTTGTGGCACTTTCAAGACCCTTGGCTGTAATTTAATGTGAGCTTTCGTGGATCAGGTCTGACGAAGTGGCCTTGAGCCACGAAAGCTGCCATTAAAATATAGCAGTGAGTCTTTAAAGGGCCGCAAAGTTTTTTTGTTTTGTTTTGTTTACTCGCTAATTAACAAGGTACCTATTAGGCTACACCACCTGAGAGCATGAAAAAGTTTCATATTGGGCATATTGCAGTCTCCTAAACTTCCCGGGAAAGGGACTGCGATGGCTTAGTGGTTAAGATCCTGAACTTGATGACTGGAAGGTCGGCAGTTCCAGACCCGAGTGCTGCACACCGGAGTGAGCTCCTGCCTCTGCCCCAGCTCCTGCCAGCCTGGCGGTTTGAAAGCAAGACCTTGCAAGTAGATAAATAGGTACCACTTTGGTGGGAAAGGTAAACAGTGTTCCGTGCGCCTGCCACATGACCACAGAAACGTCTGCAGAAGCAGACAGCGCTGCCTCTTCGGCTTTGAAACAGAGATGAGCACTGAACCCTAGAGTCGGATAGAGCAAGGGTGACCTGTTACCTTGACTATAATCATTTGTATACTCCTATGTACTCTTATTAGTACCTCTCTCTCTCTCCCGTCTCCCGTTTTAGGACCAGATGCCCTGGATGTCGTACCTCAGCATCATTGCCATCTTTGGCTTTGTGGCGTTTTTCGAGATCGGCCCGGGCCCCATCCCGTGGTTCATCGTGGCCGAGCTGTTCAGCCAAGGCCCCCGTCCGGCGGCCTTTGCCGTCGCTGGCCTCTCCAACTGGACGTCCAACTTCATTGTGGGAATGGGCTTCCAGTACATCGAGGTAAGCCTTGGGGTTGCCGGCGTCACCTCTTGTTTGAAATATGCCAATGGGCCACCACGGTCTTGGGACCGTGGTTAGGATGCCAAGCTTGAAGACCGGAACGTCAGCCGGTCGGCAGTTCGAGACCCGAGTGCTGCACGACGGACTGAGCTCCCGTCTTTGTCCCAGGCTCCTGCCAACCTAGCAGTTCAAAAGCAAGACGTTTGCACGTAGATAAATAGGTACCACATTGGTAGGGAAGGTAACGGCATTCTTATCACTCACACAGGGCACGTTGTAGCAGCAGTACACATTTCCTGTAGTGCCTGGTGACGTGGTGTTTAAACTGCCGTACTGCAGCCACAAGTTGTGAGCTCGATCTTTGCGGGGATCAAGGTTGACTCAACCTTCCATCCCTCCAAGGTCGGCCAAAATGAGTCCCCAGCAATGCTGTCCTTGTAGAGCCCTGGTGGCATAGGGGTCAAAACTGCTGTCCTGTAGCCCAAATGTTGTGAGTTCAGTTCTGACCAGGGCTCAAGGTTGACTCAGCCTCCCATCCTTCCAAAGTCGGTAAAGTGAGTACCCAGCGCGTTGGGGGCAAAACACTCATTAACTTGTGAACCGCACAGAGCAGGGGTTGGTGACCTATGGCCTGTGGGCCGAATCTGGCCCGTGGCACCAAATCATCAGGCACTTGCTCCAACCGCCACCAGCGTATGTGACCACGGATACATTTATGACAGCTGGGGACGCGTTTACAGCTGCCGTAAACATGTTTACGACAGCTGCAGATGTGTTTACGCCTGGGAGACAACCAGTCCGGCCCCTCAACTGTCAGGAGGGAGCATGACCCGGCCCCCATCTTTAAAAGGTTGCTGACCCCTGGCCCAGAGAATGAATGCACTCGGCTCTATGGGGCGGTACAGAAGTGCAATTGCTTCTGCTACTTGCGTGTTTGGACTTTGGCTTGGATTTCTGCACCGCAAACGCATTACGGTTGGCGGATGCCGGCGACCTCTTAACGCCTCTTGGCCTTTTCCCTTTGGCAGGAACTGTGCGGCGCCTACGTCTTCATCATCTTCATGGTGCTGCTGATCATCTTCTTCATCTTCACCTACTTCAAGGTGCCCGAGACCAAGGGACGCACCTTCGACGAGATTGCCTCCGGTTTCCGCCAGGGGGGCGCCGGGCAGGCGGACAACAAGACGCCGGACGAATTCCACAGCTTGGGCGCCGACTCCCAAGTCTAAGCCGGGAAGGACTCGGGGGGGGGGGCAGAGGGGGTGCTCAGCTTCTCCTTCCTTCACGCCTTTCCCCACCCATTCTCAATGCTCACAGCCGACGCCAGCTATCGGGGGGGGGGGGGCAAATCGGGGGGGGGGGGGCTCGCCCTTGGCTCCAGGCAGTGAACTGAGACACCCCCCCCCCCATCCTGCTACGAACGGTTAGCTGGTTTCACGTCCAGGATTTCAAAGCCGACAAGACTCGGAAGCAACCGGACCCAGGACTCCCCGATTGTTGGGTGTGTGTTTGCGTTGGCCGCACTTCTGTGGCCTTTCCTCACTTTTTGTGTGTGAAAGGAAATCGCGGCAGACACAATCACACGCGCGCGTTTTTCAAAAACTGGAAGCGGAGCCTTTTTTTAAAAAAGGAGCCCAGGTGTGGCCGAGCCTGTCCTTGCAACCCAAAGGTGGTGAGTTCGGTCCTGACTGGGGCTCAAGGTTGACTCGGCCAATTCCATCCTTCCAAGGCCAGTGAAATGAGGACCCAGCGTGTTGGGGGGGGGGGCAAAATGTTCATTAACTTGTGATTGTTTTGCTTTGCTTTTTAAAACGCACCGTCGAAGCGAACGTTGTTTGGGAATTTCATTTTGGAAACCAGCATTTTTTAAAGGCTACAACTTGAAGCAAAGCAAAACAATCACACTTACCTTGACCAGCATCCAGGCGCAAAGTGGCTGGACCTTAATTTCCCATTTTTGGGGGCAGAGTTTGCAGCTCCCGACCGAGTCGTTGATGCAAAAATGTCCTCTGCCATCCCGAAATCTCTGCTCCAGAGATAGTTTTAATCTTCTTTTTCTGCTTTCTCCCTTCCTGCCAGTTCTTTCCAGAAAGGTCAATTGAGCACCAGATTGTCTGGCAGGAGGGAAGACGGTAACGTACTTCCGTGATTCAGTTAATTCCGATTTATTGGTATTGTTTACCGATATTATTGGCTTTTTGATAGCAACGTGCTTTCAACAGTGGCGAAGCGAGAAGCGTCCAGGAATCTCCCGTACAATGTGACCCCCGCCTGCTCCTTCCAGCTGGATCCATAGATAGACTATGTCTGAAGCTGGAGGTTCCACTGAACAAAGCAGCACTGGCTGCCTTCACTCACTGCTGTTACAAATATCAGATATTAATAACATGTCTGAAGAATGTTTTTGGGTCAAGGTAACAAAACCCAAAGCCATACATATCAATGCCGCTGCACAACAATGATTTTGCTACTGGGGATAACGCATGTGATTTACATGACATCGATGTGCCGATTCCAAATCTGAACTCAGAATTTGCCTATCACGTACAGATTTTAAGGCCTGCTGTAGTTGTGCAAATGGTCGGTCATTGGGTAATGAGGTTTTACATGGGAAGATTATAACAGTTGCAGTGACTGCCGCCTCAGCTGAATCACAGCCCCTGGTGGCATGCATGTTGCAGCAGCGGCCAGGCAAGTCAGTGAGCTGACATCAAAAATAGCTATATAAGACAAGACGGACCAAGGGTTCGTCTCTAGTGCGAAATCATTTTATTGGACAGTACAGCTAGGCCACAGTGAGTCTGTTTTGAGCTAAAGATGCGTTAATAAACCGGACAATTTTTCTTACATTTGTGGCAAATCTACCCCACATGATCAACGCAAGAACCTAACCAAGAGGGTGAGATTTGCTAACTTAAGATCCCGACGTCCTAGGCAGAATTGGACTTCAGATATGGATTCAGCGCACTTGATTTAGTATTGGGACACATGGATTAGACCAAGTAGCAGATAATAGTTTTTTTATTTTTATATATATATATATATATATATATATATATATATATATATATATATATATATATATATATATATATATATATATATATATATATATATATATATATATATATATATATATATATATATATATATATATATATATATATATATATATATATATATATATATATATATATATATATTTTTTTTTATGATGCAGTGTTTTCACCCTTTCTTCTTCCGTGTCTTGGCCAGATGTGAACCTGCCAAAACAAAAGGCACCTTTGGGTGAGTTCATTCCACCGTTCCTCCATACCCTCTTTCCAGAAGGTCCCGCTTAAGACCCAGTTCTATTGTGTCTGGCCGGCGATCTCTCTCTTTTTAATCTTCTTAATAACATCCTGGACTCAGTGAACCAAAAGAAGAAAAAAACACAAACAAAAATCACTGCAAACATTTTCCTGCTTACTTTGTATAGACTGGAAAAAAATATTTATATTATATATATATTGTAATTTTTTTCCCCCCGTTTGTTCCAACCGTTGTTAATAGCACACTAAATTATAGTGTTGTTTCAGATGACAAGCAACTTACTGTAAATATTCTCAGATGCTATTCACACTGTATGATAAAAACAGATCTAGTTTCTATAGCAACTGTAATGCAAGGCTTGTATTTGATGGCAAGGACCTTTCTCTCTCTCTCTCTCTATATATATATATATTTTGTATAGGTAAACTCACCTGCACTGTAGTTCGATCTGTTGCACTGACATTTTAGATATTCCTGATTATATTTAACTGACCCCCTCCACACTAGAACTTTTTAAAAAAACTGGCTCTCCGGAAAAAAAAGTGTATTTTTAAAAAACCCATGGATTTTAAAATGCATACACAGCTATTTAATAGTCTATTTTTTATTTATTTGTTTTTTTAAGTGAAGAGGTGACCACACTTGAGGGGGAAAAAAAAGACATTTTTAGTCATTTAAAAATGCAGAAAGACAGTGGTTTAACTTTTGCCTTTGGCATATATGGTTCGATGTCCTTTCTGTGTCGGCCATAGGGGAGGAAGGACAGAAAGGAGCAGTTTGGATGGGCTGAATAAACAAAACATGTGTTTTTGAAAGCCCTGGACTGTGTGGTGTGATTCTTATTTTTGACAGGGGCATAAAATTCTATGGTTGGACAGGGAGGGGGGTCAACATGCAAAGATTTACACCTAGGGAACAAAACCAAAAAAATCAAATACAGTACAGTATATAGATACAAAATGCGGGATACTTGGCCCAGTAATATTCCAAGCGAGGAGGATCATGAGAATGGTCGTACATCACAGGCTAAGTGGGAGTCAACAGTGCGATGTGGCTGCGAAAAAAGGCCAATGCTGTTTTAAGGCTTCATTAGCTCAAGTGGCTAAGACGCTGGTTGGAAGGCGGCAGGTCAGTAGTTCGATACCCGAGTACTGCAGGACCGAATGAGCGCCCGTCTCCGTCCCAGCTCCTGCCAACCTAGCCGTTGGAAAGCAAGACATTGCGAGTAGATAAATAGGAACTTTGGTTCCATGCAGCGCCGGTGTCTAGTCATGGCTGCCGCATGACCACGGAAACGTCTGCAGAAGCAGACAGTGCTGGCTCTTCGGCTATGAAACGGAGATGAGCACTGATATGGCTGGCTTTTGAGCAAGGGTGACTCTTACCTTTAGTCTCCAAAACCTGTGAGGTTCTACTAGTCTCCCTCTATTCAGCACCAGTTAGACCCCCATCGAGAGTCCTGGGTCCAATTCTGGGCACCGCACTTTAAGTCAGATGCAAACAAATTAGAGCAGGTACGTGAAGGGCAAGGAGGAGAATCGTAGGAATGGAAACCGAACCCTATGAGGAAAGACTGGAGGATCGGAGTATGTTTAGCCTTGGGAAAAGGAGACCGAGATGGGATATAGGATAGCACTCTTCGAAGACCTGAGAGATAATCCTAAAGAGGAAGGGCAGGAGCTCTTCTCCATCATCCCAGAGTGTAAGCCGCGTAATAATGGGCTCAAACTACAGGAAGTGTCGGTGAGACACTTCCAGGGTTGGCAGCAATCGCTCCTGGGGGCCGGATGATTATGTCCCATGGGCCGGGAGCCATAGGTTGAGAACCCCTGCTCTAACCGTTAAGATGTTTTTCCTAATATTCAGCCTATTTCCCCTCCAAAAAACATGTCCAGTTCTTCCAGGCCTTGAAAATGTTTCACTATTACAAGCAAACAAGGCTGTGACGGCTTACTCGTTAGGAAACCGAGCTTGGCAACTGGAAAGTCGGCAGGTCAGCAGTTCCGAGACCCGAGTGCAGAACAACGGAGTGAGCTCCCGTCGTCTGTCCCAGCTCCCGTCATCTGCACAGTTCGAAATTGCAAGACGTTTGCAAGTAGATAAGTAGGTACCACTGGTAGGGAAGGTAACAGCGTTCCATGTGCTGCGACGTCATTCCAGCCACACGATCACAGAAACGTTTGCAGACGCAGAGAGCGCTAGCTCTTGGGCTGTAAACGGAGATGAGCACCGCATCCTACAGTCGGATACCACTCATTCGAGCAAGGGAGACCTCGTCTTCTCTGTTAATGTAAAATAAGATTCCAGTCCTCATCATACTTCTAAATAGGAAGGCGAGGCACTGCTTTTCTATAGGGTTTCTGGCAGAATTCTTTCCCAACCACTGCTGGAGGTGGTGGGGATCGAACAAGGAACCTGCCTCTGCGTCAGCCATTCCCAGGCGCATATTGGCGCAACTACATACTCATGCTCACACACACTAAAATCAGGAAAGGAACATTTAATGGATAGAGCTGTACATCCATGCCACTGTGCTTAGAGACCATTTCCCTCGCCTCCCTGGGTTCAAGACTGCTGAGAGACATTTAAGAAATTTAACTTAGGTGAGGTTAAGGTGAGGAAGGTGTTTCTACCTTTTCCCTCCTGCTCATATAACCAGACTGGCTTAAGTGATTAATCTGGAGCTGCTGATAAGAGAACAAAACATTTAATTGCTACTGATAGCGAAGGGATTTTTGGATTTTTTTGGACTACAAACCCCATAATTCCCCATTCTGGGTATTTGGCCTGATGTGCACTTTACAGACATCTCAATGTGGCTCAGCTGGGAGAAAGACTTAAACTGAAAGGTGCTGAGACTAAGCTAGCCTGTACTTGGGCAGGAACAGAGAGCGGGTTGGGGGACTAGGCCAAGCTCACCTCCAAAGGCTTCTGGATTAGGGCTTTCTTCCCACATTTAGCTCTGCCTGTCAGGTAGAACTCCCAGGATGGATAGTTATGAGACTTTTAGTCCTCTGAAACTGAGTCTGCAATGGTCCCTTATGGGCACACGGGCTCTCTGGCGCATGAATACGGTCATTTAAACCAGCCTTTCCCAACCTTTGGTTTTTGGACTTCAATTCCCACAAGCCTCAGTCAATTCCCCAAGGCACTGATCAGCCAATGGACTGGCTGAGGCTCCTGGGAACTGAAGTCCACCGGTGTTCTGCGGAACATGGTTTGGGAAACGCTGGTCTAGAAGAGCATGGATGTAAAATGTCCAAGAGGAGGGCTGGTTGGTGCCACGAACAGTTGAACCGGAAAGTCCCTTAAGATGTCCCTCGAATCTACAAATTTAATTAAAAACTGGGACATAAGTTGTGGCAAAAAGGACAGGCGTTTGTGAATCAGCACCTCAGTGCGCTTTGGGGAAGGGCGACTCTACACGGCAGAGACGGGTTTGGCCTTCATCAGTCTGATCAACCGGCGGAGGGATTTGTCCGGCTCCTGCTTGGGCAGCTGCTTCATCATCTCCAGAACTTTCCTCAGGCACTCGTGAGCCTGAAAAAAGAGGCAGCGCAAAGAGAGAAAGTAAAGAAGAAGCAAAGAACAGAACACACAAGATATGGCCTGGGATATATCCTAGGTACGTGAGCACTCCAGGTGTTCTTGGACTTCAATTCCCAGAAGCCCAAGCCCCGGTGAATCCACACGAATGGGTTTGCTGTGATTCATCCGGCCCTCATTGCTCCCAGAGGCGGAAGTAAAACGTGCCTTGTCATTTATCACATCTATCCATCATTTCCTTCCTTCCATCAATTTCCTTTCATCCATCCATCCTTTCCCTCCTCCCTCCCTTAACCACTAAACCACCCTAGTCCTTCCCTGAACTACAGCAAAGACATCTAAGTCCCTCACCTACCTACAAATCCCAGACTGTAGAGACCCCGGGGGAAGGGGGGGGGCACGACCGGACAAAGCGTAAGTAGACAGAGGAGAAGCAGGGCTTGGACTATATTTAATTTAATTGTTAGATTTATACACCACCCACTCGGCTGAGGCCGACTCAGGGCGGTTCACGATCCCAGATAAAACATGATAAAAATTACTTAAAACTGCCCACCCCCTTAAAAAGAGTGCAGGGACCGAAAGGAGCATGGAGGAAGGAATTATCCTCTATACCAACCACCCAATGGGGGTTACCCTTCCACCTGCACCCCACATTTGGCCCGCCAGCCAGGTTTTGAGTTCTTTTCTGAAAGGCAGCAATTCTGTCTGGAGACGTAGCTCTGTTGGCAGGAGGTTCCAGAGGGCCGGAGCGGTGAGCCCCTCTGGCTGATGGAACAACTAGAGAGCCCCTCCAGTCCGCTCTGGTTGGACGGACGGATGTCCTCAGGGCGATGCGGTCTCTTAGGTATCCTGGCTCACTACCATATAGGGCTTTAAAGGTCAAAACCAGCACCTTGAATTGCACCCGGAGACAAACTGGCAACCAGTGCAGCTCCCGAAGCAGTGGTGCGGCATGGGCGTAACGCCCACACCCCATCACCACCCGGGCTGCCGCATTCTGGACCAGCTGTAGTCTGGTCAAGGGCAGCCCCATGTAGAGCGCATTACAATAATCTAGTCTGGAGGTCACCAGAGCATGAGTGACCATGAGCAAGGAGTCCCGGTCCAGAAGCGGGCGCAACGGCGAATCACCCAAAGTTGGGCGAAAGCCCTCCTGGTCACAGCCGCCACCTGTTCTTCTAGCAGCAGCCGCGAATCCAGGGGGACCCCCAAGTTGCGCACTGGGTCTGTCTGGGAAGAATAGCCCCATCCAGAACCAAAGATGGTAGCTCCTGGGATAACGCAGGACCCCCTATCCATAGCCACTCAGTCTTGCTGGGATTCAATTGTAGCCCACCCAGACCCCAATATGGCAACGGCCCTTCCTGTGTCAACGCCTAGCCCACTTGCCTTGGGCAGCTCCTGGGTCAGGTAATGAAGCATGGCCAAGGCGTGGACCACCTTGATGATCCTCAGCAGCTGCGGCTTCGAGGACTGCTCACGGATGTCTAAGATAGCATTCAGCATCAGAGTCGCTTCGGATTTCTCCTTTTCCTCTGCAAGGGGGTGAAATATCACAATGAAAATGGCCCAGTCTTTGCAAGGAGGAAAGTGTGTAAAGGTAAAGGTCGCCTTTGCTCGAAAGCCAGTCGTATCTGAATCTAGGGTTCAGTGCTCATCTCTGTTTCATAGCCAAAGAGCCAGCACTGTTCTGCGTCTGCAGACGTTTCCGTGGACATGTGGCAGGCATGCCTCAACACCTGAGTGCACGGAATGCTGTTATCTTTCCCACCGAAGTGGTACCAGTTTATCTACTTGCAATTTCTTGCTTTCGAACTGCTAGGTTGGCAGGAGCTGGGACTGAAGACGGGCGCTCACTCTGTTGCACAGCACTCGGGTCTCGAACTGCTGACCTGCCGACCTTCCAGTCATCAAGTTCAGCCACTTAACCACTTGAGCCACCTGCAAAGCAGAGTAAGCCACGTTGGCCATGAGAAAAGTTCTCATATCCAAGACATGATAACGCTAAGAGCCTTGTGATGCTTTCAAATCTTTTTTGGGGCTTAAACTCTCATGAACTCCAGCCCAGGAAGGAGTTTTCCTTGTTTTAGATCGGGGTGGCCAACCTACGTCCTGCTGGCCGGCCCCGGCCCAGGGCACTATTTCAGGTGGCCCACCGCCACCCTCGCTGCTACCGGAAGCAGATACGTTTATGACAGCCGTAAAACACGCCCAATCATGCATAAATGCTGCTCACGCCTGCCGTAAACGCTGCCATAAATGCACCTGTGGCTGTCGGAAACGTGTTTATGACAGCCGCAGATGCATTTTAAGGTAGCGTTTATGGCATGAGGAACCACGTGACCGGCCCGCAGCATGAAGATTGGGAACTCCTGTTTTAGATGATGTATTCCTAGCAAGGTGACAATCATCCTCACACAAAAGGGGGTGCTTCTTTTTTTTTGGGGGGGGGGGGGGTGTCACATAGATTGGATGCCATTCTTGAGTTCATAGAATCACAGAGTTGGAAGGGACCTCTTAGGCCACTGACTCAATGAGGGAATCCGAATCAAAGGAGATCTGATACGGTTGTCCAATTCTCTCTTGAATGCTGCCGGTGTTGGATCGCTCACCGCCTCTCGAGGTAGTGGGATCCACTGTCGTACTGCTCTAACCATTAAGAGGTTTCCCCTCATATTTAGCCTATATCTGGCCTCCTGTAGTTTTGCAATCTGGGAGTACTCTTTGAGCTTCAAAGCCTGTGACTCAGTTGTGGCCAGGAGTATTATTAATCAATGATACTCCTGGCCACTCAATGATACTCCTGGCCACAGCTGAGACCTGAGCTGTTATTGATGTACAGTGTGTGTATGTGTGTGTGTATTTCTATATCTATCTATCTATCTCTATCTCTCTATCTCTCTCTCTCTCTCTCTCTCTCTCTTTATATATATATATATATATATATATATATATATATATATATATATATATATATATATATATATATATATATATATATATATATATATATATATATATATATATATATATATCTGTATCTGTATATATATATATATATATATACAGATACAGATATAGATATAGATATATAATACCATATGACACTGTAGCCAAATCAGAGAATGGGTGCAAGTTTTTAATTATACAGTGGAACCTTGGTTAATGTAATTAATGAATTCTCCGGGATGTTTCTTGCAGCGAAAATTACTTTAACCAAATTTCCCATAGGAATGCATTTTCCCATAGGAATGCACTGAAAACCAACTGATCCGTTCAGGAAAAAAATCTATAAACCAAGCCACTATTTTCTATGGATTTCCTTTTATGTGATTTTTATGTTAACCGAGGTTCCACTGTATGTAATAACTGTTTCGGGAAAGGCCAAGGTCGTCCTTCTTCGAAAGCCAGCCATATCTGACTCTAGGAGGTTCATCTCTGATTACAGCCAAAGAGCCAACACCATCTACGTTTGCAGATGTTTCCATGGTCCTAAGGCAGGCAGGACTAGACAAGGAGCTGCATGGACCACTGCTACCTTTCCTGTAGAAGTGGTCCCTATTTATCTACTGCTAGGCTGGCAGGAGCTGGGACAGAGACAGGTGCTCAATCTGCCGTGCAGTCCCTGGGTCTCGAACTAGGCAAAACGAATCTCCTTCTTACCCAGAGTCACCTCTGTGCTCTCCTCTTCCTCTTGCAACACATCATCAGTCGATGGAGTCATCAGTGCTTGATACTGGACAGAAATCAATTGGTTGAAGTGCTGATACCAAATGTCGACGATCTGGTGAGGAAAATGAGCCAGAATCATAGTGTTGGAAGAAGGGCGGGGGGAAGCTTTTAGGCCATCCAGTCGAACCCTCAGTGCTCATTGCAGGACTCCAAATCAAAGCAGATCTGATAGACGTGGTGGTCCAATTCTCTCTTGAATGCTTCCAGTGTTGGAGCGCTCACCACCTCTCGAGCCAGTGGGTTCCACTATCGTACTACTTTAACCATTAAGAAGTTGCCCCTGATATTTAGCCTATATCTGGCTTCCTGTAGTTTCAGCCCATTATTACACATCCTGCATTCTGGGATGATGGAGAACAGATCCTTCCCTTCCTCTTTATGATTATCTTTCAAGTATTTGCTCCGGGAGCTGCACTGGTTACCAGTTTGCCTCCGGGTGCAATTCAAGGTGCTGGTTTTGACCTTTAAAACCCTACATGGTAGTGGGCCAGGATACCTAAGAGACCGCATCGTCCCAAGAGTGTCTGTCTATCCAACCAGAGCGGACCGGAGGGGCTCTCTAAGTGTTCCATGTGTCAGAGGTTCTCGCCTCTCTGGTACATGAAGGAGGGCCTTTTCCGTGTCCGCACCAACCCCGTGGAACCTCCTGCCAGTAGAGCTGCGGGTGCAGACGGAGCTGCTGCCTTTCAGAAAAGGTCTAAAAACCTGGCTGGCGGGGCAGGTGTGGGGTCCGGATGGAAAGGTGGCCCCTGCCTGTTGGCTTATAAAATAAAGCTTCCCTTTTAATGCGGGTAGTTTTTAATCTGGTTTTATTCTGTTTTATACTTGCATATACCATTGATTGTTTTTAAAAAATTTTTTAATTATGTTGTTAGCCGCCCTGAGTTGGGCTTGCCTGAGTGGCCGGCATAGAAGTTTAAAGAATAAATAAATAAAATAAATGAATAAATAAATTTGAAGAGTGTAATCTTATATCCCCTCTAGGTCTCCTTTTCTCAAGGCGAAACAGGCCCAGTTCCGTCAGTCTTTCCTCCTAGAGTTTGGTTCCCAGTCCTCTCATCACCCTTTAAATTTCTGAAGTGGTAGCCACGTGAGTCTGTGCAAGCATATCAAAAAAAAAAAAAGACAAAAAAGTTGTGGCACCTAAAAGACAAACTCATGTATCAAAACGTTGAGATTCCGTGGATAAAGTCCAATTCATTCGGACATGTGACAAAGCCATGAGATCTTAACTCTTATGTCTGACAAAGTGGACTTGGCCCACAAAAGCTCACATTTAAATACAGGAGTTAGTCTTTAAGGATTCTCAAACCAGTGGCCCATGGGCAGGATGTGGCCCACGGCGCCATTGCATGTGGGGCTACACCTCCTCCACCACATGTCATGTGATATAGGAAGGACAAAATGACCTTCCGGCCCCCGAATCTGTCTGAGGGAGCGTGACCCGGCCCCCAGCTTTAAAAGGTTGAGAACATCTATAGTAGTGATCTACAACAATTCCCAAGATCCTTCTCGCTCGGATTATTACTGAGCAAAGTATCTCCCATCTTGTAACTGTGCATCCTGGTTTTCTTCAAAAAAGTAAGGTAAAGGAAAAGGTCACCCTTGCTCGAAAGCCAGTGATATCTGACTCTAGGGTTCAGTGCTCATCTGTTTAGAGCCAAAGAGCCAGCGCTGTCTGTGCCTGCAGACGTTTCCGTGGACATGTGGCAGGCATGACTAGACACCAGAGTGCACGGGACGCTGTTTACCTTCCCACCAAAGTGGTCCCTATTTATCTACAGTACTTGCAATTTCTTGCTTTTGAACTGATTGGTTGGAAGGAGCTGGGACAGAGACGGAAGCTCACTCTGTCACGCAGCACTCGGGTCTCGGCCTGCCGACCTTCCAGTCGTCAAGTTCAGCATCTTAACCACTAAGCCACTGCAAAACTTTGCACTTCCCCCTCTTAAACTTTGTTTCGTTGGTTTTAGCCCAGGGTTCAAGCCTATCAAGATCTTTTTGATACCCAATATTCCACCCAGTTTTGTGTCATCTACATCTGGTTTTTGTTTCTTAGATGTATAACTTTGCACATCTGCCTGTTTTTGTGCTTTAGAACTGTCTGCAATGGTTCATGTGGCTAAGACGTTGGCTGGAAGGCAGCAGGTCAGCAGTTCGATACCCAAGTACTGCAGGACGGAATGAGCACCCATCTCTGTCCCATCTCCTGCCAACCTAGCAGTTCGAAAGCAAGTAGATAAATAGGGGCCACTTCAGTGGGAAGGTAACAGCGTTCCGTGCGCTCCGGTGTCTTGTCATGCTTGCCACATGACCATGGAAACATCTGCAAAAGCAGACAGCGCTGGCTCTTCGGCTATGAAACAGAGATGAGCACTGAACCCTAGAGTTGGATACGACTGGCTTTCGAGCAAGGGTGACTGTTAATATTATAAAATACTGTAATAATTTGTTAATCTTTGTTTTTAACATTTTAAAAATACAACTACGCCACTTTGCATCCTTTCCAAGAGAGATTTATTTATTTATTTATTAAATTTGTATAGCCGCCCCAATCGATGTGCGACTCGTATAAATATATCGAATACATAAATAAATAATAATAAAATAATCCTTTCCTTTACTCCAGTGTTTCCCAACCTTTGGTTTTTTGACTTCAATTCCCAGAAGCCTTTCAATTAACCCAAAGCAGTGATCAGCCAAGGGACTGACTGAGGCTTCTGGGAATGGAAGTCCCCCTGTGGGGCCTGGGCCCCACCTTGGGAACCACTGTTCTAGGATATTTTCTCCAGTTCCCAGACCATTCCATAGACATGTGAGAAAAGAGAAGAAGTGGTGGAACATAACTGGAGTTTGCCCAGTTTACTTTCCCACTCATGGATTTGAGCCAACTCGCCTCGGAGTACAGGGAATTCGCAATATCCATTCTGTTCTGGCGGAAGAAAACGTTTGCCATGTGGAAGTATCCTCCTGAGACCGCCACGCTGTTGGTCCCAAAAGCACAAGAGGCATAATAGACCTGCAAATCAAAAGCAAAAAAGCAAAGCAGTCACACTTCTATACCACCCCCATAGCAGCACTCTCTGGGCGGTTCACATGTTAATGAGCGTTTTGCCCCCAACATGTTGGGGGTTCATTTTACCGAGCTTGGAAGGATGGAAGGCTGAGTCAACCGTGAGCCCTGGCCAGGATCGAACTCACAACCGTTTGGCTGCAGTACAGCAGATTAAGCACTGCACCACTAAGGCTCCCCTGGTGTTTCCCCGGTAGCCAGAAAGTTACTCGTCGAACTGGATCAGTGGCACTATGGGGTGTCATGCTGTGATATGCATTAGAGTCTAAGGACAGTCTTCATGGCGGATCACCATGAGGAGAGCCTATATTTGGATTTGGATATGGCAGAAGAAAAAGCAGTGTTAAGTCTATGTTTCAAGCATATCAGAGAGTAAACAAAAAAACATTGCACCTCTTTAAGCACTAGAAGAAGAGCCTTTTCGGCATCTGCTCCGGCCCTGTGGAACCTCCTGCCAGTTGAACTGCGTCTCCAGACGGAGCTGCTGCCCTTCAGGAAAGAGCTGAAAACCTGGCTGGTGGGGCAGGTGTGGGGAGGTGGACGACCACCACCCTCCGCTGGCTCATTTAGAGTAGGACCACTCATGCTTTTAAAAGTTTTTAATTAGATTTTTAATTGGTGCGGGTGGGAGAGAGTTTTTCCAGTGTTTTTAGGAATTCTAAGGGTTTCTATAGTTTAAACATTGGGGATTTTATGTACGCCACCCAGAGTCACATGTCGATTGGGCCGGATATACAAATTGAATGAATGAATGAATGAATGAATAGAAGAATCAGGAGGTGTAGAGAAGAATCAGGAGGAGGAGGAGAAGCAAAAGAAGAAAGGATGAGGAGGATATTCAGATATTCGGCACAAGGAGGAGGAGGAGGAGGAAGAAAGAAAAGGAGAAGAATAAAGGAGAAGGAGAGGAAGGAGAAGAGGAGGAAGAGAAGGAAAAAGAGAAGAGGTGTCCCCTGTAGCCCCTTGGCAGACAGACCATTCTCATGAGCAGTGGAGATAATGGAAGAGCCCACAAACACCCTTTCCCTCCAGACGAATGGAGCCTTACGTCATTCGCCAGGTGGCGCAAGGACTCCTCAAAGTTCCCCTTGGCAGCGTAGAGGAGGCCCAGATTCCGGTGGAGGTTAGACTGTGTCTTGCTGCTGCAGTGAGGGTTCTTCAGGATGATCCAGTGGGCTTGCGCAAGGTATTCCTCCCCTTGGGGCAAATGCCCAAGTCCTGGGAAGGAGGGAAGGAAGGAAGAAAGGAAGGAAGGGAAAAAACAAATGAACTCTCCGTGCATCTCTATAGGAGGCTGCTGGGTGAGGTCATGCGGAGATTTGGAGTTTATTTATTAAGATTAGTGGTTAAGACACTGAACCTGCTGCCTGGAAGGTCAGTAGGTCAGCAGTTCAAGACACGAGTGCTGCACAATGGAGTGAGCTCCCGCCTCTGTCCCAGCTCCTGCCAACCTAGCCGTTCGAAAGCAAGACATTGCAAGTAGATAAATGGGTACCACTTGGGTGGGAAAGGTAAACAGCGTTCCGTGCACTCTGGTGTCTAGCCATGCCTACCACATGACTAGGGAAATGTCTGCAGACGTAGACAACGCTGGCTCTTTGGCTATAAGCAGAGATGAGCACTGAACCCTAGAGTCGGATACGACTGGCTTTCGAGCAAAGGTGACTTGTTGTCTTTTTAACCCTATCATGTGGTAGTTTGGTAGTTAGAAGGACCACGTTGCATGGAAAGGCAGAACTTCATTTTGAGCAATCACTGAGGACCAAGAGTGCAGATCTGCAGATGCTCTTTGGCTATGAAACAGAGATAAGCACTGAACCCTAGAGTCGGATACGACTGGCTTTCCAGCAAGGGCAACCTCTTTTAATTCACATGTCAATTTGTCATTTAATGCCCTATCCCACAATTCTCAATAGGTAAAGCCAGGCGTATCCGACTCTAGGGTTCGGTGCTCATCTCTGTCTACAGCCAAAGAGCCAGCACTGTCTGCATCTCCAGACATTTCCATGCTCACATCACAGGCAGGACTAGACACCAGAGTGCACGGATGCTGTTACCTTTGCCACCAAAATGCTA
This sequence comes from Bradypodion ventrale, assembly GCA_035047345.1. NCBI lineage: Eukaryota > Metazoa > Chordata > Lepidosauria > Squamata > Chamaeleonidae > Bradypodion > Bradypodion ventrale. The sequence continues at coordinate 12,411,549 of JAWDJE010000017.1, read as the reverse complement.
TTTATCTACTTGCAATTTTCTTGCTTTCGAACTGGTAGGTTGGCAGGAGCTGGGACGGGGTGAGACGGGCGCTCACTCCGTCAAGCAGCACTCAGGACTTGACAGGCCCTGTTTATTTATTTATTTATTTATTTATTCAATTTATATCCCGCCCACTCAACACAAGGCCGACTCTGGGCGGCTAACAACATAAAAAGTAACCCCAGGGCAACCCAAGGAGTTTACAGACAATATTCACAAATACAATAATAATCCTAAAAACAGTTAAAGCAGTAAAAAAAAAAAGTTAAGACTACCCACCCCCTAAAAAGCAAGGGCTGCAGGATCGAAAAGGCACCATGGGGAAGAGTTCTTCTACACCAACCACCCAATGGAGGTTACCCTTCCACCTGCACCCCACACTTGACCTGCCAGCCAGGTTTTAAGATCCCTTCTGAAAGGCAGCAACTCCGTCCGAAGACGTAATTCTGTTGGCAGGAGGTTCCAGAGGGCCGGTGCAGACACGGAGAAGGCTCTCCTCCTTGTGCCAGAGAGGCGAGCCCCTCTGGCTGATGGAACAATTAGAGAGCCCCTCCGGTCCGCTCTGGTTGGACGGACAGACGTCCTCAGGGCGATGCGGTCTCTTAGGTAACCCGGCCCACTACCATATAGGGCTTTAAAGGTCAAAACCAGCACCTTGAATTGCACCCGGAGACATACTGGCAACCAGTGCAGCTCCCGGAGCAGTGGCGAAGCATGAGCATAACGGCCACACCCCATCACCACCCGGGCAGCCGCATTTTGGACCAGCTGTAGCCTCCGAATGGTCGTCAAGGGCAGCCCCATGTAGAGCGCATTGCAATAGTCTAGTCTGGAGGTAACCAGAGCATGGGTGACCATGAGCAAGGAGTCCCGGTCCAGGAGTGGGCGCAACTGGTGAATCACCCGAAGTTGGGCGAAAGCCCTCCTGGTCACAGCCGCCACCTGTTCTTCTAGCAGTAGCCGTGAATCCAGGAGGACCCCCAAGTTGCGCACCGGGTCTGTCTGGGGCAAAATAGCCCCATCCAGAACCAACGATGGAAGCTCCCGGATTAACGCAGGACACCCTATCCATAGCCACTCAGTCTTGCTGGGATTCAGTTGTAGCCCGTTAGCCCCCATCCAGACCCCCACAGCTTCCAGGCATCTGGAAAGGACTTTGACGGCATCACTGGGGTCCCCATGGGCCGAGATGTACAACTGAGTGTCATCCGCGTACTGATGGTACCGCACCCCATGGGAACGAATGATCTCACCCAGCGGTTTCATGTAGATGTTAAATAGGAGAGGAGAGAGCACCGAGCCCTGAGGAACCCCCCATTTGAGGGGCCTAGGACTGGACCTCTCACTCTCCAACCACACCGACTGGGACCGACCCCTCAGAAATGAGGAAAACCAGGACCACACAGTACCCTGGATTCCCAAACCTCGGAGCCGTTCCAGAAGGATACCATGGTCAACGGTATCGAAAGCCGCTGAGAGGTCAAGAAGAGCAAGGACGGATGGGTGACCACCGTCCCGCTCCCGCCAGAGATCATCCATCAGTGCGACCAATGCCGTCTCGGTACCATATCCAGGCCTGAATCCTGACTGAAAAGGGTCCAGATAATCCGCTTCATCCAGCACCCCCTGCAGCCGACACGCCACTGCCTTCTCCAACACCTTCCCTAAAAAGGGGAGGTTTGAGACAGGCCTATAGTTAGTTAGGACAGCTGGGTCGAGGGAAGATTTCTTCAGGAGGGGGCACACCAAAGCATGTTTTAAAGGTGCAGGAAACACCCCCTCCCGCAATGATGCATTGATCACAGCCCCAACCCAGCCACCTGTCACTGCCTTGGAGGTTTTCACCAACCAGGTGGGACAGGGGTCCAATGGGCAGGTAGTGACGCGCACAGCTGCAAGGAGCCTGTCCACTTCATCAGAGGCAACTGGATCAAACTGGTCCCAGATGGTATGGCCAGACTGTGCTCCAGCTCCCTCCGGACTCTCCCCATCCACGCCAGGATTAAACCCAGAGCGAATCCGATCGATTTTCTCCACTAGATGGTCAGCAAAGTCCTCAGCCGACCCCTGCCAACCGGGCACCGGGGTCTCCCTACCAAGGAGAGACCCGGTAACCCGGAACAGGGTGGCTGGGCGATTATCAGCGGAGGCGATAAGGGTGGTGAAGTATTGTCGCCTCACCACCTCCATCGCCACTAGATAGGCCCTAATAGCGGCCCTAGCTAGTGTCCAATCGGAGTCTCTCTGGGTCTTCACCCAGCGGCGCTCTTGGCGTCTCTTTGCCCGTTTGAGCTCCCGCAGTTCATCTGTGAACCATGGAGATGACCTAGCTCGATGAGCTCTGAGAGGCCGTAGTGGTGCGATTTCATCCAAGGCCGCTGTTGTCATCCTGTTCCACAGGTCGACCAGTGCCTCGGGCGAATCGTGTTGCCGATCCAGAATCGTGTCGCCTCTATTTATCTAATAAGTACATAAAATAAATGTAGGTGAGGGATTCCAGCTTGTAGCGACAGAATGTCAAGCCCAGAAGCATGTTTTATGGAACACAGACTGCAACTGCGTTATGGGTGGTATGCATGTGTGTCAGCTTTAATGGGACGGAAGTATGAAATGAATCAGCAAGGGAACTCTCTGAAGAGTGGTTATTTAATTTAATTGTCAAATTTATATACCGCCCTTATTAACAATCCTTTAGCAATCATTTGGAGACGACGAGTCTAGAGAATCACAGAGGAGGAGCTTGTGATACCCGTGTGAGGAAGAAGTCTTTGCACAAGCATTACACAAGAGTGTAGACTCTGAGTACAGGATTGCGGCTCATCAGAGATGAAAAGCTACAGAGAACAAAAATTACAGGTAGAAAAAAATTGTCTATGCTATGGTCAAAAAACAAAACTGATGACTACTATTCCCTGTATTCCTCTTCTTTTTCTGCCGTATCTAAATCTGAATATTGGCGATCCTCACGGCGATCAGCCATGAAGACTGTCCTGAGAATAAAATGCCGTGGCCTTTCATCTGCCTTCCGCATCGCAGCATGACACCCAGAGTAGCACTGATCCAGTTCCTTTCTGGTTCTGAGAACCCTTTGGAAAGACAAAGTCCTCATCATCACCCCCAGGCCAGGACGGATGAAGCTGCTGCCCTCCATCAAGATGGATTCAAGTGGGATTTAATCCACTTGGGGACCATCACCCTTCCCTGTGGACTTCCCCACCCAAGGCAGTTAGTCTTCAAGGTTGTTAGGTTAGTTAACTACCACGTTACAATTGGTGTTGAGTTGCTGGCAGTACGGTCTACTCTATTACCGTAGCAGGGTAACCCGGCCAGATTCACAATACCCTGTCTAAGGTAAAAAAAAGTTGCTCTTACTTGAAAGACAGTCATGGGAAGAGACTTGCAATTTCTTGCTTTTGAACTGCAAGGTTGGCAGGAGCTGGGACATAGCTGGGCGCCCATTCTGTCGTGCTGCACTCGGGTCTCAAACTGCTGACCTGCCGCCCTTCCAGTCGTCAAGTTCAGCGTCTTAACCACGAAGCCACCGTAGTCCCATACCCTGTATATAAAATAAAATTATTGTACACTGAGAAAAGCTTATTTGCACACTGATCTTTGTGGGGGGATTTCAATTTACAGCAGAAACGCACCCTTCCCATTCTTACAGGAATGAACCTGGTAGGGACTGCAGTGGCTCAAGTGGTTAAGACGCTGAAACAACGACTTGAAGGTCGGACTTTGGTCCCCAAGTACTGCAGGACGGAGTGAGCTCTTGTCTCTGTCCCAGATCCTGACAACCTAGCAGTTCGAAAGCAAGAAATTGCAAGTAGATCAATAGGGACCACTTCGGTAGGAAGATAAACAGCATTCCGTGCGCTCCGGAGTTAAGTCATGCCTGCCACATGTCCATGGAAATGTCTGCAGACACAGACAGCACTGGCTCTTTGGCTATAAACAGAGATGAGCACTGAACCCTAGAGTCGGATACGACTGGCTTTCAAGCAAGGGTGACCTTTACTTATCAACCTATGGAATGTATTACTGTACTTTGGTAAACATGGACATACAAGCAGTGGTTCAGCTGTGCATATAATCCTCCTGCCTCTTGTTACCTCAGCTTCCTAGTGTTATTATATTTAGCAAGAACACAGTAAAACGTGGCAGTTTTTAAAGGCAAATCTTAGTTTGAATGCCAGTCCTCCCAAGAATTCTCCCTGTTTAGCTCAGCCAATGAATCTACTTTTGCTAAAATCCAAGAGAAAAAACAAAATATAACTTACTCACAATTAGATCAGGGAAATATACGAGTACAGTATTCAAGATTCTTGGTCAGATTGTTTTAGAATGAAGTACAGTTAAAGTAAAGTCTTTGTGTCTTTTAAGCCTGACATGTGGCTCACAAAATGGATGAGCTCAAATAGACATCTTCTTCAAAGGGGGGGGGGGGGGGGGCAAGAGAGAAAATGCCAGAACACGCAAAGCCTTAATACATGCAAATGGATCAGATGAGTCCTAGAGACGGAAAGACAGGAAACTTTCCGATTGGTTACTTAAGCACAAACAATATAAAACAACTTCCTTTAGTTTAGGCTAGTATTTCTGTCTCTATGGTTATTCTGCTAACCCCCACTGCACGCTGGGGTTGCACTAGAATACTCAATACCCGGGAGGGAGTGATGATGGGTAACTCAGTGCCAACTCGGTTTGCTCTAGGTGCAAGGATGATTCACAGTCACCAAACCCAGCACGGCAGTAACACTGCATCACAAAAAAATAAATATTGTCTACTGCTTGGTCTAATCCACGTGTCCTATACTAAATCAAGGATCAATTTGGGGGACATAAACCCTGAAATGGGTTCCGAGCCCCCCACAGTGCTGATCTCGCATGCCCAAAGTATGTATGTGCCAAATTTCAGCGAGATCGGCCCAGCGGTGCGAGAGCCTTTCAAGCATATACAAACAGAGATCTCTTATAGAGATAGATTTCTGACCTCAGCTCATTGACTTGCCCAGACATGCCCGGCCACTGCTGGAACATACATGCCACCGGGGACATGATTCAGCTGAGGTGGCAGCAGGCATAGTGGTAGCTGCAACTGTTATAATGTTCCCATGTAAAAATACATTACCCAATTGCTGACCATTTGAACAGCTATAGCAGGCCTTAAAATATGTATGTGATAGGCAAATTCTGAGTTCAGATTTGGAATCATCACACTCAATATCATGTAAATCACATGTGTTATTCCCAGTAGCAAACTTAACAGTGTAATTTGACAGATTGCCAAACCCACCTAAAAAGACGGAGCAGTGTCGCAGTGTCTAAACTCACCCAGGCTTGCCTCCGCTAGGATGAGGTACGCTGAGATCAGTTCCACAGAATCCGACCCGTGGACGCTGATGCTAAATTTGAGAGAGTGCAAAGCCGCCGGGATGGCCTCCTCGTGCTTGCCTTCAAAGAGGTAGTTCTGGGCAATTTTACACGTCAGGTCTGCCAGGAATTTCTGTGAAAATGATAAAGGAACATCAGGTAGACTGGTTTAGAAGGAGGCTTTCTCATTTAGCGACACCTATGGTGGGATTGTACTTTTGTGAAAGAAATCTGGGGGGGGGGGAGGTATGTATAGAAATTGAACAAATTCTCTCAATACATCTGCAGATATGTCCTAGAGCAGTCCTGCTGATGGATTTCAGAGGTAAACAAATAGAAAGATATGAGCACACAGTATTATTGTATAACAAAGAAATTAGCCGTGTGATCGATATTCAAGTTACAAAAAAATGCAGCAAATGCAGGAGGAAGGAGCTACCTTTATTGGATCACTAAAAAATAAAACAATGGGCACACACGGGCGGATGAGCCACTTTGGGTGGGGTGATGGTCCCCCTCAGTGGAGGAAATGCCACTGGAAACCATCATATTGGGCCCAACGGCAAAATGAGCAGAAAAGGAACTCTGATTCCCAACGGTCATGGAGGTGGAAGAGGCCATGCCAGATGGACTGGCTGTGAAGGTACATCTTGATAATATCCTGAAGGCTGCGGTAGTCCTTTGCAGTCCCGGTGTCAAATCCTGCATGTCTCATTTCATATGTGCCGCAGGAGATGGCTCCGTGATCATAGTGTGTGGGTCACTTCATGGCAAGCTGGGATCCACCTTAAACAAATTCACACCAATGGCATTTTTTCCTGTTTCCAGGAAAAATAAATAGGATAGCAGCCGCTGCCGATAATATATAAATCACATTTATATATTTAAAAAGGAGACTTCTCAGAGCTACAATTTATCTCTCCTCTCCCCCTCCGTTCCTTCCTTCCTTCCTTCTTTCACCCACAAAAGAGACTTAGGAAGGCTGCATGCCCTGCCCTCCAGCCTATCCTACACATCTTCATTCTAATTATAACTATAATTCATTATACAGGTAATTGCATTTGCTCCCTAGAAACAATTTTGCCCTGCAACATTTTAATAGGTTTCGCATCCAGATCCTTATAATGAGGTTAACAACCACCTCTTTAAGGCCTAGAAAAGCAGGTTTCTCTCCTGTGCAGGAGAGTACAAATTCACAGAGTATCCATTTGGGGAGAGGCCTTAGCAAGGACAGCACTTCTCAGCAAGTCAGAAAACATGTACATTTTGAAATATTTGTCAAACTGAGTCACACAGTTGCTCAGAGGCAATGAATGCAATAAGGGATGTTTGGGATTCAGTCCAACTCGTTCTTCTCTCCTGACGTCTGGGCACAACCTTGGAAAAGTTGTTTGGGCTGCAACGTCCAGAATCCACCCACCTGGAGTTTATGGGACTGGTAGTCCTTGAGAGTCCCATGGACTGCAAGGAGATCAAATCAGTCAATCCTGAAGAACATAAGAACAGCCTTGCTGGAACACGCCACAGCCCATCCAGTCCAGCATTCTGTCTCACACAGTGGCTCACCATTTCCTTCAGGGTATTCCCAAGCAGATGCCTGCTTAGGATTCCCTCTAAATGATATTGAGAGATATCCTGCCTACCTCTCCAACCCGGAGGTTGTCCTTAAGTATCCATAATTATAGCCATTGATACTCTTGTCCTCCATGAACTTGTCTAATCCTTTCTTAAAGCTGTCAAGACTGACAGCTGTCACCACTTCTTCTGGCAGGGAGTTCCATAGACCAGTAATCCTCTGGGTGAAAAAGTACTTTCTCTTATTTGTTTGAGAACTAATACCCAAAAGTTTCATGGAGTGTCACCTAGTTCTAGTGTTATGCGATAGGGAAAACAGTTTTTCCTTATCTACTTTGTCCACACCGTGCATGATTTTATAAACTTCAATCAGGTCACCTCTTAGACGTCGTCGTTCAAGAGTGAAGAGGCCCAACCGTTGCAGCCTCAGATGGTAAGGAAGGTGTTCCAGTCCCCTAATCATTCTGGTTGCCCTCCTCTGCACTTTCTCCAACTCCATAATATCCTTCTGGAGGTATGGCGACCAGAACTGTACACAGTATTCCAGATGGGGCCTCACCATAGATTTATAAAGAGGCAAAATGACACTTGCTGACTTATTTTCTATACCCTTCCTAATGATCCCTAGCATTGAGTTTGCTTTTTTCACTGCTGAGGCACACTGGGTTGACACTTTCATTGAGTTGTCCACCAGGACACCAAGGTCCCTTTCCTGGTTTGTCGCAGAGAGTTCAGACCCCATCAGTTTATAAATGTAATTGGGGTTTTTTGCCCCAACATGCATCACTTTGCACTTACTAATGTTGAAGCTCATTTGCCACTGTTTTGCCCACTCCCCCAGTGTCAAGAGATCCCTCTGGAGCTCCTCACAATCTCTCACAGTTTTCACTACCCTGTATAATTTAGTGTCGTCAGCAAATTTGGCTACCTTGCTTTTTACTCCTACCTCTAGATCATTTATGAAGAGGTTGAAAAGCAGGGGTCCCAGTACTGAACCTTGGGGGACCCCACTCTTTACTTCCCTCCACTTGGAGAAGTGTCCATTTAGTGCTACCCTCTGTTTCCTGTCCCTTAGCCAGTTGCTGATCCAGGACAAGACCTGTCCCTTTATTCCATGACTGGTAAGTTTATTCAAGAGCCTTTGGTATGGGACCTTGTCAAAAGTCTTCTGAAAGTCCAGATAAACAATGTCAACTGGATCCCCCTTATCCACATGCTTGTTGACACTCTCAAAAAATTCCAACAGATTAGTGAGGCATGATTTGCCCTTGCAAAAGTCATGTTGGCTCTCCTTTAGCAGCGCCTTTTCTTCTATGTGCCTATTAATTCTATCTTTTAGGATGGTTTCCATCACTTTACCTGGGACACATGTCAAACTGACCGGTCGGTATTTTCCTGGATCACCCCTGGATCCTTTTTTGAAAATTGGTGTTACATTCGCTACCTTCTAGTCATCAGGCACAAAGCCTGATTTGAGGGAAATATTATATATTTTGGCTAGGAGATCAGCAATTTCATCTTTAAGTTCCCTGAGAACTCGTGGATGGATGCCATCTGGTCCTGGTGATTTGTTAGTGTTTAGCTTAACAAGACATGCAAGGACCTCCTCCCTGGTTATTTCTATCTGGCTTAATTCTTCAGTTTCCCTCCCTACGAAGATAGGCTCTGTTTTGGGCATGCGGTCTCTGTCTTCTTCAGTGAATACTGAAGCAAAGAATTCATTGAGTCTCTCTGCAATCTCTGTTTCCTCTTTAATAACCCCTTGCTTTCCAAGAAAATCAACCCTGACTGCTCATTGGAAAGACAAATACTGAAGCTCAAGTACTTTTGCCACCAAATGAGGAGAGAGGACTCACTTGAGAAAGCCTTGATACTGGAAAAGATCGAGGCCAAAAGAAGAAGGGGGCAGCAGAGGGTGAGGTGGCTAGATGACATCGCTGGCTTTGCTTGCATAAAATTGCCGACCCAGTTTACTCTCCCATGGAGGCTGTGTGAGACTGGTTGCACAGCTGACTCATCTGAAATTTTTGCAAGAACTGTACATCAGGACACGAGAAGAAACTTGCTGAAGCAAGCAAACAGGCATTACACATAGGAGCAAAAGTTCATTTAGTACAGTACAGAGACCAAACTCAATGATAGCCTCAGGGAGAAAGGTTAATGTTAAGCCTGGAGAAGAAAAGACAGAGAATCAAGTGGTGGTGGTCGTCGTAGTCTTCCTGTTCTTAATTCCTGGGAACTGTTCTTCCAAGGACCTTCCACACCAGTCTCTCAGGTTCTTCAGCCATGAAGTCCGTCTAAATCCAGGGCTTCCTCTCTTCCCAGGGATATTTCCTTGCAGAGCGAGGTGGACTATACTATTCCTAATGTTGTTCCTCACGATATGGCCAAGGTATTGGAGCTTTCTTTGCTTAATGGTCATCAACAGTTCTTGTTCTTTATCCATCCATCAAAGCTTTTGAAATGTGGATCTACAGACGGCTACTAAGATTATCATGGGTTGACCATGTGATTAATGTAGAAGTGTTCCAACTGGACTGCCATCTTCAAATGTCTGAAAGGCTGCCATGTGGACGATGAAACAAACTTCTTTTCAGTTGTTCCAAAGGATAGATTCCCAATGCTCTAGACCAGGGATAAGAACATAAGAGCAGCCTTGCTGGAACAGGCCACAAACCATCCAGTCCAACATTCTGTTTCACACAGTGGCTCACCATTTGCTTCAGGGTATTCCCAAGGAGATGCCTTTACCTGCTTAGGATTCCCTGGAAATGGCATGGAGAGATATCCTATCTCTCCAACCCGGAGGTTGTCCTTAGGTATCCCTAATTATAGCCATGGATCCCCTTGTCCTCCATGAACTTGTCTAATCCTTTCTTAAAGCTTTTGAGATTGACAGCTGTCACCACTTCTTCTGGCAGGGAGTTCCATAGACCAGTGATCCTCTGGGTGAAAAAGTACTTTCTCTTATTTATTTGAGAACTAGTACCCAAAGGTTTCATGGAGTATCCCCTAGTTCTCGTGTTGTGCGATAGGGAAAACAGTTTTTCCTTATCTACTTTGTCCACACCGTGCATGATTTTATAAACTTCAATCAGGTCACCTCTTAGACGCCGTCGTTCAAGAGTGAAGAGGCCCAACAGTTGCAGCCTCAGATGGTAAGGAAGGTGTTCCAGTCCCCTAATCATTTTGGTTGCCCTCCTCTGCACTTTTTCCAGGCTCTGTTTTGGGCATGTGGCCTCTGTCTTCTTCAGTGAATACTGAAGCAAAGAATTCATCGAGTCTCTCTGCAATCTCTGTTTCCTCTTTAATAACCCCTTGCCTTCCATTGTCATCTAATGGTCCAATGGCCTTCCTAGTTGGGTTCTTACTTCTAATGTACTTAAAGAAGTCTTTGTTATTTCTCTGAGTATTTTTAGCTATACGCTCCTCAAAGTCTTGCTTTGCTTTCCTGATTGTTGCCTTGCATTTGTTCTGCCAGAATTTATGTTTCTGCCTGCTGTGCTCATTCGGACAAGCCTTCCATCTTCTAAATGAGCTTTTCTTGCTCTTGATCACTTCCCGAACAGCTCCTGTAAGCCACATTGGAGTCCTCTTGGACCTGGCAGTGCCCTTTTTCCTTTTGGGTATGCATTCCAATTGGGCCTCTGTTATTGTTTTTGTAAACAGCCTCCATGCCTCTTGGAGTGTTTGGACTCTCTCAATTTTCCCTTTCAGCTTCTTTTTTAATAGTTTCCTCATCTTTGGGGAATTTCCTTTTTGAAAATTTAATGTCTCTGTTAGATTTTATCAGTGACTTGCAGTCTATGATCAAGTTAAACATAGTTGAGTTGTGGTCACTGTTCCCTATTGGATCAGTCACATTAACATCTTGCACCAGATCCTGAGTATTACTCAGGATCAAGTCAAGGATTCTTGTACCTCTAGTTGGGTCTTCAACCATCTGTCCCAGGGAACAATCATTTAGCATATCTAGGAACCTTATCTCTTTATCATGTGCTGAACAACAGCTGATAGTATATGCCTACTGTTAGACCATCCTTGTAGCCTGGTACTCTTACCCACAAAGTTTCTAATGGTGACTCCAAATCACCTAGATATTCCAATTCATACGATTTTATCACTTCTTTGACATACAAGGCTACACCACCTCCCGTTTGCCCCTTCCTATCCTTCCTGTACAGTTTGTAGCCTGGGATAACTGTATCCCATTGTTTATCATCCGTCCACCAGGTTTCAGTGATGCCAATAATATCAATGTTTTTATCTATTGCTAAGTATGTATGGATGTGAGAGCTGGACAATTAGGAAGGCTGAACGTAGAAGAATAGATGCCTTTGAAATGTGGTGTTGGAGGAGGGTTTTGAGAGTCCCCTGGACAGCGAGGAGAACAAATAGGTTAACCCTGACTGCTCATTGGAAGGTCAAATAGTAAAGATGAAGCTAAAGTACTTTGGGCATCAAATGAGAAGGGAGGATTCACTTGAGAAGGCATTGATGTTGGGAAAGGTGGAGGGCAAAAGAAGAAGGGGGAGGCCAAGGATGAGATGGCTAGATGGCATTGTAGACACAATGGGCACAGAGCTGGGAGGGCTGAGGGGGATGGTGGAGGACAGAGGCGCCTGGAGGAAAATGGTCCATGGGGTCGCAAAGGGTCGGAGTCGACTATGCGACTGAACAACAACAAGTATCCCAGCTCCCCTATTTTGTTCCGGAGGCTTCTGGCATTGGCTTACCTCTCTGTTTATCTTTTGCTCCCGCCCGTGCTTTCTTTCTTTCTCTGAATTGAAGAAAGGTAATGCTGTACGCAATGGAATGAGTAGCGGGCAGATTTTCTCATGGACACTGACCCAATCAGCATTCTGATGCTCTACAACACTATGAGGGGAGAAAAAAATTCCATTATTATTAGTGCAAGGCAAAACAAGGGGATAGTTTCACGCCAGGCCCTTGTATGTTTCCAAACTGGCTGGAATTCCCATATACTTGGTATTTGCAGCCTGAGAAGATCATACCTTTCCAAACATTTGAAGGCTATTTTGAAGAGAAGAGAACCAATAGGGCAATGATGGCGAACCTTTTAAAGACCGAGTGCCCAAACTCACCATCGCCACAGACGCAACAGTCTGCCAGCTGCACTGACTTTTGCCTCGAATGCCAGAAGCAAAGAAAAAAAAGTTAGTGTAAAGGTAAAGGTCACCCTTGCTCGAAAGCCAGTCGTATCCGACTCTAGGGTGCAGTGCTCATCTCTGTTTCAAAGCCGGAGAGTCAGCGGTATCTGCATTTGCAGACGTTTCCATGGGCATGTGGCAGGCATGACTAAACACCAGAGTGCACGGAACACTGTTACCTTTCCTGCCAAAGTGGTCCCTCTTTATCTACTGGCAATTTCTTGTTTTCCAACTGCTTAGGTTGGCAGGAGCTGGGACAGACGATGGGAGTGCAGTCCTCGGGTCTCGAACACCGACCTTCCAGTCTTCCGTCTCTCTCTCTCTCACACACACTCACTCACACACACATACGGTACACACATTCTCTATAACAGGAGTTCTCAACCTTTTAAAGCAGGAGGCCGCGTCACGCTGCCTCAGACAGCTTCAGTGGCGGGGCGGCCATTTTACCCTTCCACCACCACACGGCACTTCTGGGGGGGCACATGAAATGATGCTGCGGGCCGTATGTGGCCCACAGGCCGCAGGTTGTGAACCCCTGATCTATAAAAACCCATACAAAGCTGCAATGAAGGGAGAGAGGAAGGGAAGGAGGGGGGAGGGTTAGGTCAAGGGTCGCCCTTGCTCGAAAGCCACCCGTATCCGACTCTAGTGTGCAGTGCTCATCACGGCACGGCTCACCAGTAGTAGGTGACTCCGCAGCCGCCGCAGCGGAGGGTGGCCGGGGCGAGGCACAGTTCGCAGGAGAACTTCACCCCGCGGGGCAGCGCCAGCGGGACCAGCCGCTCCACGGTCTGCATCGCTGGTCGGTCGCTAAGGGCCGCGGTTGGTTGCTAAGGGGCGCCGGAAGCAGAAGGCGCCGGAAGTCCCGCCGTCCCTTTTCCGGCACCTTTCGCAAAGGGGGGTGGTCCTTAACCATGGAGACCGACATGGTCCGATTCGAACGCTGAGAAACCGCCACGGAGACTGGAGACCTAGAGCGGCACGCTCCATGGTTTCAGGGGGCTCCGCGCCGGAAGTCCCGCCCTCCGCTTCCTGCGGTCTTTACAGAAGACTAGTGCGCCTCCTCGCGGCTTGCCGTAGGGGGGGGGGGGCGTGACCTGTGGTCATGTGATGACGCCTAAACAGGAAGTGGCTATTTAAAACGTGAGCGGCGGCGCCGGCGCCGGCTTCACCAGCATGGCGGAGAAGGAGGAGGTGGCGGCCGCGGTGCCGGAGACGGCGGCCGCGCGGGCGGCGGAGAGCCGGATCCGGGCCTGGGCGTCGGCGCAGCGGGCCCGCGGGCGGCCGGTGGTGCTGGTGACGTCGGGCGGGACGCAGGTGCCGCTGGAGGCGCGCTCGGTCCGCTTCCTGGAGAACTTCAGCAGCGGGCGGCGCGGGGCGGCCTCGGCCGAGCGGCTGGTGGGCGCCGGCTACGCTGTCTGCTTCCTCCACCGCGCCCGCTCCGTCTTCCCCTGGGCCCGCGCCCTGCCTGCCGGCGGCCCGGCCTTGCTGGACCTGCTGCGGGTGGACCAGCAGCAGCAGGGCGACGGAGGAGGAGGAGGAGGGCCTGCCCGGGCGGTGCGGGTGGACCAGGGCGCGCTCCCGGGGCTGCTGCCCGCCCTCGAGGCCTACCGGCGGGCCAAAGGCGACGAGGCGCTCCTGGCCGTCGAGTTCACCAGCCTCGTCGACTACCTCTCGCTGCTGCGCGCCGCCGCCCGCGCCCTCGCGCCCCTGGGTGAGCCGCCCGGACGGGGGGGGGGGTTAGGGTGGGGACTCCAGCTCCCATCATCCAGGCCTAGCAGAGTGGGTGGGACTGGGGTAGCTGGCGATAAGAAAAGCAGAGCTAGGGACTCCAGCTCCCATCATCCAGTCTGAGCAGAGTGGGTGGGTGGGGGAACTGGCAAAAAGAAAAGCAGAGCTAGGGACTCCAGCTCCCATCATCCAGGCCGAGCAGAGTGGGTGGGACTGGGGTAGCTGGCGATAAGAAAAGCAGAGCTAGGGACTCCAGCTCCCATCATCCAGGCCGAGCAGAGTGGGTGGGTGGGGGAACTGGCAAAAAGAAAAGCAGAGCTAGGGACTCCAGCTCCCATCATCCAGGCCGAGCAGAGTGGGTGGGTGCTGCCTGGGGGTGGGTGGGTGAGGGAGACACTGAAAAGAAAAGCACAGTGGGTGGGTGGGGGAGTTGGAGAAAAGCAGAGCTGGGAACTCCAGCTCTCATCATCCAGTCTGAGCAGAGTGGGTGGGTGAGGGAGCTGGCAAAAAGAAAAGCACAGCTGGGGACTCCAGCTCCCATCATCCTGGCCGAGCGGAGTGGGTGGGTGCTGCCTGGGGGTGGGTGGGTGAGGGAGACACTGAAAAGAAAAGCACAGCTGGGGACTCCAGCTCCCAGCATCCAGCAGAGTGGGTGGGCATCAGGGTCCCCAAAGCAAAGCCTTGTCCTAATACTGGATAGCTCAGAGTCACACAGAGCATGGGATGCCAACATGCTGTCCAAACCTTTGGCCCTGGGTTTGCGTTTGCCTGGGTGCCTCCAAAGCAGGAGACGAAAAAGACTTCTGGGCTAAAGAGCTGGAGGCAACAACACCCTGGCAGGGATCACAGTGGGTGGCATCAGAAGCCAGAGTGGTGGTGGTGGTGGTGGTGGTGGTGGTGATGCCCAGGAGGAGCAAGAGTGCCTTACGCTTGTGAAGAAGTTAATTGGCACTGTTTAAAACATTAGGTTCCAGGGATCCACATTCATTAGAAAAGATGCTCTGAGGATATAAGGTAAAGGTTTCCCTTGCTCGAAAGCCAGTCGTATCCGACTCTAGGGTGCAGTGCTCATCTCTGTTTCTAAGCCAAAGAGCCAGCGCTGTCTGCTCCTGCAGACGTTTCCGTGGTCATGTGGCAGGCATGACTAGACACCAGAGCGCACGGAACGCTGTTACCTTCCCACCGAAGTGGTCCCTATTTATCTACTTGCAATTTCTTGCTTTCGAACTGCTAGGTTGGCAGGAGCTGGGATGAAGACGGGAGCTCATTTCCATCCCTTTATAGAAAAGAAATTATTCTTCAATCTGTGGCATGATCGAAATTACAACATTATAGAAATCAGGGCAGGGCACGATACTGTAGTAAACCCTAATTGAATTAATTACCCTAGGTTTCGGTCTTGCTTTCAAGTGGGGCTGGCATTACCAGTCGAGCACCTTTTTGTGTGTGTGTGAGATCAGTTTTGAGGCCACAGGGCATTGAAACTGATTATATCAAACTGCATGTTCCTATTAGTTAAGCCCATCGAGGACACATGTACATTTCCTTGATTGCCTGAGTTTTCTGTAGCTGGGATTAACAGCTGAGATTAGGGCAAGGCTTGCAGAATATTCCTCCCAGGCTAAACAAAACCGAAGTGGTTTAATTGTTCCTTGAACGCAAGAACGAGAAGACAAGATTGGAAGGAATAAAACCGGGCTTTGAGAATCTGAAAGCAGTAGGAAGAGAGAAGGATTTAACTCTTGTTCTTCCTCTATGAAACTCCCAAAAGGAAGCCACCTTTGGGTGAGTTCATTCTGCCGCTCCCTTCACCTGACCGAGTGTGAGAAAAATTAACCAGCAACGCAAGGTTGCCATTACCAGGGTGCGCCCGGTTGTGGTTCAAAAAGACCACAATCTTTGAGGAGGCTCTTTCTGCGCACCCTGGATCTAACTCTGAGACGGATTGATCACTGGGGCTTTTATTGTTGCAAGACTCAAGCAGGGCCGTTAATTGTAGGAATCTTTAGAAATCACAAGTCATAGTATCGCCATATAGTAGAGTTGGAAGAGGTCTCTTATGTACGCTACTACTACCTCATACAACGTCCAAACTTGGTTCCACAAGTTTGGACTTTATACGGACTTGGACTTTGTATGAGGCATGCAAAATCCTAGCCACGGTGCCTCATACAACGTCCAAATCCTAGCCGCAATGCCTCATACAACATCCTAATCCTAGCCGCGATACCTCATACAACGTCCAAATCCTTGCCGCGATGCCTTGTACGACATCGTTTCCATATAGGTACATTGTACTGTAACAGCACATACTTCAGGGCAAAGTCAAGGAAACAGACAAGAAACTGACAGAACTTTAAGAAAACATTGTCTAAAGGCTAAATACATTACAAAAACATGTCAAACAACCCTGATTTTAGGGGACAAAACCATACAACAAGTTTTTAACTTTTGAAAACATTATGAAGTGCAGGTTTAAAAGTTAACATATCCCATCATGCAGCACAGTGTTAATCTGCAGCCATGCGGCCAATCATCCATTTTGTACAAGCTGCTGTAAACAATTACAGGATGGAAGCAAGGACGAAATGGATTCCAACATGTCCCATCATCCACTGTGCCAAAGAATGGTCCAAGAACCTGAAGAATGCAAAAATCCCAGGAATGCTTCCAAGAATTCTGATGGGAAAAAATTTTAAAAATCAAAAATTGCACTCATAAGAACATAAGAACAGCCTTGCTGGAACAGGCCACAGCCCATCCAGTCCAGCATTCTGTCTCACACAGTGGCTCACATTTCCTTCAGGGTATTCCCAAGGAGATGCCCTCACCTGCTTAGGATTCCCTGGAAATGGCATTGAGAGATATCCTCCTGCCTATCTCTCCAACCTGGAGGTTGTCCTTAAGTATCCATAATTATAGCCATTGATAGCCTTGTCCTCCATGAACTTGTCTAATCCTTTCTTAAAGCTGTCAAGACTGACAGCTGTCACCACTTCTTCTGGCAGGGAGTTCCATAGACCAGTAATCCTCTGGGTGAAAAAGTACTTTCTCTTATTTGTTTGAGAACTAGTACCCAAAAGTTTCATGGAGTGTCCCCTAGTTCTAGTGTTGTGCGATAGGGAAAACAGTTTTTCCTTATCTACTTTGTCCACACCGTGCATGATTTTATAAACTTCAATCAGGTCATCTCTTAGACGTCGTCGTTCAAGAGTGAAGAGGCCCAACCGTTGCAGCCTCAGATGGTAAGGAAGGTGTTCCAGTCCCCTAATCATTCTGGTTGCCCTCCTCTGTACTTTCTCCAACTCCATCATATCCTTCTGGGAGGTATGGCGACCAGAACTGTACACAATATTCCAGATGGGGCCTCACCATAGATTTATAAAGAGGCAAAATGACACTTACTGACTTATTTTCTATACCCTTCCTAATGATCCCTAACATTGAGTTTGCTTTTTTCACTGCTGAGGCACACTGGGTTGACACCTTCATTGAGCTGTCCACCAGGACACCAAGGTCCCTTTCCTGGTTTGTCGCAGAGAGTTCAGACCCCATGAGTTTATAAATGTAATTGGGGTTCTTTGCCCCAACATGCATCACTCTGCACTTACTGATGTTGAAGCTCATTTGCCACTGTTTTGCCCACTCCCCCAGTGTCAAGAGATCCCTCTGGAGATCCCACTCAAAACCACTCTTCGCCTTGTGCAAAACCCACAAGAGCAATGCACGCATGTGTCCTGCCTTTTATACTGCCCAGGCACAATGCAACCTGGGAAAAACCCTAATGCCTCATACAAAGTCTTTGTATGAGGCAACTTTTTTCAAGGAATTAGCTGATATTGTATGAATCAGATATTGTACAAAGCGGACTTTGTATGAGGTATTACTGTATGTTGAACCCTTGCTCAGTTCACGAATCCAAGTTAAAGTCTAATCGAGACAGCTATCTCAATTCCTGAGATATGGTAATTCATAGGTTTACTATAAATAGAGCCAGACGTGAGATCCATGTATAAAACATGCAGAAGTAGAAGGTGATACCTTTTCTGGAGCACTAAATTTAAAAAATTGCGGGCTTTCGTGATTCATGATCACTTCTTCAGGCATGCATTCAAGTGTTCGTGGCATGGTGGTCTGCCGGGCTCTATTCTTAAAAGCAGCTTTGAGGCTCTGTCCCCATTTTTCAAACACAGGAAACCAGGCCTAACTGAAGCAACTTGACTGCACAAAATTTTAAAAAATAAATGCAATAAAGGAGACTGTGACTTTGTGCAAGTCTCGAATGTTTGCATTAACCCACTGGGTCTTTTCCTGTCTCAACACCCATTAGGTTCTAGTGCCATGTTTTATTTGGCAGCGGCAGTGTCCGACTTCTACATCCCTCCTTCCGAGATGCCTGAACATAAGATCCAGTCGGCTGATGGTCCCCTCCAGGTGAGGTTAACTGTTGTCAAGCAGGGGTTTTCAACTCTGCCAGGTGAGGTTGACCGTTGTCGAGCAGGGGTTTATCAGAGAGTAAACAAAACAAAAAAGACAAAAAGCACTGTAGCACCTTAAAGACTAACTCCTGTATTTTAATGTTAGGTTTTGCGGATCAAGTCATCTTCATCAGACATAAGAGTGGATTTTCATGGTATATATTTATACATCTGATACAGAGGCCCAGAGTAGTTGGATAAAGTTGACCTCTGGCTATGCCTACCCCATAAAGCTTCCTCAATTAGGAAATGTGTAATGTCAGTGCCTCAAGTAGCTAAGATGCTGACTGGAAGGTGGCAGGTCAGCAGTTTGATACCCGAATACTGCATGCCGGAATGAGCTCCCGTCTCTGTCCCAGGCTCCTGCCAACCTAGCAATTCGAAAGCAAGAAATTGCAAGTAGATAAATAAGGACAACTTTGGTGGGAAGGTAAATAGCGTTACGTGCACTCCGGTGTCTAGGCATTCCTGCCACATGACCACAGAAACGTCTGCAGACGTAGACAACGCTGGCTCTTTGGCTATAAACAGATGAGCACTGAACCCTAGAGTCGGATGCGACTGGCTTTCGAGCAGGGGTGGCCTTTACCTTTAACTTACGTCAGAATGTTTATTTTGCAAACCTAGCTCCTCAAACTGACTTCCATCAGAGGTTCACCGCTGTAAAAAAGCAAACTGGTTGCATTTTATTACAGATTGTAAATAATGCATTGATTTGCATATCCATCTCCTGAACCAACCAACTTTGCCCAGCTATTCTGGGCCTCTATATCAGCAGTATAAATGTATACCACTCTTTTGTCTGATGAAGTGGACTTGATCCACAAAACCTAACACTAACATACAAGAGTTCGTCTTTAAGGTGCCAGAGCATGTTTTTGTCTTTTTCTGTTTTGTTTACTCTCTGATATGCTTGCATAGACTAACATGGCTATCACTTTTTTTAAAAAAAATTCCCCATGGTGGAGGTCATCCCACTTCTCTTCCTGAGCTTCAGTTTTAAAAATGTTTGTATATTTCCCTGAAGTTGTGTTTCTTCTTCCCTTGATGCAGATCACGATGAAGATGGTACCGAAAATGCTCTCCCCTCTGGTTAAGGAATGGGCCCCTGAAGCCTTTGTGATCTCCTTCAAGTTGGAAACCAACCCTGCCATCCTGATTGCAAAGTCCCGGCAGGCCTTGGAGAAATACCGCCACCAGGTGGTAATTGCCAACGTGCTTGACACCCGAAGAACCTCGGTGATCGTGATCACCCGGGACTCAGAAACCCAGTTGTCGCTTTCCGATGACGAGATTGCCCAGGGCTTGGAAATTGAGGAGAAGATTGTGAACCACCTGGGGTCTCTCCACAGAGTATTCATGGGGCAGGGCTCCTCCTCTTAAGAGGGACCTCTCTGAATCTTTATATCAGGGGTCCCCCCCGGACAGCTGAGCGGGCCGGACCACGCCTCTGCAAGTGGAAACAGGCGCATTTACGGCTGTCGTAAATGCAGCCACATCCGCCTTTGCAGCAGTCATGGTCGCATTTATGCATCCGTGGGCGCATTTTACGGCTGACGTAAATGCATCCGCTTCTGTGGGCGGGGTGGGTCACATGGAATGGTGCCGTGGACCTGGGCCTGCCCATGGGCCATAGTTTGGGAACCCCTGTTTTATATCATCGCTAAAAACGGTTTGGTGGTGGTAGTGGTGAAGGACCTAGAAGACTTCTCTGTTATTGATGAACAGAGATTATTACTCAACTGCAATTCTGTATGGGATAAAAACGGTAAAACTCTGATACTACTTGACTCTTTTACACATGGTTGCTGCTCACTGGAAGAAATATATATGTACAGAGTATGTATACAGTAGACCCTCGCATAACGACGTTTCTTGGTTCCCCAAGTAGTGTCGTTATGCAGAAAACGTCATGCGTGTTTCTATGGAGTTTCCCGCATAACGATGTTTTTTGCGTTTTACGGATAACGACGGGTATTTGTAGCGTCGTTATCCAGAACGGTGCTAAAACGTCATGCGAGAGAACACGTGGCGCATAACGACGCGTCGTTAAGCGAAAATGACGCTATCCGAATGCATCGTTATGCGAGGGTTCTAAAATTGAATGGCCCAAGTCAGGTTTCTTAAGATCTTTCTGTGTGCTAGTGAAATCAGTCCCTCTTTGAAGGTAATACAGAAAAAACCTCACATAAAGAGCGGCTTACTTAGAGACTAACTTGCTGAAAGAGCAGAATTTTCTCTGAATGGTCGCCTCGCCTAACTCAAACCAACCAAAAACCTGCTTAACAACTAAATCGGGGTTCACAATCCTCCCTTCCAGAACGCACAATTGGTCACTTATAATGGTGTTTTGTTTAAAGAGTAAACGTGCTTAAAGAGCAATTCCGTGGAACCCATATCTCCCCTGTCAAAGAGAATACCTAATGCATGCAAAATAAAAATAAGATAACGTTAAAATCCTGGTATGCAAGACAAAACAGGAAACCACCATCGGACAATACTTTTTATTTGGACCAAATGTGGAATTTTGGCTGCTTGTACAAAAGAGTTATTGCCCACATGTGGGTTTTTTGTTTTGTTCATTTTCATTTATATGATCTAAAATAGGTACCTTTGTTTTTAGAATAGTGTGCAAAGTTAAATGCAAATGCATGCTGTCAAAATGGCTTGCTCACATCCTATGTTAAAGTCCCATTATGTCAATCTATGAAAATTGGTCCTCCTTTTCCACATAAGCCTTGTATGGTATGGAATTCCAAGATAATCTCTCCAAATGGGCAAACCACTTTATTTGTTGTCTCTATGGAGTGTAAGAGTGGTTCTGTTCCAATTATTTCCCTTAGAACCTCATTCCTGATTTCATCCCTTCCAGAAGAACTAGTAAAGTATATAAAATACTGTACGGCCATGCCGTTTTGCAAAGCTTGGGTCTGCCTGAAGTCCCATATTTAGTGTTCCCTGACACTCATTCCGTGGCTGCATTGCCTCGATTTCAAGGAGAGCCTTCTGGATCAGATTTACTCGGGACCAAGTCCCCCTTTCGCTGGGGCTTATTCTCTAGTAAACATACAGGAGTCCCACTGCAAAAGAAAAACAACATCCTATGGCCTAAATCTGCCGGCGCTTACAGGGAGAGGAGCCTCTTCGAAAGTACTGGGGCTTACTTCTGTGTAAGCATCTCTACACATATACTGCAGGGTTCCAGTCCCATGGCAGTGACGAAAGGAGCGACTGGAACTAAGGGTCTTTCCGCACGCCAGGCATTTAAATGGTTTTGTCCCTGTGTGAGTTGCTTTATGGTGGGCAAGGACTGTCCGCTGGCTGAAACACTTTCCACATTCCAAGCACTGAAAGGGTTTCTCTCCTGTGTGGGTTCTTTGATGTCGCTTTATGTTTGAACTCTGGCAGAAAGCCTTCCCACACTCGGAGCATTCGAATGGCTTCTCTCCCGTGTGAGTTCGTCGATGTCGAATAAGATTCAATTTCTAGTTGAAACTCTCTCCGCACTCTAAGCATTTATACGGCTTCGTTGTCTGTTCATATTTGAGGCGTCACTGAAGCTGTTCCCACACTCCTGGCATTTAAATGGTTTCTCCCGGCTATAAATTCTTAGGTACACAGTAAGGCCCATCGCTCGGGTGAAGGTTTTCCCACACTTCAAGCATTCGTGCAGTTTCTCCCCTCCGAGGAACACTTTGATGTGACCAAAGGGTTGAATGATGAGAGAAACTCTTACTGCACTGCAAGCATTTAAATGGTTTCTCCCCTGTGTGGAGCCTGTGGTGTCGTATAAGGGCTGAACTTTTTATGAAATCCTTTCCACACTCATACATTTAAATGGCTTCTTCCCTGTGTGGGTCCTTTTGTGCGACAGAAGAGATGAGCTCCGACCAAAGCTTTTTCCACACTCAAAGCATTGATATGGTTTCTCTCCTGTGTTGGTTCTTTGATGTCGCTTTAAGGCTGAGCTCCGGCTGAAAGCCTTCCCACATTCTGAGCATTTGAATGGCTTCTCTCCCGTGTGAGTTTGTCGATGTCGAATAAGAATCAATTTCTGGCTGAAACTCCCCGCACTCTAAGCATGTATGCTGCTTGTTGCTTTGGTGAATATGTAGGTGTCTGTTCATATTTGAGGCGTCACTGAAGCTGTTCCCACACTCCTGGCATTTGAACGGTTTCTCCCAGCTATGAATTCTTAGGAACACAGTAAGGCCCATCGCTCGGGTGAAGGTTTTCCCACACTTCAAGCATTTGTGCAGTTTCCTCCCTCTGGGAACACTTTGATGTGACCAAAGGGTTGAACGATGAGAGAAACTCTTACTGCACTGCAAGCATTTAAATGGTTTCTCCCCTGTGTGGAGCCTGTGGTGTCGTATAAGGGCTGAACTTTTTATGAAATCCTTTCCACACTCCATACCATACCTGTCAAGTTTTGGGAAATTCCTGTCAAAAAAGGGAAATTTCCTGGCCAAAACAGGAAATTGGACAGCTATGCTTACCCTTTGCTGGCCTCCAGTATAACTAGTCTAATTGCAGTTAACTAATACAGGATGACGGCAGGAAAGAGTGTAAAATACGGGGGTTTTACAGAAATTTCCTGAAACTTGACATGTATGCTCCATACATTTAAATGGCTTCTCCCCTTTGTGGGTCCTTTTGTGCAACAGAAGAGATGAGCTCCGTGCAAAGCTTTTTCCACACTCAAAGCATTATATGGTTTCTCTCCAGTATGGATGCTTTGGTGCGACATAAGGGATTTTTTTAATACCTAAAGCAGTTTCCACACTCGGAACATGCATAGGGTCTCTCCCCTGTGTGGATTCTCATGAATATTTATAGCTTTTTTACGGTGGAAGCTTTTTCCACATTCGGGGCAGACATGCTCAGTCTGTTGCTTATCTTTGGGCATTAATTTTTCTCCACTAAACTCTCCATCAATGTTGGTTCCCTTCTTTGCCTTTCCTTTCATTTTCTTCTCATTTTCTTCTTTTCAGTTCTGCCTTTCTTCCCCTGTGGCTGGATTGCTCTTCTCTTATCCTCACTCTTCTGCCCATCATCTGCTCCTGCAAAGCAAAGAGATGTTCATAAGACTCCAAGAGAAAAGAAATCCAAGAGCTAAACTGAATGGTTGGGTAACCTCACGTTCTCCCTTGCTTTATTTCTTGCATTTACTGCCCACCTTCTCCCAATGAGGGGATCCAGGACAGCTCAGAGACTTAAAATGAATTGCAATAAAAACATGACTACACAATTTTAAAAAATTCAACATAAAACAATAATTAATATTAATTAACAGTCAAGTTTCTCTTTTTAAAAAAACCCTTTGTTTTCTTTACTTTCTTGTCTGATATGATGTGTCTGATATGCTTGCACAGACTAAGTGGTTCCCAAATTTAAGAGCACATCACCAAGGAACTCAATCGTCGGATAACCTGAAGGAAGACCAACCTGACAAAGCAGGTATTTGGCTATCAGCGGAAAGAGAAGGTAGACAGGGAGGGTCTTAAGGCTCTAAGGCAGGGGTTTTCCTCAACCTTTTCAAACTGTGGGCCTAATGACCCTTCCCAGACAGCTGAGCGCCCGTACTGCTGGTCCTCCCTGACGTAATTGCTGCCATAAAATGTGTCCATGGCTGTTGTAAAAGCGCATTTATGGTTGCTGTAAATGCATCTGCTTCCGGTGGTGACGTGGGCACATGAAATGGTGTCGTCAGCCGGATCTGGCCCGCGGGCCTATGTTGAGAATGTCTTGAACGCTCGACTAGGCGCTGGCTTACAGAAGGCATGTACTGATCCTTTAGGCTGCAATAATTTCCTTTATCCGCACACTCCCAGTGCAGCCTAAGGTCACCTCACTGTACCGCTTCCCAATCGGCTTCAAAGAACTCCACCTGTCGCTTGCAGGGAGTATGCGGTGGTTTAATATATTGGTAGCATATGGGGGCATAGAGCAAAGCACTTGGATATAGCCTGATAAACTCACATCAACTCCGATGGTATTACTCACAAAGTCCATTAGCATCTGAAAAAGAACAGACAGACAAAGACAAAAGACATAGCAATGCATAGTTAATAGGGCTCCTATTGATCGGAGAGGCTCATCTCAAGTCTGAGTCCGGCCTGAGGAGACAGATTTCTGCCTTCTACCCAGGGGGACCGAAGAACTGAGGGAAAGGGCAAAAAAGAGCAGATTTCCCTCCCACCTTTGCATTCTTGGAATGTCCAAATCTGCAGGTGTTAGACCCACAGGGTTTTGATTGACAGGAGGGGAGGCGTCCTCTCCCTTGTGGTATAGACAGCTGACCCTGTCGTCACCCTGTACCCTCGTGGGGCTGCACCTGCAGTAGCTGTCAATCACTCCAATGTGGGATCGCAGCTGTGCAGATTTCATCAGAAAGGAATGTGTGTGTGTGAAACAGCTCTAGTAGCTTTGTGATAAGGTTGCCATAGTTTCTCAAGGATCATGACAGAGAACCCCTACTCTAAGGTCCTATCTCAATCTATTATCATCAGCTGGAATCACAGTTAATAGAGGTCACCCTATAACTTCCATGCTCCAAGAGTTCTACTAGCTACTGATCCATTCCTGGGTCCACTTCAAAGTGCTATTTATGCACTTTAAATATATATTTCAGGAGCAGATGATGGGCAGAAAAATATATATTAATTTCATTAAATAATTCAGATTTTAGAACCACTCCGCAGGGTAGTCTAAGGATTTTTTTTTCTGCCTGAGGCTACACTACACACACCTGATACATGAAATGGCACTGCAGGTTGAGAATCCCTGGTTTACAGGGTACACCCAACTGTGGTGCAAAAGTACCACAAACTTTCTGTGTCCCCCAGCACTTCTAGTAATCACATGTTTGTTTGGTTTTTCAACCCAATCTTTAAGTTCAGTTGGTGTGAGGGCCAGGGCAATATTTCAAGAAAGACTTCTGAATGTCTGCTCAGTTCCACATTGAGTCACTTCCATAGATTCAGAGGTCCATGAAATGCATTGACCAGAGGGAGATTTGTGCAGCTAGTTTCCATCACCAGATATGAGCAATTTCACCACATCCCATATTCCTAGAGCATCACCCCAAGGGAGGGTAATAAATATGTGCCACCGGACCCAGATCCTGGCTGGACTTCACCGCATGATTGTCTTGCGTGTCTTCCTTGCAGCCAGCCACTCCCACACCTGGGAGCCATCCCAACATCTGGTGACCCCGACGTGATTCTTCTCGGAAGCCACGGCGCGATTCTGATCGGAACACAACCCCGATCGGAATCCGACGCGATCCTGAGGCTAGGCCAACGCGGTCCCTAGCAGAGGCTGCGACCATCTGGAAGCAAGGAAGCCGACATAACCACAAGCCTGGCAGACCCCACGTATCGGAACGGATGCGTTCCAAACCCAGGGGAGAGCCATGATCCTGAAACAACAGAGGCAGAGCAGCAGAAGCCCACGGCAGAGAACCATAGCCATGATCCTGAACCACTGACCAGACCCGAGGGACATCGTCCTGTGCATCACTCGCCCCGACGTACTACCCAAAGGCGCTCCAACTCATCCTGTGGAGACAAATCTGGGGAACCCCCAATCAGGTAGTGTGGGGGCTTGCGTGGGGGGGGGGAAACTCATCCGTCAAGGAAAGAGCTCAGGTGGAGGAGCTCAAGGGCCTGGCCAGGCTATTTCGCATAATGGTACAGAGGAGCAGCCTGATGGAACTCGTGATGCATCTGGGGGAACACTGTTCTACCCAAAAGCAGGCATGATAGATCCAGAGATTTGGGACAGAGTAGGGAAATGCCTTAAGGAAGAACCTCGAGCACCTGCCAAAATCATAGGGACTTGGAGCAAGTGAAGGCAGATAATTGCAGTAGTCAGTCCAGCCCGGGTAGAGACCGAGAAACCCCCAGCATATGTAGAACCATCAGCCCCAGCGCGTCTCTACCCGACCATCCAGTTCAGGCATGGAGGCTTAGGTGACTCCCTTTCCGCAGCAGCTGCAGAAGCCGCGGGAGTGGGCAGAAGCCTAGGGAGCGCAGGCACTTCCCAGGTCATTAAGAGTCCCTTCCAGCTAATGGTAGAAGAGGAGTTGCACAAGGGGGAATTGCCGGCCGTAGAACTTGCCGAGCTCCAGATGCTCCAGAGATGGACGCCCTCACGGGCAATCAGGTGGCGGTATACATGCCTATTCCATACAAGCTGCTTGCGGAAATCCACAAAGCCATCACAGGTACAGGGCTCCAAAGTAGATTCACAAGGGGCACGCTCCAGCAGCTGTGGGAATCCACCACGCTCATCCCTCATGACTGGAAGGTCATGAAGAGGATGATGCTGACCCCCAGCCAGTACCTATTATGGGACAGCGAGTACCAGCTGGAAGCGCAGGCTAGGGCTGCCAGGATGTGAGGAGCAGTAATTCCTGAGCAACTATATGGCTCAGGGCAGTTCGATACCATCCAAACGCAGTCCGTCCTGCCAGCAGCCATGCTCCAGCTGGCTTCTGAGGTCGACTTCAAGGCATACCTCAAGGTGCCCGCCACTGGCAAGGGCGCAAAAAATTAGACCACCATCAAACAGGGAGCACAGGAACTCTACATGGACTTAATTAACTGATTGGAGGAAGCAATTAGCAGACAGATAAACAGCCAGGAGGCCCAAGAGGAGCTTATGATGAAGCTGGCAAAAGACAATGCCAACCTCGACTGCTGCAAAATCTTTCAGGCGATGGGTCACAGAACTGATCTGATGCTTACTGACATGATCAGGGCTTGCGCGGAAGTTGGAACAGACTCCTATAAGATGGGGCTGTTAGTGGTGGCCGTGCAAGGGGGGAACCAACCCAAGGGAGCTTGCCACCAGTGTGGCAAGATCGGACACTTCGCCAAAGAATGCAGGTCGAAACAGCCCCACTGAAGGGGGGCGGCCCCCTGGGGGCTGCCCGGCCAAGCCATCCACCCAGTGCCCAAGGTGCCACAGCAGCTTCCATTGGGCCAACCTATGCCCACATTTGGGAAACCGGGCCACGGGCGTGTCTCTAGCCCCGGTCCAAATAGAGACAACTGCCGCCCTGGAAGCTCCAGAGCGGACATGCCAATAGTCACCCCCACCATTTCTGAGGCACCGGCAGAAACCAAGGGCAGTGCAGGGTTAGACCTAGAATGCCAGGAGGACATTATCTGTGACCTGCCAGGCACAGTCAACTTAGTTAACAACCAGTACAAAGGTCCCCTGCCCCAAGGCACAGTAGGGTTAGTCTTGCCTCGAAGCAGTGTAGGGAAGAAAGGGATCTTCATGATCCCAGGAGTCATACACTCTGATTACACAGGTATCATCAAAGTCCAGCTGTGGACACACTTACCCCAGACAATCAGCAAAGGGGATTCAGTAGCGCAATTTATCATGGTTCCGTGTTATCTGCCAGGTGGGGGCAAGGAAGTGATCAGAGGAGATTCAGGATTCGGGTCGACAGACCGCCAGAGAGAGGAAGGGACAGTAGAAGGATACCAGATCATAGCAACAGTGGAGCAGAACATACAGTGGAAACAGCGACCTATCATTAAGGTATTTTTGAATAAAAGACCTTTTGACAGTCTGTTAGACACGGGAGCGGATGTCACCGTAATCAGCAGGAAATTATGGCTCGATGAGTGGGCAATCGAGGCAGTCTCAGATGTGTGGGGGGTAGGAAGAGTTCAAGAAGCTTACAGGAGTTGAGACTGGGTGGAGGTCACTATCCCGGGGGCAGATGGCACAGTGGTAATACGTCTGCACATCCTAAACATACCCGTCAACCTCTGGGGAAGAGACATTCTGCAACAGTATCGCGCTACCCTAACTTTTGGGTAATGGCCCTGCTGCTCAAATGGTTAACCGATGAGCCGGTATGGGTGGAACAGTGGACAATGGTTGGGGGAAAGTTAGAGGCTTTAAAGCAGCTCGTTAAAGAGCAGCTAGATGCGGGACACATAGAACCATCTACCAGTCCCTGGAATTCACCGATTTTTGTCATTAAAAAGAAGTCCGGAAAGTGGCGACTTCTCCACGATTTAAGGGAAATCAATAAGTGCATTCAGCCCATGGTGTCATGGTTTCCACATGCGACCTTGCCTTGATTTTAAAAGGACATATGATCCATGTAGTGTTAAGATACATTTTGTGATTTTCTTAGGTTTAGAAATGCCAGCTTTCTTTCAGCTGCACATTGGAATGTCAGGCTGACAGCCAGACATGACAAATGATAGATAAGATAAGAACTTTCTCCTGAGGGGAGGAGGGAGAAATGAGTGTCCAGCCTTGGACTTATTCCAAACACCTGCAATCCCTTGATGGGACATATTGATGCCAGGGAGAAAATTCTCCACTCCTGTCAATCAAACTAATTACCCCCGGACACCTGCAGATTGACTCATTTCAGGAATGCAAGGGTGGGGGTCAGATACCAAGATGAGCACGTACACTTGTCTCATTTCTCATGGGAACACAGGTGCCGTCCCATGAGATCATCACATTCCATGGCCACTTTTCTTTTAAAAGAGGCTCCATTTTAGTACTCAAAAACACACACTAGGAGGGAGCAAGGGCGAAGCTCTTGGCTCTCAGCCACTTTATTGGCAAGATGTCTCTGGGACTAGAAGCTATACCATGCGGGGCCCCATAGTCCCTAACCTTTAAGAAGGAACCTGCTAGGGAGCTAGCAAAATATATTTATGTTTATTTCTTTATTTTATGTTTTATGTAAGTAAGATCTGTATCCAGTATTTGTGTTTCCAACAATAAAACTACAAAAGCTAGTAGTCTGTGTGCCTGCCTTTTATATGAGGAAGCAGCTTGGAAAGCAAGCAGAGCAAGTAGAAGAAACTTCAACGGTCCTCATCGCCCAGTCAGAAGAAAGAGGTGAGAGGGGATTGCTCTGTCTAAGGGAAGGGAAGAGTAAGCAGTATTTAGAAGCTTAGCTTTAGCCACAGAATATTATTACCTGCCATATGCAGAAGGCTTCTCTTACCCTGTTCCCCAGCGAATCGGGCAAGGGGAAAGAATGATCATAGAGGCAGCAGGACGCTGGATCTGTTGGTCCGCCATGCTGGGTGTTCCCAAGAAGTTCTGGGTGCCCAACGAAGCCTTTGTGAGGCATTTTCCTCACCCTATGTCCCTGATACATGGGACCGCTTCAATGCGGTACCCCCAATCCAAACATGATCCCCGAGGGGTGGGAGACTTAAAAGACTGCTTTTACACCATCCCTTTTGACCCTAGGGACAGGGAAAGGTTCGTGTTTACAGTGCCAGTCACTAACCATAAGGAGCCAACCCAAAGGTTCTCATGGAAATTTTTGCCACAGGGAATGCTTAACTCACCAACCCTGTGCCAGATCTATGTCCACAAGGCCTTGGAGGGATTCCGGAACCTGCACCCCAAAGTCTTAGTCTGCCATTTCATAGATGACATATTGATAGCAGTGCCCAAGTTAGGCAGTGATGTATTTTGCGACCTCCAGAGCACACTGGGGGAAAAAGGATTAGTCATAGCTCCTGAGAAAGTGCAGAGAGCCAAACCCTATTCTTATCTGGGACATCAGTTGCTCCAATCTTTTGCAGCGCCAGTGCTGCCTCAGATCAATATTAAGGACTCAGTCACGCTAGTAGAACTCCAGCAAACTTTAGGGAACATCAATTGGGCAAGGCCGTAGACAGACCTCTTAAAACCACTTTTCTCGCTGCTAACCCAATGGAAGCAGCCAGCTGACTGGATACGCATTCCATGCGAGGCTAAGCAAACATTCCAGACAGTAAACTGCATTCTCAGCCATTGATGGGTAGATAGGATTAGTGAGGGGCCATACGCCCCCGTGCTAAACCTGTACATCATTAGGACAGAGACCATGTTCGTAGGAGTACTAGGCATAGACTACAGCATGGGGGGGAGGGGGGAAATCGTGGAATGGGTGTATCTACCGAACACCTCCTCCAGGAACATTGTTCCTCCGCAGGAATTGATAGCCACAGTAATTCATAAGGGGAGGCTGAGAGCAAGGGGCATTTCAGGACACGACTTGGCCAAGATAGTCGTGCCATTCAACAAAAAGCAGAAGCAGCAACTAATGCAGCTGGGAGACACTCTGCCCATAGCATTAGAAGGGTTCACGGGGAGCGTGGCATACCACTTGCCAAAGGACCCCAGACTAGTCTCACTTCAGACTCAGACAGTCAAATTGCAGGAAATGCTGTCCTTGATTCCCCTCCAGGAAGCCAAGACAGTATTCACTGATGGGGGGAAAACGTACAGAGTTCTCACTTGGCACAAAGAAAAGGCATGGAAAATGCTGCTGACACTTCCGCAGAAATCAGCACAGAGAGCTGAGCTGGCAGCTGCGAACCTCGTTTTGAAAACGTTCACCCAGGAGCCACTGAACTTCATCACAGATAGTCAGTATGCCAGGAATTTGATCCACAGTCTACCGGGAGCTTACATCACTCCTGCCATAGACAAGAATTTGTTAAACCTATTCTTGACCATGCAGTTTCACCTGTGGCACCGCATCGAAGTGCTGTACGTTGCCCACATTAGGAGCCACCAGGATTTACCTGGCCCCATCTCAGAGGGCAACAGCAGGGCTGACACGGCTGCTAAGGAAACTCACCAGAAATTAGTCTCGGGCATCTTTATGACCCCGATCCAAAGTCATGCATTCTTCCACCAGAATGCCAAAGCACTAGCAAGGCAGTTTAACCTGGCATTGTCACAGGCACAGGGAATTGTGCGTTCATGTCCGCAATGCGCAGGAGCGCCCAGGGAGCCCTCATGGGGGGGGGAACCCAAGGGGGACAGAAGCTAACCAATTTGGGAGATGGCAGTGCATGTACGTCTCCATTGACACATTTTCACAGTTTGCCTGGGCCACGGCACAGAAGGGAGAAGCTGCAATCCATGTAGAGCAACATTTATTGACATGCTTCGCGGCCATGGGCAAACCAGGCCACTTGAAGACTGACAACGCACCAGTTTATAGTTCCAAACAGCTAGCTACATTCCTAGCAACTTGGGACGTAAAGCACACATTTGGCATTCCATACAATTTCCAGGGACAAGCCATTGTCGAACAGGTGAACCGGACGCTAAAGTCATACATTGAAAAACAAACAGAAAGGGAGGAAATAGTCCCCCCAAAAAGCCAGGGTCAGGCACAGCAACGCCTGCACAAAGTTTTATTCACTTATAACCACCTTAAGATTTTTGCTGACTGCACCGCAGGAAAAGCATTTCTGACGGCAGGAAATCCTCCCGCGACCAATGGTTCGCTTCAGAGTGCCACCAGACCCCTCCTGGAGAGGTCCGGCACCCCTGATAACATGGGGGAGAGGGTATGCAGCAATTATGTCCCCTACAGGAACCGTCTGGATTCCGGCCCACTGCGTGAGACCGCATTTCAAGCCGCATGGCGTGGAACCGAGTGATCTCGGACCCCCTGCCCAAGATGGAGGGCGTGAGCCTGACGAGAGGACCCAGGCGGAGCAGACAATCCCGGCCGAGACCAGACCAGAGAGTGACCTGGGGGATGGTCAAGACCTTGTGTGATGATGCCACGTCCATTCTGAGGGAGCAAAACACTGAGCCCACAAAACATGGTGGCCGCAGTGCTAGCTCAAATCACCTACAATTCCCTGATGGTCATCTTGATCCTTTCCTTGCTGATGGGGGGAGGGGTTCAAGCTTCTTATGGGGACTTGACACCTGGCGGAGACTTAACTGCCAGACTACAGTACAACATTTGGGAGAAACTGGCCGGACTTGTCAACCAATCGGACTTTTGCTTGCAGAAAAACAACGGACACTGCTTCTTTGCTAAGCACATGCCTGATCCCAGTTTGCTGTGCCCTGGGAGAGCAGGCTGGGGACACTGAATGGGTGCACGCGTTTGGGCACCATCACCGAATCATGTACGTGACTTACGTACAGGATTTAAAAGGCAAGGGGGTCTGCCGGGCGAATCCATCACCGCAGCGCTCCCAGCCCGAAGAGGCCCTCCTGGCCATGCCACCGGCCAGCGTTTCTGGGCCCTGTCCTCCCCTTCATAAGACTCTGGCCTGTCCTCCCCTTCATAAGACTCTGGAGGCAGGGGTTTTTGGTGGGTGGTTTTGGTTGAATTGTTTTCTATTTTGATGTGGTGCTGATATTTTGCATTTTGTGGATTGTTTTGCTTTATATTGTAATTTGTGTTATTGTATTTACTTGAAACATTGTATTTATTATTGTATTTTGAACATTGTATCTTATATGTAAACCCCTTTGGTTGCCCTGGGGTAATTTATATGTTGTTAGCCGCCCTGAGTCGGCCATGTGTTGAGTAGGGCGGGATATTTAATTGAATAAACATAAACATACGTGAACTGGGGGACTCAGGTAACAAAGACTTTGCCCACTGATGCAGTCACCTTCTACACACCCTGGGTGGCCATCAGCCCAAGCACGCCCTGTGCCAAGATGACCGGCTGCTCCACAGCCAAGGGGCCGCACCACCATTGCCTGAGTCCTGGGAAAGAGACTTGGAAATGTACCCAACCAGAGACAATCAGTTATGTGTATGCTCATATTATTTTGCCTACAGGATGGTTTGTTACTTGTAACCAACAGACTTGTAACTACATACCCGCTAATATGTCTGACTCATACTGTTGTGTGAGTCGCTTAACCCTGGTACTCCCCAAGAGGGAGATGGTCACCCCAAACCTGGTCACCCCACGGCCAGCACGGCCCATACGAGCGGTCCAGCTAGATAAGACATGTGACAGTGATATCACCGTGCTTAGCAAGGCAGAGTATGTGTCCCTAGCAGTCAGTATTATAGGGGTGCCCAGACTGGCAGTAGGCAATTCACGCAGGATTGGTCAGCTGGCGTGCGCGCTAGCAAAAGCCATCAATCACACCTCGTCAGCCATTGCCATGTTAAACCGAGAGCAGGCTGAACTGAGACATGCAGTTCTGGATCACCGTGCAGCAATTGACTATTTGCTGCTGTTACACCATTTGGGCTGCGAATCTGTCCAAGACATGTGTTGTTTCAACCTCACGGACAATTCTCACAAGGTCCAGAGTCAAATCACCGAACTTGACACCATAGTTAAACACATCAAGGAGAATGCCAACTGGGGGTTGTGGGACGAACTCTGGTCCTGGGTGCCATGGGGGTGGTTGCAAACAATGCTTAAAGCTATCGCTGATGTTGTGGTAATGGGAATTACGCTTTGCTGCTTTGCGCAGTGCATTTCTTCACTCTTGTCAATGTGCGCCCCATGGTGGAGACCCCGAGAGACAGTTACGCCCAAGCAGATCATGCCTTATATCTACTGTGCCCTCAGCCAGGCTGATTTAACTAATAAAGGAAGGGGGAATGTGGGTTGCCCATGGGAATAATTGGCCAAACCTTTCCCCAGGGGTTCGCCCAGCCTTCAATAGATCCGGGGACCACCCGGACTTTGCAGGAAAGGCAATTGGGGTATGGGCTACCTAGTTAGTTTGAGGGGCAAATCATAAAGCCTTGGCTGATGGCTACGATAGAAACAGGGCAAGAACCAAAGATGATGACTCTAAAGAGAATACACAATCTTCCGCTGCAGGCTGTAGATTAAGTTGGGCAAACAAGCCGCGCCAGACAGCAGAACAAGCTAGGTACCTGGAGTCAATACACATCGACTCCGAGAGCCGTTCCAACAAGTCCATCCATCCATCGCCCCATCATTTCCTTCCTTCCTTCCCTCCATCCATTAATTTCCTTCCTTCCATTTCCTTCTGTCCATCCATCCATCGCTCCATCATTTCCTTCCTTCCTTCCATCCATTAATTTCCTTCTTTCCATTTCTTTCCGTCCATCCATTGCTCCATCATTTCCTTCCATCCATCCATTAATTTCCTTCCTTCCATTTCCTTCCGTCCATCCATTGCTCCATCATTTCCTTCCATCCATCCATTAATTTCCTTCCTTCCATTTCCTTCCGTCCATCTATCCATTGCTCCATCATTTCCTTCCTTCCATCCATCCATCCATTAATTTCCTTCTTTCCATTTCCTTCCATCCATCCATCACTCCATCATTTCCTTCCTTCCCTCTATCCATTAATTTCCTTCCTTCCTTCCATTTTCTTCTGTCCATCCATCGTTCCATCATTTCCTTCCTTCCATCCATCCATCCATTAATTTCCTTCTTTCCATTTCCTTCCATCCATCCATCACTCCATCATTTCCTTCCTTCCCTCTATCCATTAATTTCCTTCCTTCCTTCCATTTTCTTCTGTCCATCCATCGTTCCATCATTTCCTTCCTTCCATCCTTCCATCCATTAATTTCCTTCTTTCCATTTCCTTCCATCCATCCATCACTCCATCATTTCCTTCCTTCCCTCTATCCATTAATTTCCTTCCTTCCTTCCATTTCCTTCTGTCCATCCATCGCTCCATCATTTCCTTCCTTCCTTCCATCCATTAATTTCCTTCCTTCCAACCATCCATTACTCCATCATTTCCTTCCTTCCTTCCATCCATCCCTTAATTTCCTTCCTTCCATCCATCCATCACTCCATCATTTCCTTCCTTCCCTCTATCCATTAATTTCCTTCCTTCCTTCCATTTCCTTCTGTCCATCCATCGCTCCATCATTTCCTTCCTTCCTTCCATCCATTAATTTCCTTCCTTCCAACCAACCATCCATTACTCCATCATTTCCTTCCTTCCATCCCTCCCTCCCTTAATTTCCTTCCTTCCCTGCATGCCATGTCCTTCCATCCTCGCTCCATCATGTTCTCCTTCCTCCTCCTCCTCCTAAGGAGACCCAGCAGGAGGCTCCCCTCCCTCCCGGCGGGCGCTCTCGCTCCTCTTGCGCAGCCGCCGCCGCCGCCGCCGCCGCCTCGCCCTTCCCTCCTTCCCTCCCTCCTCGGCGCCTGGGGCAGGCAGGCGGGCTCTGTCTGTCCGTCTGTCTGTCTGTCCTGCCGCCTTCCCTCCCTCCTTCCTTTCCCGCCATGGCCACGGACGAGCTGGCGAGCAAGCTGCACCGGCGCCTGCAGGTCGAGGCGGAGGACCGGCCGGACGACGCGGCGGAGGAGCCCTCCTCCTCCTCCTCCTCCTCCTCCTGCTGCTGCCGGGGGGAAGAAGCAGCCGGGGGAGGAGGAGGCGCGGCGGCGGCGGCGTCCCCGGAGCCGGACCCAGCGGCGGACGGGGAGCCCGACGGGGGCAGCCCTGCCGCCAGCCTTGCCCGCCACCCCGGGGGGCTCCAGCTCTCGCCGGGGGGCCGCCGCGTCTTCAGCCCCTACAACGAGTTCCGCGAGTTCTCCCGGCGGCAGATCAAGGACATGGAGCGCCTCTTCCGACAGTGAGTGCAGCAGCACTGGCACCCCCACCTGGCCCAGGGGGAACCGCAGTGCCTCTGAGCATGGCTAGAGCGCGCCCTCTCCCCCCCCCCCCCACCAACCTCCCCTCCTTTCCTGCAGCTGCACTTTGCACACGCTCAGGAGACCTTCCCTTCCCTCCCCCCCCCACCCTTCGCAGACCATAAAGGTTCTCCTTGCTCGAAAGCCAGTCGTATCCGACTCTAGGGTTCAGTGCTCATCTCTGTGCCAAAGCCGAAGAGCCAGCGCTGTCCGCCTTCCGCAGACCTTTCCATGGTCATGTCATGTGGCAAGGATTCCCTTCCCAGTTTCCAACCCAAGTGTTCCCTATTTCTCTACTTGCAATGTCTTGCTTTTGAACTGATGGTTGGCAGGAGCTGGGACAGACAACGGGAGCTCACTCCATGTCATGTGGCAGGCATGACTCAACACCGGAGAGCCCTTTCCCTTCCCAGTTCCCAACCCAAGTGCTCCCTATTCCTCTACTTGCAATGTCTTGCTTTTGAACTGCTACCGGTAGGTTGGCAGGAGCTGGGACAGACAAGGGGAGCTCACTCCATGTCATGTGGCAGGCATGACTCAACACCGGAGCGCACAGAGCGCCGTTTCCCTTCCCAGTTTCCAACCCAAGTGTTCCCTATTTCTCTACTTGCAATGTCTTGCTTTTGAACTGATGGTTGGCAGGAGCTGGGACAGAGACGGGAGCTCACTCCATGTCATGTGGCAGGCATGACTCAACACCGGAGAGCCCTTTCCCTTCCCAGTTCCCAACCCAAGTGCTCCCTATTCCTCTACTTGCAATGTCTTGCTTTTGAACTGCTACCAGGTTGGCAGGAGCTGGGACAGACAACGGGAGCTCACTCCATGTCATGTGGCAGGCATGACTCAACACCGGAGAGCCCTTTCCCTTCCCAGTTCCCAACCCAAGTGTTCCCTATTCCTCTACTTGCAATGTCTTGCTTTTGAACTGCTACCGGTAGGTTGGCAGGAGCTGGGACAGACAAGGGGAGCTCACTCCATGTCATGTGGCAGGCATGACTCAACACCGGAGCGCACAGAGCGCCGTTTCCCTTCCCAGTTCCCAACCCAAGTGCTCCCTATTTCTCTACTTGCAATGTCTTGCTTTTGAACTGCTAGGTTGGCAGGAGCTGGGACAGAGACAGGCGCTCGTTCCATGCAACACTCGGGGTCTCGAACTGCTGACCTGCCGACCTTCCGCTCCTCAAGTTCAGCGTCTTAACCACTGCAGTCCCACAGACTATATACCATCAAGGATTCTCAACCTGCGGCCCGTGAGCCGGATGCGGCCCATGGCACCATTTCATGTGGCACCACCTCCACAACACCCGGAAGTGTCGTGTGGTGGAGGAAGGGCAAAATGGCCATCCGGCCCCCGAAGGTGTCTGAGGGAGTGTGACCCAATGGCCCCCCATTGTATAGTCTCCAAAACCTGTGAGGTCCTCCTCTGTTCATCACAGGTTAGACCCCATCTAGAGTCCCGTGTTCAATTCTGGGCACACCGAGAAAGATGCAAATAGATTATAGCAGGTTCAGAGGAGGGCAAGAAGGAGGATCAGAGGACTGGAAACCAAACCCCTACCTAGGAGGAGGAAAGATGGAAGGAACTGCGCATGTTTAGCCTGGAGAAAAGGAAACTGAAATATAATAATCATAAAGAGGAAGGGCAGAATCTGTTCTACACCATCCCAGAGCTCAGAACAGGGACTATTAGGGGGGAAAAACTCCTTAACTGTTAAGAGCAGTACACCCAGGCATGTGCTGGCCCACAGGGATACAGGGACTTACCCTGGTGCGCCCCAGCGACTTGCGCCCCCCCAGAGGCAGACAGAGGTAATGGGAATGTATGGGACTTCTCCCCCCAACCCCTCAATAGGCGCCCCATCACTTCCTATCCTCCGCCCTCCCAAGGTGCCCAGGCTAGCACACCCCTGAGTACGACAGTGGACCCCGCCACCTCCAGAGGTGGCGAGCACTCCAACACTGGAAGCACTCAGGAGCGAATTAGACCACCATATCTATCGGATCTGCTTTGGTTTGGATTTCTGCATTGTGCTGCTCTGTATCAGGTTCAAGGTGTCCTAACTTTTAAAGCCCTAAACGGTTCGGGACCGTCCGGCCAGAGTAGGAAAACCTCCTAGATGGGTGGGGTATACACTAATACCTCATACAAAAGTCCGCTTCGTACAACATCGAATTCATACAACATCGCCTAATTCCTTGGAAAAAGTGGCCTCCTACAAAGACTTTGTATGAGGCATTGGGGTTTTTTCCCCCCAGGTTGCATTGTGCCTGGGCATTATAAAAGGCAAGACACATGCGTGCATTGCTCTTGTGGGTTTTGCACAAGGCGAAGAGTGGTTAGGAGTGGTTTTGAGCACGATTTTGGATTTTTTTGAATTTTTTCGTCAGAATTTTTAGAAGTATTCCTGGGATTTTTTGCAGCATTCTCTTGGACAATCAGGGTTGTTGGACATGTTTTTGTAATGTATTTAGCCTTTAGAGAATGATTTCTTAAAGTTCTGTCAGTTTCCTGTCTGTTTCCTTGACTTTGCCCTGATGTCTGTGCTGTTACAGTACAATGGATCCCTATGAAAACAACATTGTATGAGGCATCGCAGCAAGAATTTTGGACTTTGTATGAGGCATCGCGGCTAGGATTTTGCATGCCTCATCTAAAGTCCAAATCCGTATAAAGTCCAAACTTGTGGAACCAAGTTTGGACGTTGTATGAGGTATCACTGTAAATGGAATAAAATTAAATAAATAAATAAAAAGCCAGTCATATCTGACTAGGGTTCAGTGCTCATCTCTGTTTATAGCCAAAAAGCCAGTGCTGTGTCTGCAGACGTTTCCGTGGACATGTGGCAGACATGACTCAACATCGGAGCGCACCGAACGCTGTTTCCCTTCCCACCGAAGTGGTCCCTATTGATCTACTGGCAATGTCTTGCTTTCGAAGTGCTAGGTTAGCAGGAGCTGGGACAAAGATGGGAGCTCACTCTGTCGTGCAGTGCCCGGGAATCAAACCCCAACCTTCCAGTCTTAAAGTTCAGCGTCTTAACCACTTGAGCCACTGTAGAGTTAGTTTTCACTAGCTCTAGTCATCAAGAGATTCTCTCTCTGTGGGCTGGAAACGGTAGGCATTCTTGCAGCCATCTGTACAGGGTCGTTTTCCGTTTTTGTGCAGAAATTGCAGAGAAGTTGCATTTCTACACACAACACAAGGCTTCCTGTGTGGGTTTCTGCAATGCTGCCCGGTGTTTTGAGAACAGGGAAGTGGCTTCTGCCCACAGCCGCGTCTTCTTTTCTCTCTTGGCAAAAACGGCTTGAGGAGCCCGTTCAGAGGCTGATTTGCAAAGCAGATAATAATAATAATAATAATAATAATAATAATAATAATAATAATAATAATAATAATAATAATAATAATTATTATTAT
This sequence comes from Bradypodion ventrale, assembly GCA_035047345.1. Classification (NCBI taxonomy): domain Eukaryota; kingdom Metazoa; phylum Chordata; class Lepidosauria; order Squamata; family Chamaeleonidae; genus Bradypodion; species Bradypodion ventrale. The sequence goes on along the minus strand of JAWDJE010000017.1, from coordinate 12,372,369 downwards.
TATTATTATTATTATTATTATTATGATGTGTCAGAAATGACTCAGGGTTGAAAGGATTTTTGTTGGAGAAACTCCGCTCAAGGGACGCCCAAATGAGGCTCCTTTCGTGTCCCCGAAATCTTTTTCCCACCAAAGCGGCCCCTATTTATCTACTTGCAATTTCTCGTTTTCGGTCTGCTAGGTTGGCAGGTGCTGGGACAGACAACAGGTGCTCACTCCGTCACGCAGCACCTGGGTCTAAACCTGCCGACTTGCCAGGCTTCCAGCTAACAAGGCGAGCTTCTTAACCACTGAGCCACTGCTGCCCCTGTGCGAAGCAGGTGTAAGGAATATACGCAAAGCACCATGTAAGGATAACATAGCCCATCATCCCACTATCACAGGCAGAGACCTCCACTCATTTAGGAAGCCAGCATGAGGCGTTTTGCTGCTTCAGGGTATGTAAGATTCTGCTCCAGGCTATGGAAATCTATGCTTACAAACCAACCAGATCAGGTAGGACTAGATTAGGTAGTGAATTAGCAATAAAGGTTCAAAAGGAACTGGAATATTCCCACCAGTTTACACTTCAAAACCTCTTCTGTAAAAGGTCAAAAGCGATATTATATGTAAAAAGATAGATTATCTCAAACACAAAACATTATAAAAATAAAAAGCAACATTTTTCTTTCCCCCTCTTTCTAATTGTTATAATAAAGAAGGACATATAACTATCAATCTGTATTTCCTGCCTTAGCCAGCGAATAGTCAGGATTACATCTCTCTACTTTTCTACTCACAAGCCTTTGTAGTCATCTTGTCTGTGTCTGCAGATGTTTCCATGGACACGTGGCAGGCATGACTAAACACCAGAGTGCACAGAATGCTGTTTGCCTTCCCGCCCAAGTGGTGCCCTATTTATCTATTTGCAATGTCTTGCTTGCATACTGCCAGTTTGGCAGGCGCTGGGGACAGAGACAGAAGCTCACTCCGTCGCGCAGCACTCGGGTTTCGAACTGCCGACATTAATTTAATTTAATTTTCCAATTTATATAGCCGCCCAACTGGGCAGCTTACAACATTAAAATCAGTTCTACAATCTAAAAACTTAAAACCCAATTAATAACACAATAAGAAATTACCCAGTCATACTTCCGGTCATCAAATTAAGCATCTAAAATGGGAGTTCCCAACCTTTTTAAAGCCAGGGGCCGGGTCACGCTCAGACAGCTTTGGGGGCCGGATGGCCATTTTGCCCTTCCTCCACCACATTGCACTTCCTGGTGTGGTAGAGGCGGTGGGGGCCCCACATCAAATGGCACCGTGGGCCACATGTGGCCCACAGGTTGAGAATCCCTGATCTAAGCCACCACAGTCCCTTTCTTTATTTGATGACAACTAAATCAATGTGGCCTTCCAACAGAAAAAGCTCCCCCATCCCTGGGTTAGACCAACCCTGGGTGCTTTATTTCCAAGGCCAGGTTAGATGGGGCTGGGCTGCTACTCACTCCCATCAGCCCCAGTGGTGTGGGATGATGGGCATGGCAGTCCAACCCCTTCCTCGCGCAGTGTAAGGCCCAAACAAAGTCATGCTGGGTAGAGCATTTCTGCAAAAGGGAAAAGATTGTTTTTAAGCCTTCCGAGAACATGAGATGTGCTGATCGGGTTTCCGGGACTCCGACTCTTCCTTCCCTTAATTTGATTTTCTCCTTCCTTCTCCTGTTCCTCTTCTGTTACAAAAGCCAGTCGATGCAAAAAGAGCGCATCGCCACATCCATTACTTATGGCCTCCACTTCTCTTTCTTGCCCATCTCCTCCTACATCAATGGCATCAAGTCAATTCTGACCTGTAAATGCGTTTACGACAGCCGTGGACACGTTTTATGGCAGCGTTTACAGCGGGGGGGGGGGGACCGCCAGCCCAGCCCCCTCAACTGGTGACCCCGTCCCCAGCTTGAAAAGGTTGCCGACCCCTCTTTTACAAAAGGGGAAAGGTCCTTTTCAAAGGTCTCTCTTGGATGGACAACGGTCTGATTTATATAGAGCGTCTCACTTTGCATGGAACATTTATAGGGTTACCCAGCCAACATTTTTGGTTTCTATCCAAGTGGGAACCTGTTTATCTACTTGCAATGTCTTGCTTGCATACTGCCAGTTTGGCAGGCGCTGGGGACAGAGACAGAAGCTCACTCCGCCACACAGCACTCGGGTCTCGAACTGCTTGACCTGCCGACCCTCCAGTGGTCGAGTTCAGTGTCTTAACCCTTAAGCCACCGGCAGTCCCCTTATTTTGTAGTGCTTTTGATCTTGTCATCTCATATCCATCTGGGATATTCTCCCACTCTAGGCAGCTTAGGTAAAGGTAAAGGTTTCCCTTGCTCAAAAGCCAGTCGTATCCGACTCTAGGGTGCAGTGCTCATCTCTGTTTCTAAGCCGAAGAGCCAGCGCTGTCTGCTTCTGCAGACGTTTCCGTGGTCATGTGGCAGGCATGACTAGACACCGGAGCACACGGAACGCTTGCAACACATTAAATAAAATCTTTGCAGTAACACTAAAACATGAAGCATGAAGAATAAACAAACTGAATACATTGTGATAATCATTTCATGTCAGAAATTATTCTGGGTTAAATAACAAACAGATCTAAAGGATACATAGTCAGTTCTCGATAATAACACTTTCTCTTGTTTAGTTACATTGAGACCTTAGGCTTGAGAAAAAGAGACGGGAAGGGGGTAGGATGATAGCACTCTTCAAATGTTTGAAAGATAATAATAATAATAATAATAATAATAATAATAATAATAATAATAATAATAATAATAATAATAATAATAATAATAATAATAATAATAATAATAAAGAGGAAGGGACGGATCCGTCTTCCATCATCCCAGAGTGCAGGAGGCACAATAACGGGCTGAAACTCCAGATATAGGCTAAATATTAGGAAAAACTCCTTAACTGTTAGAGCAGTACGACAGCGGAACCCACTTGCCTCGAGAGGTGGTGAGCGCTCCAACACTGGAAGCATTCGAGAGGGAATTGGACAACCATATCTATCAGACCTGCTTGGATTTGGAATCTTGCATTGAGCAGTGGGTTGGCCTCAATGGCCTAAAATGCCCCTTCCAACTCAGTGAGTCTATGATTTATTTACGGTAATACACAACACAGTTTCCAGATGTGTTCGGAGCTTGGCCGTTCACATGCTTTGGTGAATCCTCAACCTTTGGCCTTACTGGCTGGAGGTTCTGGGAGATGAAAGGCTAAAAACTTGAAGGGCCAAAGGTTAAGAAATGCTGTGTTAACCAACAGCCTGCATTCGTGACGGCGAACCTTAGGCACTCCAGCTGTTGATAAACTTCAGTTCCCAGAAGCCCTGATCAGCAGGAGTGCTGACTTGGGCTTCTGGTAATTGAAGTCCAAGAACACCTGGAGTGCCAAGGTTCACCATCACTGGCCTACATGATTGGGTACTAGTGTTTTCCAATTTTTGGTTCTCAGACTTCATTTTCCAGAAGTCTATGGCAATTCCCCAAAGCACTGATCAGCCGATGTAGGCTTCTGGGAACTGGAGTCCAAGAACCAAAGGTTGGGAAACTGGTCTAGCGCAGGGGTTCTCAATCTATGGCCTGCAGGCCGGACCCAGCCCATGGCACCCTTTCATGTGACCTGCGTCGCTATCACCACTGGAAGCAGACATGTTTGCAACAGCCGTAAATGCGCCCATGGCTGTCGTAAACGCACTTACGACAGCCATGGATGCATTTTATGGCAGTGTTTAAGGCAGGAGGAAACACCAGTCCGGCCCCTCAACTGTCTGAGGGAGTGTGACCCGGCCCCCAAATTTAAAAGGTTGGTGAACCCTGGTCTAACAAAAGGGTAGAAATGGCAGTCTGGTTGGAGGGACTTGCTGATGCCAGCCATCATTCCTCTGTTTTTCATACCGCGCCACGAGGACCTCCCTGCTACTCCATGGAGCCTTTTTTGAGGCTGGCATCAAATCCATCTCTTGGAAGCTGCCAACCCAAATTAATGGGCACACAACGGTCCTGGTTTCCTTGCATTCAAGTAAGAGCCTGCATTTGCCTGCTAAGCCTGGTACGGGCAATTGGCACAGATGTGTCTACGCTTAATCAGCTTTGCAGAATAATCACAGAGATTAGTCTTTGCGCCTGCCCATTGGGCCTCTTTCTCTTATGCGCTGTAGGCGGGAGGCAGCTGGGAATTAGTCACCGATCAGAATAAGACGGGGAGCCTTCTGCCTACTTAGAAGCAACCACGATTCTGTGTCAAAGCCAGGCTGGTTGGCTTGTTTTCTTACCCAGTCATTGTGCCGGCGTCCACTCTGGATTAGGCCCACCACTTACCGTACATTTACTGAAGACGGCAAAATGGAAACAACCTACGGTGCGGTAGGCCACACTGAATATTGAGACAGTGAGCGCCACTTACAACATAAAGCAAGGGGTTTGCAACCTATGGCCTGTGGGCCATATCCGACCCACGGTGCCAATAATCCTGCCCTGGCCTGGTCTAGCTGCCGCTAGAATCAGCCACAGACTCATTTATGACCATCGTAAATGCGTTTACGACAGCTGTAAATGAGTCCGCGGCTGTTGTAAACACCCGCAGACTCGTTAATGCTGTCGTAAACACGTTTACGACAGCATTAACGAGTCTGCGGGTGTCATAAATGTGTTTACCACAGCCATAAAGGAGTCCACATTTACGAAAGCCACGGATCTGTTTTACAGTATCATTTACAGCAGGGGGGGAGGACACCAGTCCGGCCCGCTCAGCTTTCTGAGGAGGCGTGGTCCGGCCTGCAGCTGAAAAACGTTGAGAACCCTGACATAAAGCAATACCCACCAGCACAAAGAAGCACCTCATGCAAACCCTTTTCATTCCCACCTTATGTTATCGGCACCAAACGTCGTGGACTTCGGTGGAAATAATAATGGGCGAATAAATGGAAATAATCTCTTTTCGTTAACAGAAAGAATCTGTGGCTAGAATCATATTAGTTATGCCTGCAAGAGTATTGCTGGCATCTCGATTTTCCGCAGCAGGTTGGCACAACGTAAGAAGATGGCGTAGGCATTTTCTGTCACTGCCAATTATATGCTTTGGTACTTGATAGAAAATGCCTACTGTAATATCTGGTTGCAGTGGGCCAGTGAACGTTGCACCACTGATGTTACACTAGCAGAAATCTCTTACAGGATCCTTGACAGTTTGCTAATAGCCTGAAATATTCTCTCCCAAAACTGGATATGCAATAATAATAATAATAATAATAATAATAATAATAATAATAATAATAATAATAATAATAATAATAATAATAATAATAATAATAATAATAATAGCGAGAAGAGAAGATAAAAACAATTTTCTAGGAATTAAGGGGCACAACATAATATTCTGCTTTTCCGTGGGATCTTTTGTTGAACATCTTGAGCCAAACTACTTTCTCACCACTAAAAGCATCTTTATTGTGTGAACCTCAACCTCAAATAGACCACAAATGCCATCTTTATAACGATTAAATTGGTGCTTCCCACCAAAAGCAACATTCAAAGAGAGACCACGAAGACACCCCAAGGTATAATTTGGTAGCTTGGCATCTGTTCCCACACCTGATAATGGTGAGCTACTGGAATGTAATCCGACTGCGGTGGCTTAGTGGTTAAGACACTGAACTTGACAACTGAAAGGTCGGCAGGTCAGCAGGTCGAGACCCGAGTGCTGCACGACGGACTGAGCTCCCCGTCGTCTGTCCCAGCTCCTGCCAACCTAGCAGTTCGAAAGCAAGAAATTGCAAGTAGATAAATAGGGACCACTTCGGTGGGGAGGTAAACAGCGTTCCGTGCGCTCCGGTGTCTAGTCATGCCTGCCACATGTCCACGGAAACGTCTGCAGATGACTCTTCGGTTATGAAACAGAGATGAGCACCGAACCCTAGAGTCCTACACGGCTGGCTTTCGAGCAAGCGGGACCTTACTGAAATTTAATAATGTCTGCTACTGAAATGTTGTTTAGAAAAGCTTCAGATCTTAAGTACCAGACAGTCTAGAACAAGGATTCTCAACCTAAGGTTTGCGGGCCAGATGTGGCCCACGGCATCATTTCATGTGACCTCCGCCACACCCGGAAGTGCCATGTGGTGGAAGAAGAGCAAAATGGCCATTCGGCCCCTGAAGCTGTTTGCGGGAACGTGACCCCGGGTTTAAAAGGTTGAGAACTCCCGTTCTAGACATGCTTCCTAGACTGAGCATCAAATGAACGGTGATTCCAACCTTTGTGGTTCTTACAGAGAGGTTTATCTGCTTTGTGAAGGAATCTTGGAGCGATAGTTTAGGGTTCTAATTAAAATTATCTACTAGAGAGCTTTCGTGTCCTCTTCTGACCTAGAGCACAAAATTGCAGACCCAAAAATTCCCTTGGAGATGGCGCGGAAAACAATTCCAGATTGCTGTAACCATTGTTTGAGTGTATACTAAGCCTTAATTAAAACTCTGTAGGACTTACTGCTAAGCAAGCATGAACAGGGCTATGCTAAAAATGCTCATTGTTCTATAATGCGTCTTTTACCGTGCTGTGTTCACTCACTGCTCTGTGACGTTTTTCTTATTCCTCATCAAAGCTTGGATCTGGTGTATTAGATTTAACAAGCGAACACCGAATTCTTTAAAAACATAAGGAAAAGGTTTCCCTTGCTCGAAAGCCAGTCGTATCCGACTCTAGGGTCCAGTGCTCATCTCTTGTTTCAGAGCCGAAGAGCCAGCGCTGTCTGCTACTGCAGACGTTTCCGTGGTCATGTGGCAGGCATGACTAGACACCGGAACACACGGAACGCTGCTACCTTCCCATCGAAGTGGTCCCTATTTATCTACTTAATTTCTTGCTTTCAAACTTCTGGGTTGGCAGGAGCTGGGACAAAGACGGGAGCTCATTCTGTCCTGTAGTACTCGGGAATCGAACTGCTGGCCTGCTGCCTTCCAGTCTGCATCTTAGCCACTTGAGCCATTGCAGTCTCTGTTTTGAAAAAAAAACTTCCTTTTAAAATACTATTTTTAAAGGATTAGATGCAAAAGTTTGGTTATCCTAGCTTAACACAAAATTGATGGGTTGAATTTAATGCTCTTGTTTCAAACTCAATTGGTTAAGACGCTGAACTCGCTGACTGGAAGGTCACCAGTTGAGCAGTTCGAGACCCGAGTGCTGCATGATGGAGTGAGTGCCCGTCTCTGTCCCAGCTCCTGCCAGCCTAGCAGTGTGAAAGCAAGACATTGCAACTTACTGTAGATAAATAAAGACTACTTCAATGGGAAGGTAAACAGCATTCCGTCCACTTTGGTGTTGAGGCATGCCTGCCGCATGTCCACGGAAACATCTGGAGAGGCAGACAGCACTGTCTCTTTGGGTATAAACAGAGATGAGCACTGAACCCTAGAGTCAGATACGACTGGCTTTCGAGCAACAGTGACCTTGACCTTCAAAGCTCAACTGTGAATTTTTGAACTAGCTCTTTCAGATGTTACTTCTAATCTTGACAGATTATCCTGCTATGGTAATAGAGTAGATCCTACTGGCAGGGACTCAACGCCGATTGTCAGGTGGTGGTTAGCTAACCCAACCACCCCGAGGACTAACGGCCTTGGGTGGCGAAGTCCACAGGGAAGGGTGATGGTCCCCAAGTGGGTTAAATGGTCCCACTTGAGTCGCTCTTGATGGAGGGCAGCAGCTTCATCCATCCTGGCCTGGGGATGATGAGGACTTTGCGTGCGAAAAGGTCTCAGGACCAGAAAGTGACTCGCAGAACTGGCCGTTCATCCTCAGGCTGGTCAGGTTAGTTAACCGCTGCCTGACCATCGGTGTTGAGTCACTGGCAGTAGGGTCTACTCCAGGAATTCTCAACCTGTGGCCCATGGGCCAGATGCAGCCTGCGGCACCATTCCATGTGGCCCTCCCACTGCTCCACCACACCCGGAAGTGTCATGTGGTGGAGGAAGGGCAAAATGGCGATCCAGCCCCCAAAGCTGTCCGAGGGAGCATGACCCAGCCCCTGGCTATAAAAGGTTGAGAACTCCTGGTTTACTCTATTACCATAGCAGAAAAACCTAGCCCAGTGATGGACAACCTTGACACTCCAGGGGTTTGGGGACTTCAATTCCCAGAAGCCCAAGTCATCATACCTGCTGACCAGGGCTTCTGGGAATTGAAGTTCAAGAACACCTGGAGTGGTAAGGCTCTCCATCACTGACCTACGCAGATATTTAAATAGTGGCCAGCAAAGTAAATTATGAGGATGAGTGGGACCTTGAACCTGAACATCTGGAATATCTACATGTTGGGTGGAGACCTCCAAGTCCAGAGGCAGCTCTGTCCCACCCAGGGTTGACATTCAGTTGACCGAAGGCTCCAGGCCCTCCTCTATGTTCCTCTGTCTTCTGTAGGGTAGGTGAGATATGGAGTTGACCAGAGAGAAGGAGGAAATTGGCCCACATCCTGTTCCCACCCATCCACTTAGTCATCCATCACATGATTCTTGGGCCAAGGGTGGTGCACGACTGTGGGATCGGGCCCAAGATCCAGAAAGGGGGTTGGGTGATGCCTTTTGTTGGAAAAGTAAAGTGTCATTAAAACAAAAGAGTTTGGAGGTTTCTTCATATTGTTGGGCGCGCAGATGTTGTAGAGCAATTAAGCAGATCATAATTCAGTCAAGCTGAAGCACTGCGGACTTAGGTGTCGGGCAGACGGGCGTCAGGCTTTGATGTCGGGCAGGTGGGGCATCTAGCTAGGATTATTGGGGGGGGGGGGCTTTCTCTCCTCACCCCCTTGCTATACCACCCATGAAATGCTATAATGCCCAACCTTGGCCAAGAGTCCTTCAGCCCTTGGAAGCTGCCTTGTGTGTCATAAAGGTATGGAGGGAAGGGATTCCAAGGAAGCCTAATTTAGGTTAGACCAATGGTGTTGGTTTAAGGGGCCGAGTGTGGAGAGAGAGAAGGCCTCTTGGGAGATACGGCGGCCCTCCTTCTGCTAAAGAGGCAAAGCTTTCTGTGTGGTTTCTGACCTGAGGTTTGGAAAGTCCAAAGGGAAGGCCCTTAAGAGTGGGGTGGAGACCCAGAGGGAGGAAAGCCAAGCCAGTTTCTGAACAAAGGCCACACAGAGCAAAACCAGTCTATTCCAGCCCTCACTCTGTGTTGTCGTTGTTCAGAAACCAGCTTGGCTTTTCTAGAGGCTGGAATAGACTGGTGTAACCTTTACTCTGTGTTGTCTTTGTTCGGAAACTGGCTTGGCTTTCCTAGAGGCTGGAATAAACTGGTGTAACCTTTACTCTGTGTTGTCTTTGTTCGGAAACTGGCTTGGCTTTCCTAGAGGCTGGAATAAACTGGTGTAACCTTTACTCTGTGTTGTCTTTGTTCGGAAACTGGCTTGGCTTTCCTAGAGGCTGGAATAAACTGGTGTAACCTTTACTCTGTGTTGTCTTTGTTCGGAAACTGGCTTGGCTTTCCTAGAGGCTGGAATAGACTGGTGTAACCTTTACTCTGTGTTGTCTTTGTTCGGAAACTGGCTTGGCTTTCCTAGAGGCTGGAATAAACTGGTGTAACCTTTACTCTGTGTTGTCTTTGTTCGGAAACTGGCTTGGCTTTCCTAGAGGCTGGAATAGACTGGTGTAACCTTTACTCTGTGTTGCCTTGGTGCAGAAACTGGCTTGGCTTCCCTAGAGGCTGGAATAGACTGGTGTAACCTTTACTCTGTGTTGTCTTTGTTCGGAAACTGGCTTGGCTTTCCTAGAGGCTGGAATAGACTGGTGTAACCTTTACTCTGTGTTGTCTTTGTTTGGAAACTGGCTTGGCTTTCCTAGAGGCTGGAATAGACTGGTGTAACCTTTACTCTGTGTTGTCTTTGTTCGGAAACTGGCTTGGCTTTCCTAGAGGCTGGAATAGACTGGTGTAACCTTTACTCTGTGTTGTCTTTGTTCGGAAACTGGCTTGGCTTTCCTAGAGGCTGGAATAGACTGGTGTAACCTTTACTCTGTGTTGTCTTTGTTCGGAAACTGGCTTGGCTTTCCTAGAGACTGGAATAAACTGGTGTAACCTTTACTCTGTGTTGTCTTTGTTCGGAAACTGGCTTGGCTTTCCTAGAGGCTGGAATAAACTGGTGTAACCTTTACTCTGTGTTGCCTTGGTGCAGAAACTGGCTTGGCTTCCCTAGAGGCTGGAATAGACTGGTGTAACCTTTACTCTGTGTTGTCTTTGTTCGGAAACTGGCTTGGCTTTCCTAGAGGCTGGAATAAACTGTTGTAACCTTTACTCTGTGTTGTCTTTGTTCGGAAACTGGCTTGGCTTTCCTAGAGGCTGAAATAGACTGGTGTAGCCCTCGCTCTGTGTTATCTTTGTTCAGAAAGCGGCTTGGCTTCCCTAGAGGCTGAAATAGACTGGTGTAACCTTTACTCTGTGTTGTCTTTGTTCAGAAACCGGCTTGGCTTTCCTAGAGCAGGGGTTCTCAACCTTTTAAAGCAGAGGGCCAGACCATGCCCCCTGGGACATCTGTGCGGGCCGGAATGGTGGTCCTCCCCACCCCCCGCTGTAAACACTACCATAAAATGTTCCGCGGCTGTCATAAACGCATTTATGACAGCCCAGGCGTATTTATGGCTTGTAAACACTTCTGCTTCCAGTAGCTGCGGCGTGGGCCACATGAAATGGTGCTGTGGGCCGGCCCCGGCCTGTGGGCCCTAGGTTGAGAACCCCTGTCCTAGAGGCTGGAATACACTGCTGTAGCCCTCGCTCTGTGTTGTCTTGGTTGAGAAACAGGTTTAGCTTTCCTAGAGGCTGGAATAGACTGGCGTAACCTTTACTCTGTGTTGCCTTTGTTCAAAAACTGGCTTGGCGTTTCCCTTCCCTGAGTCCGCCCAGTGTGAACCGGTTCAAGGCTGTGGAGACGACCGCCGCCTTACACCACAATGCTGGGTTGTGAAATTGGAAGAGGAAACAGAGTAGAACGAAAAGAACACTTTGCTCGAAACTTCCCGGTTAGTTAATCTGTAACCTCAAGACTGAAGGAGACGAACGGCACAGACCGGTTCAAAGTATAAAAAGCCTGGTGGTGCCTTAAAGGCAAACACAGATATTTCGAGGCATTGCTGGGTTACATAATGAACCCAGGAAAATAATTCTCTTGATTCCCCTCGAAAAGGACTCTTTCCACGCTGTTCTTAACATCATTGTCCTGAAGCCAGCTTAAAACTTCTGTAGCTTTATGGTGCATAGAACCACAACGCAGGAGTTCTCAACCTTTTTAAGACGGGGGCCAGGTCACGCTCCCTCAGACAGCTTCGGGGGCTGGATGGCCATTTTATCCTTCTTCCACCACATGGCACTTCCACGTGTGGTGGAGGCAAGGGGAGGCACATGAAATGGTCCTGTGCGCCGCAGGTTGAGAATCCCTGGGCTAGGAAAACCTCTTCTTGGTCTTCTCATTCATTCATTCATTCATTCATTTATTTATTCTTCGAATTTCTACAGGTACTGCCGCCCAACTCGGCAACGACTCAGGGCAGCTAACAACAATTAAAAGCAACATCAACTTACTAAAAACCCTCATAAACCCCATTAACAACAAGCAGGTCAGGTAGTGCTATTAGTGGTGTGCAGCCGTCCAGCTGAGACAACCGTCTTCAGCCACATCCAGCCCTGCTTCAATAATCCAGAGAATTAACATCCTGGGTTCGTTACAGAATGGAGCATCAAACCTACACCGCAAGGACTCTTGGCCTCAGGAATGCTTGGGTGGTTTGTCTTCAAGAGCCATATCTGATTCCAAATATTGGCAATCCTCATGGCCATCCGCCATGAAGACTGTCCTGAGAATATAATACAACGGCTTTTCATTGGTCTTGCACATCACAGCATGACACCCATAGTACCCCTGATCTCGTTCGATGAGTCCCTTTCTGGTCCTGAGAACCCTTTTGGCACCCAAAGTCGTCATCATCATCCCCAGGCCAGGATGGATGAAGCTGCTGCCCTCCATCAAGAGGGATTCAAGTGGGACCATTTAATCCACTTGGGGACCATCACCCTTCCCTATGGACTTTGGTACCCAAGGCCATTAGTCCTCAGGATGGTCAGGGTAGTTCACCACCACCTGACGATAGGTGTTGAGTCACTGGCGGTGGGGTCTATTCTGTTACCATAGCAGGGTAACCTGGCCAGACTGAAAGTAGCATCTGAAAGCCATAACTCAAAAATTCACAGTTGAGAAATAATTGCAGTAAGAACAGATCTTTAAAACGAGCATTAAAACAACCCATTAATTTTGTGTTAAGCAAGAGTAACCAAACTGATGCATCTAATCCTTTAAAAATAATATTTTAAAGGTAAAGGCCACCCTTGCTCGAAAGCCAGTCGTATCCAACTCTAGGGTTCAGTGCTCATCTCTGTTTCATAGCCGAAGAGCCAGTGCTGTCTGCGTCGGCAGACGTTTCCGTGGCCATGTGGCAGGCATGCCTAGACGCTAGAGTACACGGAACACTGTTTCCCTTCCCACCCAAGTGGTCCCTATTTATCTACTTGCAATGTCTTGCTTTCGAACGGCTAGGTTGGCAGGAGCTGGGACAGACGACGGGGAGCTCGTTCCGTCCTGCAGTACTCGGGAATCGAACTGCTGACCTCCTGCCTTCCAGTCAGCGTCTTCTTAGCCACTCGAGCCACTGCAGTCCCTAATATTTTAAAAGGAAGGGTTTAATATTATAAGGAATTCAATATTAGCTCATTAACTCTAATAACGCCAGTTCCATGCTTTGATGTGGGTTTACTCTATGACCTGGCCAGACAGTGGCAAATAGACAAACAACTGTGAAAGAGGCAGGCCTGTAACCCAGGCTACAACCACACTTTATCCACAGGCTATTTTATGCTTCTGCTTAGATTAGGTGCAGGTCAGCAGTTCAAGACCCAAGACAGATTGAGCTCCTGTCGTCTGATCCCAGCTCCTGCCAAACTAGCAGTTCGAAAGCAAGAAATTGCAAGTAGATAAATAGGTACTGCTTCAGCAGGAAAGGTAACAGCATTCTGGCGTCTAGTCACGCCTGCCACATCAAAATGGAAACTTCTGCAGACACAGCTGCTGCTGGTGTGTTTGGCTATAAACGGTGATGAGCACCGCACCTTAGAGTAAGATACAACTGGCTTTTTAAGCAAGGATGATCTTTACCTTTTACCTTGCAGGGTTTGTAGCCATAATATGTGTGGACATTTTAACCTTTGGTTTTTGGGCTTCAATTCCCAGAAGCCTAAATCAATCCCCCAAAGCACTGATCAGCCAATAGACTGACTTAGGCATCTGGGAATTGGAGTCCCCCTGTGGGGCCTGGGCCCCACCTTGGGAGCCACTGCTTTAATCTGAATTCTTGATTCCTTTACAGGTATGATGCGGGGAAAGACGGCTTCATTGACCTGATGGAATTGAAACTGATGATGGAAAAACTTGGCGCACCACAGACACACCTTGGATTGAAAAACATGATCAAGGAGGTGGACGAGGACTTTGACAGCAAACTCAGTTTCCGGGAGGTGAGTTTGCTTTCTTTACTCAAACATAGACTCTGTAGAGCAAGGGTTCGCAACCTAAGGCCCGTGGGCTGGCTGCAGCCCACAGGGCGATTTCATGTGCCCCCCCTCCCCTCTAAGGCAGAGGTGCCTAAACTATGGCCTGTGGGCTGGATCTGGCCCATGGCGTCAAATTATCTGGCCTGTGCCGCCCTCACCGCTCCCAGAAGCAGAAGTAAAATGTACCTGCACGTGTGCAAAACATTGCCGTAAATGCACCTGTGGCTGTTTACGACAGCCACGGCTGCATTTATGGCAGTGTTTTGCGCATGAGGTGGGTGCGTTTTCTTTCCACTTCCAGTGGGAGGAATTGTGTGACCGGCCCACTGACCCACGCCCGAAAAGTTTGGGCGCCCCTGTTCTAAGGGCATTAGGGTCCTAGTTAGCATTTAGCTAAACCTAAGGTTAAGACACTAAACTTGACAACTGGAAGGTTGGCAGGTCAACAGTTCGAGGCTGGCGTGCTGCCTGACGGAGTGAGCTCCCGTCTCTTGTCCCAGCTCCTGCCAACATAGCTGTTCGAAAGCAAGAATTTTGCAAGTAGCTAAATAGGTACCACTTTGATGGGAAAGGTAACAGTGCTCCGTGGACTAGTTATGCCTGTCACATGTCCATGGAAGCAGATGTAGACAGCGATGGCTCTTTGGACACGACTGACTTTCGAGCATGGGAAACCTTGACCTTACTATTGTAATGATTTTATCTATTTATTGGAATTATACCCCGCTCTACTCAAGCCAAAGGCCGACTCAGAGTGGCTACAACAGGATTAATATACATATAAGTTACGATGATATAATAATACACATACTGTACTAGTAAATATCAGATAAATAATCAAAAAACAACATGACCACATACAACCCCAACAACAAAATATCAAAATTAATTGTTACAATATAAATTCCAATGGGTAAGAAACATCGTAGTAGACAATATCAGCAAACATTTAAAAATCACGGGAAACCTCGTTAGGAATTTGTTATTATTTCAATTAACTCATTGCTCGTTGAAGTTCATTTTAATAGTTTCATAGCTGAATATGTCCCCTGAATGTTTTTCTGTCCCATTTTTACGATGCGGCACATTTTCATATTATACGTTTCAGGAGACGGAATTTGGTCATGCCGCATCGCTCACAGTGCGCAACTTTTAGGCTTTAGCAACCGTGGAGGTGAACATTTAGAATCGTTTCCCAGCACTTTGGAGATTCCCCTGCTTGGGACTGCAAATGAAACTCACTGGAACAACTCTGTCTATTCCTTTTTAGTTTCTCCTGATTTTTCGGAAAGCCGCCGCCGGGGAGTTGGAAGAAGACAGTGGTTTGCACGCTTTAGCCCGCCTGTCTGAGATCGATGTCTCCACGGAAGGCGTCAAAGGAGCCAAGAACTTTTTTGAGGCCAAAGTAAGGACATACAAGGTGGCCGGTGGGAATTCAGCGGGTACATTGAAACGGTGCCGCGAGACGTCTGTGACCACATCTTCCTGTCAGGGTTGAGGGTGTGACCCAGTTGAAGATCCTGATGGCAATCCCCCCACTGCCAGGAGTGAGCGCCGGTGGAAACACAAAGGCTCACTTAAAATCATACCTGTCAACCATCCCGATTTGGCCGGGAAAACCCCGTAATTTGACATCGATAGACGTCATAACCCGCCACACGCTGCCAAAACCCCGTAATTTGGCAGTGGGGGAAATGCTTTCCACACATGCGCGGAAGCACTACGCCGCTTGCGCAGCCCCTACCTTCCACGCATGCGTGGAAAGCGACCTGCGCACAAGTGATGTGCGCAGGTCCCGCTTTTCCAGAGCCGTGGGTTGACAAGTATGTTTAAAATACGTCTAGCTGCCGTTTTAGGTTCTCACCAATGCACCTGGGCGGGGATGTAGCTTAGGGGTTTAAGACGCAAAATTGGACGGCCGGAAGGTTGACAGGTCAGCAGTTCGAGACTCAAGTGCTGCACTACGGAGTCCTGCCAACCTAGCAGTTCGAAAGCAAGACATTGCAAGTAGATAAATAGGTGCCACTTCAGGGGGAAAGGTGACAGCGTTCCATGTGCTACAGTGTCTAGTCCAGCCTGCTACACGACCATGTAAACGTCTGCAGATGCAGACAGCCCTGGCTCTTTGTCTATAAACGGAAATGAGCACTGAACCTTCGAGACTGGCTTTCAAGCAAGGAAGGCCTTTACCTAATGAACCTGGTATAGTATATTATTATTATTATTATTATTATTATTATTATTATTATTATTATTATTATTATTATTATTATTATTATTATTATTATTGATGATGATGATGATGATGATGATGACGACGAACTGCAGAGACTCTGGCAAAAACCGGCACAGATGGTCCCAGTGGTCATCGGCACACTGGGTGCTATGCCTAAAGACCTAGACATGCACTTAGAAACAATTGGAGTTGACAAAATCACCATCAGTCAGCTGCAAAAAGCCACCCTGCTGGGATCTGCACGCATAATTCGCCGATACATCACGCAGTCCTAAACGCTTGGGAAGTGTTCGACTAGTGATTTATGATACAAAATCCAGCATTGTTATCTTGTTAGCTGTGTGTTTGAGGATAATAATAATAATAATAATAATAATAATAATAATAATAATAATAATAATAATAATAATAATAATAATAATAATAATAATAATAATAATAATAATAATAATTTTTAATTTATATCCCACCCTTTTCAGCACAGACTGACTCAGGGCGGCTTACAACACAAATGCAGTAAGAAATACAATACAATTACAGTTACAATCAATACCTATAAAATACCTATAAAATGGTGCGTTAACCGTTGGAATGTGACAAAGGATGTTGCACCAGGCCCCACTAGCCCCGTCCAAGCTTCCGTGCACTCGCCCGAACGGGGTTCGCAGGTAACTGTCGGGTTGAAATTTTCAGCCGCAGGGCAGGAGCCCCCAGGATGCAAACAAAAAAAGGGAACTTCAATTCCCAACGTTTCTTGCACCGCGCGAGAGCCAATCAGGCTGAGCGGCGCAGCAAAAGGAACGTTCGGAAATATGCCGCGGCCAATAAAAAAAAGCCGCAGGAAAAAAACCACTGCAGTAACCAAACACACGCAGCCAAAACTACAAGCCCAGCGTCCTGCACGCCACTAGCGCACAGAACGCTGAGGCAGCCAGCGCGTGAAAAATAAAAGTAAAAAAAAACCGCCGCCACTTCCCTTCCTTCCCACGGGCCAGCCAGCATGGCCCGTGGAAAAGAAAGCACACCCTAAAAAAGTAAACACAAAAACACAAACCAAAAACACTCAAAAACAAAAATCAAAAATACAAAAAGGAAACACAAAAACATCCAAAAAGTAACCCAAAAAAATCACAAAGACCCCCCCAAAAACCCAACACAACCCCCCCCCCAAAAAAAAACAACAACAACAACAACCTAGAGAGCTTACCAGGAGACGTCTTCACTGCATGACGACCGGAACTCAACTGAGAAAATACTTACTGGAAGCGACACCCAGAGGACATTAGAGAACAATTGTAGAGAGGAAGAAAAGCTCACCACCCCCACCCAGAGGCCACAAGAGAGAAAACATTCAAAAATATTGAAACTAATACGATTAATTCCCAAATTAATCAAAAAAGTTATCAAAACATTCAAAAATATTCACAATAATCACAAAAAAATACCACAAAAACCCAGAAAAAACTTATCACTCAAAAAAACCAAAACAAAAATAAAAAGTGTGTAAAAATAAAGATTTAAAAAACCAAAATTAAATTTTGAATTAAAAAAATTAATTTGCATTAAATAAATTAAAATAAAATTTGCATAAACATAAAACAAAAACCTTCCAAAACCAATTTAAAGAGCCCAGCACTGAGGAAGCCAGCGCGCAAAAAATAAAAATAAAACACACACTGGGAGCGCAAGTAACGCACCCTGCCCCCCCAAAAAAAGTCCTGAAATGGGGAATGATGGTCCTCCTGCCACTTTGGCCTTGTCCTGGCCAGCAGCATGGGATGGGGGTAGGGGTCCAGGGACATCAGCAAAGATGGTCTGTGGCAGTTCCCACCTACCTCCCCTCCCCGGGCCGATGGCGTGGGCTCCGGGGCGAGGAAGGGAGCACTTGAGGGCGTTGTCGTCCTTTTCAGCCCTCTGAGCGGACGAGGCCCGCCCTCCGAGCCTCGTCCGCTCAGAGGGCGGAGACAGCGGCGGCGGCGGCTTCCACCTGCCTCCCCTACCTTTCCACGTGGAAAGCTGGGTATTTGAACCTTTCCCCTCCACTGCTACGTTCCTTCCTAGCATCAAAGCTGCTATGGTGCTGCGGTGGCTCAGTGATTAAGAAAGCTTGCCTTGCTAGCTGGAAGGCCGGCTAGTCGGCAGTTTGAGACCCGGGTACTGCATGACGGAGTGTGCCTCCGTCTTTGTCCCCAGCTCCTGTCAACCTAGCAGTTTGAAAAGCAAGAAATTGCAAGTAGATAAATAGGTGCCACTTTGGTGGGGGGAAATCTTGGGGACATGAAAGGAGCCTCATTCGCATAGCTGTCAAGTATCCCTTATTGGCCGGGAAAACCCCTTATTTTACCCCCTTTCCCGCCGTCATCCCTTATTAATTAGACTGCAATGCCCTATTGCCACCATTGGAGGGCAGCAAAGGATAAGCATAGCTGTCAAGTATCCCTTATTGGCCGGGAAAAACCCCTTATTTTACCCTCTTTACCGCCGTCATCCCTTATTAATTAGACTGCAATGCCCTATTGCCACCATTGGAGGGCAGCGCAGGATAAGCATCGCTGTCAAGTATCCCTTGTTTGCCGGGAAATTTCCCTTATTTCCAAATCCAAAACTTGACAGGTATGCTCATTCGGACGTCGCCTGGACAGAGTTCCTCCAGCAAAAATCCTTTCAACCCCGGATAATTTCTGACACCAAATTATTAATATCAAAGCTGCTGTTATTTTCCTCTCTTCTTCCGAGGTCAGTTTTTCCATTTCCTCTCTTGCAGGTCCAAGCCATGAACGTCACGAGCCGCTTCGAGGAGGAGATCAGGGCGGAACAAGAGGAGAAACGCCGCCAAGCCGAGGAAATGAAGCAGAGGAAAGCGGCCTTCAAGGAACTCCAGTCGGCGTTCAAGCAGTGACGTGGTGGTGCCCAGGGCCAAAGAGAGGCCAGAGAATTCCCTCTTCACAAAACTTGGGAAACGTCTGGTGTTGCTGAGGGGTTGTAGGGTTCTTCCCCCCACACACACATATTATCCGTGTGTCGACCGGCCCCATGATCTGCGAGTGAGTTGGGCACCTCCGTGCTCCGACCAACTGCAGGTCAAGTTGGCCACAGAAAGCACAAGCGCAGGCTCGGGACGGGTTTTCTGGTCATTTGGCAACCCTTCAGAGCTAATGTGTGCACCAATGCAAAAGAAAAAAAAGAATCGCATTTGCCTCTTCCATCTATGAAAACCATCTCTCGGTCTTGCACTGTGCATGGAACGCTGTGACCTTTCCCGCCGAAGGGGTACCTGTTTATCGGCTTGCAGAGCCATGCTTTCGGAGCGCCATCGCGCCACTGCAAGCCTGTTGTCCAGTCCTGTATTTCCACTGTGAAATGGCGTCTCTTGTTCTGTCTTGGTGGGCGTTTTTCCCACTTCGTCCGAGTGCTTAACACAGCCCAACCCTCCTCAGCTTTGACCGCTCAGCTTTGTGATTCCTTTTTGCACCGTTTTGTGTTTTGATGGCTGTTGTTGTGACTTCTGGTTTCGTTTCGTTTCGGGTCGTGCGTGTGTTTGTGTGTATCTTTGACAAGATGTTCTTTGTGTGGGGGAAAGGCAACTTTTGCGTCTCGCAATCTCTTGGGACAAATCCTGCTCTAACACGTCACTTTAAAGTCCATTTGCTTGAAGATTTGCCAAAAGAAACGAGAAGGAACGCAAAGCTTCCGGAAGTAGCCTAAGTAGCAGCCTAGGACAGGGATGGCGACCCTTGGCACTCCAGGTGTCCTTGGACTTCAATTCCCAGAAGCCTAAGTCCCTGTGAATCCACACAAATGGGTTTACTACATGTACACGCAGTAAACCCATTCATGTGGATTTACAGGGACTTGGCCTTCTGGGAATTGAAGTCCAAGAAGACCTGGAGTGCCAGTAAACCCATTCATGTGGATTCACAGGGACTTGGCCTTCTGGGAATTGAAGTCCAAGAAGACCTGGAGTGCCAGTAAACCCATTCGTGTGGATTCACAGGGACTTGGGCTTCTGGGAATTGAAGTCCAAGAAGACCTGGAGTGCCAGTAAACCCATTCGTGTGGATTCACAGGGACTTGGACTTCTGGGAATTGAAGTCCAAGAAGACCTAGAGTGCCAAGGGTCGCCATCACAGGTCTAGGAGTTTGGGGTCGCTGATGTTCTTATTGTCATTTTGTCAACCGGTGCTGCTTACTTTTCTCAGAGCCCTAGTGGCGCAGGGGTTAAACTGTTGTCCTGCAGCCAGAACATTGTGAGTTCAATCCTGACTAGGGCTCAAGGTTGACTCAGCCTTCAATCCTTCCGAGGGTGGTAAAATTGAGTACCCAGCATGTTGGGGGCAAAATGCTGATTAACTAGTGAACCGCCTTGAGAGTCCACTATAAGGTGGTATATATGTGGGATTGTTTAGCTTTGCTAACACATTTCTGAGCTCAAGTGGCGCGTTTGGAGTAATCTCTCCTCTCTGAGGGTTTCAGGGATTTGAGGTGGGGCAAGACTTGAGGTGAGGAGTCTGTTTGGTTCTTCTTGGGAAGGGGTTCTCAACCTTTTCAAGTAGGGGGCCGGGTCACGCTCCCTCAAACAGTTGGCCGGCTGACAACCGGAACCGGCCGCGGGCTCATTTATGGCTGTTGTAAACATGTTTACAACAGCCGTATATGAGTCCGCAGATGTCATAAACGAGTCTGTGGCTGATCCTGGCAGCGATGGCTGGAGTGAGGACAGGGGCTGGATTGTTTGGAGCTGTGGGCCGGATCCAGCCAGTGGGCCGTAGGTTGAAAACCCCTGCTGTAGAGTAAGACCAGAGGGCCATGTGAGTTGAATGAGGCTGTGAACGGAGCAGGGTGGACTATGGGTATGTGTGTCTTTGTGGTTGCATTTGTGTCTGTGTTTATGTAGTAAAGGTTTCCCTTGCTCGAAGACCAGTCGTATCCGACTCTAGGGTTCAGTGCTCATCTCTGTTTCAAAGCTGAAGAGCCAGCGCTGTCTGCTTCTGCAGGCGTTTCCGTGGTCATGTGGGAGGCATGACTAGACACCGGAGCGCACGGAGCGCTGTTACCTTCCCACCGAAGTGGTGCCTATTCATCTACTTGCAATTTCTTGCTTTCGAACTGCTATGTAGTCTTTCCCAATCTGGAATATTCCATTAGCTTCAGGGACTGGGAACGGAGGGAGAATTGATCTCTTGCTAAACCTGCTTGGAGTCAGAGACGTGAATTTTGCAGGGGAGATTATGGTTGATTCTTCTTCTTTGGGTGCCGTATCCATTCCAGATACTGGCTACTATCATGGCGATAGTCTTCCTGTTCTCAACTCTTCGGAGCAGTTCTTCTGTTTACTTATTTTATCATTTTCTTTAGAAGAAATGTCAAGTTATTACAACTCTAGAGCAAAATGGCACCTCTTTCTACGCCGGATTCCTGGAAAGAGGCATTAAATTGAGAAGAATTTGGCAATAAATGTTGGGACAGGACAAAGCAAAGGGCCAAAAGCCAGGAAATCTCACTAGCCGAGGGTGAAATCTTGGCAGGAAGTCAGAAAGAACAAGATATTTTATGAGTAGTCTTCTTGTCCCTAGTTAGGAAAGGTTGGCTTACATCGGGGGTGCCCAAACTTTTTGGGCCATGGGCCGGTCATGTGGCTCAGCAGGCCGGACACTGTTCAGCGGGCTGGTTACGTGGTTCCTGCCACCAGAAGCAGAAGTAAAACGCGCCTTGCAATCTGTTTTGCAACAGGGTGAGATAGACTTTTAGGCTGCCATTTTCTCTGCTTAAACCAGGGGTGCCCAAACTATGGCCCAGGGGCTGGATCCGGCCACCGACGCCAATTCATCCAGCCACCCGCCGCCCTTGACGCCCCCAATACGGGCGCATTTTACTTCCATTTCTGGGAGCAACGAGGGTGACGTGGGCCAGATGAAATGACGTTGGGGCTGGATCCGGCCCGTGGCCCGTAGTTTGATCACCCTTGGCTTCCATCAAGGCACTACAGTAAGTCCAAAATGCTGAAATCGTGTTACTGCACAGAGCCATTGGGGTGGAAAGGTTACTGGAGGGAAGCGAGAATGAAGCATCTCTGTATTGGGGGGCAAAACTACCCAAACCTAGACCCACGTGAATGCAACCGCCTGACCCTAAAGCATGCTGTTTAATAATATTCCATCCGTGTTGAATGTTCGAGCTGGAAAACCCATCTTAAGTGCATTTAAATGTTCATCTGGTCTAGCGGAGCTTTTTGTCTTCTGCATGAACTCTGATCTTATAAACGGGTTGGCCAACCGGACTCTTCCATTTGCAAAGTCAGTTTTTGAAAAGTTTTTGAAAACTATGTTTGGAAGGGGCAAAGGGTTATTCCGAAAGTGCTCCCTTGTGCTCCCCTTATTGGGAACTTCTACAACTTCCTTCACACAAAGGCCTTGTACTGCCTCTGATGTTGGGTTGCAGAGTTATTTCATGGGGGAAAGGGTGTTTTCTGTCCTCTTTGGTGACCCTATAAATTTAAAGGGGTTTTACAGAGTGAGAATCAGCCATGAGATGATCTCCTCCTGCTCCTCCTGCTCCTCTTCCTCCTCCTCCTCTTCTTTTTCCTCCTCCTCTTCCTCCTTCTGTGTCCAGGTCAAACTTTGGACTACCAAAATGAAGCCACTTTCTTGGCCTTATTGTTGGACAAAATCAAATCTCCTCCTCCTCCTCCTCCTCTTCTTCTTCCTCCTCTTCCTCCTCCTCCTTCTTTGTCCAGGTCAAACTTTGGACTGCCAAAATGAAGCTACTTTCTTGGCCTTGTCGTTGGACAAAATCAAATCTCCTCCTCTTCTTCTTCCTCCTCCTCCTCTTCCTCCTCTTCTTCCTTCTTCTGTGTCCAGGTCAAACTTTGGACTGCCAAAATGAAGCCACTTTCTTGGCCTTGTTGTTGGACAAAATCAAATCTCCTCCTCTTCTTCTTCCTCCTCCTCCTCTTCCTCCTCTTCTTCCTTCTTCTGTGTCCAGGTCAAACTTTGGACTGCCAAAATGAAGCCACTTTCTTGGCCTTGTTGTTGGACAAAATCAAATCTCCTCCTCTTCTTCTTCTTCCTCCTCTTCCTCCTCTTCTTTCTTCTTCTGTGTCCAGGTCAAACTTTGGACTACCAAAATGAAGCCACTTTCTTGGCCTTGTTGTTGGACAAAATCAAATCTCCTCCTCTTCTTCTTCTTCTTCTTCCTCCTCCTCCTCCTTTTTCTGTGTCCAGGTCAAACTTTGGACTGCCAAAATGAAGCCACTTTCTTGGCCTTGTCGTTGGACAAAATCAAATCTCCTCCTCTTCTTCTTCTTCCTCCTCTTCCTCCTCTTCTTTCTTCTTCTGTGTCCAGGTCAAACTTTGGACTGCCAAAATGAAGCCACTTTCTTGGCCTTGTCGTTGGACAAAATCAAATCTTCATTGGTAGGTACTTGTTTCCGGTCGTAATTGGTAGACCAGGAAATGAGCCGGTGGATTCATTCTTCTGCTCCTTTGGTTCAATCTGGTCTTAAGAAAGACTTCGCTTCCATCTTCTTCCGTGCCCCGATCAAACCCTACTCAACTGACGTGTGGGGGGGGGGGGGGGGAAGCTATTTGTGGCACTTCAAGAGTTGGTTCTTTTTAAGACTTCTTCTTCTTTCGTGTCCTGATCAAAACCTGGACGCCCAAAACCAATTCACTTTCTTGGCTTCGGCGTGGGCCAAACTTAAGACCTCATGCGTGTTTTTGGCCGTTGTCGGCCGACCACGCCAATGAGCCGGCTTCAAGAGATCCATGGGAAGCAAAATGTTGCCTACTCATTTCTAGAAGGCACAAGACCAGCTGCCTCACCTTTTACTGATAAGTTGGTAATCCTAAAAACAGCCTCTGTTTGGATACCTAACATAGCAGCCGGGGAATCCTACGGTCTTCATGGAATTAAGTTGCATTGACAATGCTACTTTTTAGAATGCAGAGATTCAGTCTTATATATATTTTCAAAAATATGTTTTACCCCCAGTTCCTTCTTTCAAAAAAGCACTGGTTTCCCCCTCCTTCTCTGACTGGCTGGGATCGCAGTGGCTCAGTGGTTAAGAAGCTCGCCTTGTTAGCTGGAAGGCCGGCAAGGTGGCAGTTCGAGACCCATTCTGCATGATAGAATGAGCGCCCGTCTCTATCCCAGCTCCTGCCAACTTAGCAGTTCGAAAGTAAGACATTGCAAGTAGATAAAGAGGGACCACTTTGGTAGGAAAAGATCTTGGGGACATGAAAGGAGCCTCATTCGGGCATCCCCCGAGCAGAGTTTCTCCAGAGAAAATCCTTTCAACCCAGAGTAATTTCTGAGACAAAATTATTATTATTATTATCCGATTTGCTGTGTGAAATCTCTAGCTTTCTCTCTCTCTCTACATGGGAGGGTTTTAAATTGTTTGGTTACTTTCATGCTAACCTTCTATTTTTTGGAAGAAAATATTTAAAATGTCCCATGGAAGGATCTTAAAGGCTCTCTTTATTTTTTCATAAGGCAATCTTGGGTTGTTGGGGGGGGCAGCAAGAAGGGGATTGGGAAAGCATTGTATTAAATCATGTTTTGTTCTTCTAAAATCCCTCCCCCCAAATATGTTTAAATGAGTGGATTTAATGTGCGGGAGGTGGGGAGATTATTCTGTTCTCAATTTCAAAAAGTCGCTCCATTTCAGCGGTATGATTTTATTTTTTTTAAAAACCTAAAGCAATTAAAATAAAATTATATTTCATAAGCACGCCGGTGTGTCCAGATGTGTTTTTTTCTTTCTCTTTGTTACAGACAAAAAAAGTTTTTGCTTTCAATTCTAGCTCCTTCCAAAACAAATGGCTTGCCTTGGCACTCTAGCTGTTTTTGAACTTCAGTTCCCAGAACCCCAAGTCCCCTTGAATCCACATGAATGGGTTTACTGTGTGTACGCGCAGTAAGCCCATTCGTGTGTGGATTCACAGGGACTTGGGCTTCTGGGAATTGAAGTCCAAGAACACCTGGAATGCCAGTAAACCCATTCGTTTGGATTCACAGAGACTTGGGTTTCTGGAAATTGAAATCTAAGAACACCTGGAATGCCAGTAAACTCATTTGTGTGGATTCACAGAGACTTGGGTTTCTGGGAAATGAAATCTAAGAACACCTGGAATGCCAGTAAACCCATTTGTGTGGATTCACAGAGACTTGGGTTTCTGGGAATTGAAATCTAAGAACACCTGGAATGCCAGTAAACCCATTTGTGTGGATTCACAGAGACTTGGGTTTCTGGGAAATGAAATCTAAGAACACCTGGAATGCCAGTAAACCCATTTGTGTGGATTCACAGAGACTTCAGTTTCTGGGAATTGAAGTCTAAGAGCACCTGGAGTGCCAGTAAACCCATTCGTGTGGATTCAGAGGGACTTGGGTTTCTGGGAAGTGAAGTCCAAGAACAGCTGGAGTGCCAGTAAACCCATTTATGTGGATTCACAGGGACTTGGCTTCTGGGAATTGAAGTCCAAGAACACCTGGAGTGCCAGTAAACCCATTCATGAGGATTCACAGGGTCTTGGGCTTCTGGGAATTGAAGTCCAAGAACACCTGGAGTGCCAGTAAACCCATTAGTGTGGATTCACAGGGACTTTGGTGTCTGAGAATTGAAGTCCAAGAACCCCTGGAGTGCCAGTAAACCCATTCGTGTGGATTCACAGGGACTTGGGCTTCTGGGAATTGAAGTCCAAGAACACCTGGAGTGCCGGTAAACCCATTTGTGTGGATTCACAAGGATGTGGGCTGGGAATTGAAGTCTAAGAACACCTGGAGTACCAGTAAAAACCCATTTGTGTGGATTCACAGGGGCTTGGACTTCTGGGAATTGAAGTCCAAGAACACCTGGCATGCCAAGGTTCGCCATCATGGTCCTAGAGTCATCTTAAACGCCATGGCAGGTATCCAATCAAGCTTCACATGAGGACAATGACTTGAGTTTCCTGCGGCTGAGAGGAGTTGTGAAGAAGTTTGGAGCGCAACTCCTTGGTTGTTTAGCCTCACAAACGTTGTGGTGACGATAAAATCAGGCCAAGAAAACCAAATCCGTTCTTTCAGGGAGGGAGACTAAAATTGCAACCAGTAAACATTCACCAAGACTTGTTCCACTTGCCAAGTTGGGTGTCATTCCACTTTTGAGGTGGTGCAGGCACAATGGTTAGAGCGTTGGCCTTGTGTACGATATGCCCACTTCTTTCATGTTCTGATCAAACCCAGGACTGCCATAATGAAGCCACTTCCTTGGCTTTGGCGTTGGCCAAACTCAAGTCCTCATCGGTGAAGGTTTCTGGCAGATTCCGTATCTCTACGTCCACACCGTGCATTGTTGTCCGCCAGCAGCCCCCACTTGACCATGTTGGTCTTGCATTTAAGGGGGCCGTGGTGGCTCGGTGGTTAAGAAGCTCACCTTGTTAGCTGGAAGGCCGGCAAGTGGTCAGTTCGAGACCCGGGTTCTGCATGACAAATTGAGTGCCCCTCTCTGTCCCAGCTCCTGTCAACCTAGCGGATAGAAAGCAAGAAATTGTAAATAGATAAATAGGGACCACTTGGGTGGGAAAAGATCTTGGGGAGATGAAAGGAGCCTCATTCGGGCGTCTCCTGAGTGGAGTTTCTCCAGCAAAAATCCTTCCAACCCAGAATAATTTCTGTCATGAAATTATTATTATTATTATTATTATTATTATTATTATTATTATTATTATTATTATTATTATTATTATTATTATTATTATTATTATTATTATTATTATTATTAAAGGACTCTCAGCCTATTCAGGGTCCTCCAGGTGACGAAGGGGAGGTTGAGTTCCTCAGCCATGATGTCCTCCTTTAATGTTGTCCCTTGTCCATTCGAGACCCTCCATCTGTTCATACCTGTCAACCTTCCCGGATTGGTCGGGATTTCCCATTTTTCGGCGACGAATTTCGCTATTTCCCGCCTGGAGCTGCCGAAACCCCGGAATTTGGCCGCTGGGGGAAAGGCGTTAGTGCGCATCCCTTCTGCGCAGCTCGCTTCTACGCATGCACAGAAGTCTTTTACGCATGCGTTGAACCCTTCTATGCTTGCGTAGAAGGCTTCTGTGCAGAAGGGGATCGTAGAAGCCTTCTACGCATGCATAAAAGCCTTCTACGCATGCGTAGAAGCAAGCTGCGCAGAACGGTTCTGCGCAAGTCACTTTTACGCATGCGTAGAAGGCTTTTACGCATGCGTAAAAAGCGACCTGCGCAGAACCGTTCTGCGTAGGTCCCGGATTGTCCGGAGCTGCAATTGACAGGTATGCATCTGTTGCCCACTGGAACTGTTGATCTCAATCTTTGGGACTGTGTGAACGCACACCAATGGTGCTTTTTCTAGGCCAGTTTTCTGTTATGCAAGCTCTCTGGCGCATTCCCAGCATTTTGCCGAGGACTTTTCCATTAGTGTCATGGGTTGTTGTTGGTTTTTTTGTTTCCCTGTCACTTCTATTTGACAAGAGAAGATCTCTTAGAGGAGGGGAAGAAGAAGGCTTAGAGACACAGTGCCTCACGACAAAGAGCATTAGAGGCCACCCACGCAGGAGCCTCCAAAATCTGCGTCTTGGGACTGAACCATTGTTTCCCTTCTGGGCATCGGGCTCATAGCCAAAACAACAGCAGCGAACCCTGATTTAATCTTGTTAGCTTGATGTCTGTTCCTCTCTCTGACCTGGAGGATGCACCACTGAATGCGCTGGAGCGCATCGCCAGTACAAGCCCTTAACAGCCACTTTAGTGTCAGAAGTTATTCTGGGCTGAAAGGATTTTTGCTGGAGAAACTCCACTCTGGGGACACCCGAATGAGGCTCCTTTCACGTCCCCAAGGTCATTTCTCCGCCAAAGTGGTCCCTATTTATCGACTTGCAATTTCTTGCTTTCCAACTGCTATGCGATGATTAAGGAAAGGTAAAGGTTTCCCTTGCTCGAAAGCCAGTCGTATCCGACTCTAGGGTGCAGTGCTCATCTCTGTTTCTAAGCCGAAGAGCCAGCGTTGTCTGCTCCTGCAGACGTTTCCGTGGTCATGTGGCAGGCATGACTAGACACCGGAGCGCACGGAATGCTGTTACCTTCCCACCGAAGTGGTCCCTATTGATCTACTTGCAATAACTGCTAGGTTGGCAGGAGCTGGGACGAAGACGGGAGCTCATTCTGTCCTGCAGTACTCGGGAATCAAACTGCTGACCTTCCGCTTCCCAGTCAGCATCTTAGCAACTTGAGCCACTGCAGTACCCACTATGTTTATGCTTGAATATTTATTGTGAGCCGCCTGGCGAGGGAGGTGGAATATAAAATATAAATAAATAAATAGGTTGGCAGGAGCTGTGACATAGACTGGAGC
Organism: Bradypodion ventrale; assembly: GCA_035047345.1. Lineage (NCBI taxonomy): Eukaryota > Metazoa > Chordata > Lepidosauria > Squamata > Chamaeleonidae > Bradypodion > Bradypodion ventrale. Next base: position 12,344,162 of record JAWDJE010000017.1, on the reverse strand, counting down.
TCACTCCGTCATGCAGCACTCAGGTCTCAAACTGCAGACCTGCCGACTTTCCAGTCGTCAAGTTCAGCGTCTTAACCACAGGGGTCAGCAAACGTGGCTCTCCGGATGTTCTTGGACTTCCATTCTCAAAAGCTTTGATCAGCTTTGAACTAAATAGCGGGGATTCTCAACCTGCAGCCCATGGGCCGGATGCAACCTACAGCACCATTTCATGTGCCCCCACCACCACTGCCTCCACCACACCAAGAAGTGCCATGTGGTGGAGGAAGGGCAAAATGGCCGTCCGCCTCCGAAGCTGTCTGAGGGAGCGCGACCCGGCCCCTGGCTTAAAAAGGTTGAGAATCCCTGCTATGTAGCCTGGCTTTTATCCCAGGAGTCACAGTGGGGGAAATGACCTATCAACCAATACCTAAGTCACTCCCTTGCTCGAAAGCCAGTTGTATCCGACTCTAGGCTTCAGTGCTCATCTCCCTTTACAGCCAAAGAGTCAGTGCTGTCCGAGTCTGTGGACATTTCCATGGACATGTGGCAGGCATGATTAGACACCAGAACGCTGCTACCTTCCCGCCAAAGTGGTACCTATTTATTTACTTGCAATTTTTTGCTTGTGAACTGCTAGGTTGGCAGCATCTGGAATAAACCATGGGAGTGCACTCCGTCGCACGGACTCAGGTCTCAAACCTCTGAGCTGCCGTCCTTCCAGTCATCAAAATCAGCATCTTTACCAGCAAGCCACCCTATCTGAGGTCTTTGCTAATTTCCGCCCAAAATATTTTCCAAACCTACTTTGGGTTCATTGGCCTTTTTTGACAAGAACATGTACCACTTTTTCTTAGTCCTTTCAACCGGCAGGGAGTGCGATTGTTCTATTACTGTAGTTCAATTTAAAACAATTCTCCATCTAATCCGCTTTTACTCGCAAGAGGGTGCGGCTGAGATAACAGATGCTTCCATAGAGTACTCCGAGAGGTAATCTTTGGGAAATTGCAACTCAGCAAGCATAGATCCTATTTATTGACTAGCCACTGGAGCGCACGGAACACTGTTTACCTTCCCACTCAAGTGGTCCCTTGTTTATCTATTTGCAATGTCTTGCTTTCGAACTGCTAGGTTGGCAGGAGCTGGGACAGGTGACGGGGAGCTCATCCCGTCCTGCAGTACTCGGGTATCGAACTGCTGACCTGCCACCTTCCAGTCAGCGTCTTAGCCACTGCAAACAGGAAACAAACAGGAAAAATCCCATTGGCATGACGTGAATTTGTTTCAGGTGGATTCCCAGCTTGCCATGAAGTGACCCGCACAGTATGATCTCGGAGCCATCTCCTGCGGCACACATGCAGGACTGCAAGGGACTGCCGCAGCCAGGAGATTATGGACAAGGCGCGTCTTCACAGCCAGTCCATCTAGCATGGCCTCTTCTGCCTCCGTGACCGTTGGGAATCAGAGTTCCTCCTCCGCTCATTTTGCCATTGGGCCCAACATGATGGTTTCCAGGGGCATTTCCTCCACTGAGGGGGGCCATCACCCCACCTAAAGGGACTCATCCGCCCATAGTCGTTGGCTCCGTCAGGTTACTTACCACTCCCAACACTCGGCGTTGAGTCACTGGCTGTACGGTCTACTCCATTACCGTAGCGGGATGTCTGTCCAGACCTAAGGTCACTTCTAATCAGTGTTTTATCTCAACAAATGGCACCGAAGAGCCACCCCTTCTGAATATATGTCAAGAATGATATACTTATTTCAACCCACTTAGTAAAGGTCACCCTTGCTCGAAAGCCAGTCGTATCCGACTCTAGGGTGCAGTGCTCATCTCTGTTTCTAAGCCGAAGAGCCAGCGCTGTCTGCTTCTGCAGACGTTTCCGTGGTCATGTGGCAGGCATGACTAGACACCGGAGCGCACGGAACGCTGTTACCTTCCCACCGAAGTGGTCCCTATTTGTCTACTTGCAATTTCTTGCTTTCGAACTGCTAGGTTGGCAGGAGCTGGGACGAAGACGGGAGCTCATTTCCGTCCTGCAGTACTCGGGAATCGAACTGCTGACCTTCCGCTTCCCAGACAGCGTCTTAGCCACTTGAGCCACTGCAGTCCGCAACCCACTTAACGTAGTCTTTATTAAAGTAAAAGAGGGCACTTCCAGACACAGGAAAAACACCCTCCAGAACGCTTGGAAAGTTTATTTTTGTCTTCTTTTTCCCCTTTGCTTTCTTCCTCGAATTCTGTCTTTCAATCTGTTATTTTTTTCCCCAAAAAAGTTTTTCAGAGTTCAGATTTGCCAATGATACTTGACATTTCAAGGTTTCCTTTAATTCGCCCTGCTTTGAAGGGAGAGGTTTATGGAGTTCAGAAGAATCTGTCCGATGCCTTTAAGGAGTGAGCGGAAACTTCACATTTTATTATTTTTAATAATAATAATAATAATAATAATAATAATAATAATAATAATAATAATAATAATAATAATAATAATAATAATAATAATGATGATGATGATGATGATGATGATGATGATGATGATGATGATGATGGATGAGTACCATTTAATTTTGAGAAACAGGTCAGGTATGCTACATTGGGAGGGAGGGGGGACAGGCAGCTGTGTTAGAATCATAGGATAACTGAGTTGGAAGAGGAGCCTTTTGTGCCATCAGCGCACTGGCGCAGGCATCCACATCCAAGCAGATCTGATAGATATGGTGGTCCAATTCCCTCTTGAGTGCTCCCAGTGTTGGAGCGCTCACCACCTCTCGAGGCAAGTGGGTTCCGCTGTCGTACTGCTCTAAAATTTAAGGAGTTTTCCCTAATATTTAGCCTATATCTGGAGTTTCAGCCCGTTATTGTGCCTCCTGCACTCTGTGATGATGGAGGACGGATCCGTCCCTTCCTCTTTATGATTATGATTATTTATTACTATCTTTCAAACATTTGAAGAGTGCTATCATCCTACCTCATCGACTGCAGTGGCTTAATGGTTAAGACTCTGGACCTGATGACCAGAAGATCAGCAGGTCAGCAGTTCAAGACCAGGGTGCTGCGTGACGGAGTGAGCTCCTGTTCCTGTTCCTGCCAATCTTGCAGTACAAAAGCAAGAAGTAGATAAATAGGGACCACTTCAGTGGGAAAGGTAAACAGCGTTCCGTGCACTCCAGTGTCTAGGCACGCCTACCACATGACAACGGAAATGTCTGCAGATGCTGACAGCACTGGCTCGTCAGCTATAAACAGATATGAGCACTGAACCCTAGAGTTAGATACGTCTGGCTTTTGAGCAAGGGAAGTACATCACTGGTTTTGGAGACTAGATTTCTGTTAATGCAACCTTGAACAGTGTTGGCCTTTTTTGCATCAACACCACATGGTTGACTCCTATTTAGCCTGTGATCTACAGCAATTCCGAGATGCTTCTCATAAGAACATAAGAATCGATTGTAGAATTACTGAGCCAAAGAGCCAACTCCATTTTTTTCAGCCTTTCAAATAAAATACATTTTCAATTCAATCAAATTAAATACATTGCATCGCAATAAATAAATAAATATTGTCTGCTTCTTGGTCTAATCCATGTGCCCTGTAGTAAATCAAGTGCGCTGAATCCTAATCTGATGTCTGGTTCTGCCTAGGACATCAGGATCTTAAATTAGCAACTCTCACCCTCTTGGTTAGGTTCTTGTGTTGATCACACGGGGTATATTTGCCATAAATGTAGCAAAAAAAAATGTCCAGTTTATTAACACAGCTGCACCTACTCATCTTAAACTTAAAACAGACTCACTATGGCCTAGCTGTACTACCCAGTAAGATGGTTTCGCACTAGAGACAAGCCCTTGGTCCATCTCGCCTTAGATACCAATTTCTGATGTCAGCTCACTGGCTGCTGCTGGAACATGCATACCGCCAGGGGACATGATTCAGCTGAGGCGGCAGCAGGCACAGTGGACAACCATATTGTTACAATGTAACCATGTAAAAATACATTTACCGACCATTTGAACAGCTACAAGGTCACCCTTGCTTGAAAGCCAGTCGTATCCGACTCTAGGGTTCAGTGCTCATCTCTGTTTCATAGCCAAAGAGCCAGCAATGTCTGCACTTGCTGACGTTTCCGTCGTCATGTGGCAGGCACGGTTAGACACCAGAATGCACGGAATGCTATAGCAGGCCTTAAAATATGTATGTGATAGGCAAATTCTGAATTCAGATTTGGAATCAGCACACTCAATATCATGTAAATCACATGTGTTATTCCCAGTAGCAGAATCGTTGTGCAGTGTTTAAAATCAAATCAAATTATTATTTTTAAAATAATAATAATAGTAACTTGCCAAGTTTCTCTTTTATTGACCTTTCTGACAACTCTCTCTTTTCTGCATCTTCCCGGCTGACTCCCTTGTCCTTCAATGGCCTGCTGGGAATCACCAGCTAAGAACACATGGGCTCGCTGATAGGGCTGGCGCGTGGCGAGCGGCACCTGCTCGCACATACCTTTGGTATCCCAGGTGTTCCAGCAGAGAACATTTCAGCCTAATTTTGGATCCCTTGAGTTTTGCACTCATCGATTATTTTAATGTGCAAGAGGTGAACTGGGGGGCAAGGCTAGATTGAGTTGCCTTTGAAAGCATGGAAAAGTGCCACTTTTGGACTATACTTTCCAGACCCCTTGGACACTCACTTGTCATGCCAGGTGGGATATTCTGTCATCTGCAGTCCGGGAGTGTTGGACGGTGGTAAATAGCCAGACTCCCTAAAGGGACCAATGGATATGGGCGGATGAGCCCCTTTAGGTGGGGTGATGGCCCCCCTTAGTGGAGGAAATGCCACTGGAAACCATCATATTGGACCCAACGGCAAAATGAGCAGAGGAGGAACTCTGATTCTTAACGGTCACGGCAGGGGCATGCTGGCTATGCTAAAAGGGCACTGGACAGGGAGGGAGGGGGTGGCGCCTATGGTGGGGCACTGCGCGGCATCATGGATTGTAGCCACCAGGTGACATACTTCTGCCCACTTCTGGGGGCACCAGTCACTGGGGCGCACCGCGACTTGTCCCCACGTCCCAAATGGCCAGCACAGGCCTGGGTCACGGAGGCGGAAGAGGTCATGCCAGATGGATTGTCCATAATCTTAAGGCTGCGGCAGTCCTTTGCAGTCCCGGTGTTAAATCCTGCATGTCCCATTTCATACATGCTGCAGGAGATGGCTCCGAGATCATAGTGTGAGGGTCACTTCATGGCAAGCTGGGATCCACCTTAAATTACACCAATGGCATTTTTCCTACTTTAAAAAAAAATATGCATTCTCGGATACGAGTTGCAGTCCAAGAAAGGAACTTTTCTCTTCATAAGGCACAAGAAGCATCTTTGTTGAACCAAGCCTTCTGGAGAACTTTAAATGTTGTCTAGTAACTTTATAGGGATCCACTAAACACCAGTATGGCCAGGTTACCCTGAGATGGCAATAGAGTAGACCCGGGTTTCCCTACCTTTGGTCTCCAGGTGAATCTGAATCGAAACAGATATGACCGACATGGTTGTCCAATTCTCTCTTGAATGCTTCCAGTGTTGGAGCGCTCACCACCGCTTGAGGCAGTGAGTTCCGATGTCGTACTACTCTAACAGTTAAGGAGTTTTCCCTAATATTCTGCCTATAGCTGACTACCTTTAGTTTGAGCCCATTATTACACATCATGCACGCTGGGATGATGGAGAACAGACACTTCTCTTCCTCTTTATGATTATATTTCAGGTATTTGAGAAGAGAGGACTCACTGGAGAAGGCCCTGATGCTGGGAAAGATCGAGGGCAAAAGGATGAGATGGCTAAATGGCATCACCGTCGCAGTGGACGCAGATCTGGGTGGGCTACGGAGGACGGCAGATTACAGAGGAGCCTGGCATGCTGGGGTCCGTGGCAGGGGTTCTCAATCTTTTCAAGCCGTGGGCCGGACCACACCCACTCAGTTGAGTGGGCCAGACTGGTGTGTCCCTCCCCCGCTCCATGCTGTAAAACATGTCTGCGGTTGTCATAAATACGTCCACTTCCAGTGGCAGTGGCAATGTGGGCCACATGAAATGGCGCTGTCGGCCCGGTTCGGCTCATGGTCCGTAGGTTGGGAACCTCTGGTCTATGGGGTTGCAAAGGGTCAGACTCAACTATGCAACTTGTTTGCATCTTACTCAAGGTTTGCAGCTTCCAGAATGAAGGCCTGCGAGTCACATAGTGGATGTGGGATGTGGGAAATATTGTTGTTTAATCATACCTTGGTTAATGGGTAGATGAACTATGTTGAAGTTGGAAACCAGATTATGCTACTTAGGAACGCTGTTTTCCTTTCTCTTGGAGGGGAAAACTGGTCGTCCTTATCTTTTGAGATGATGGGGGGGGGGTGATGATTTAGCACCGTGTGAAACATGGCCGGGGCCAATATGGGAAATGTCCTCGTTTTCTGAGAAACCCCTGGCCTTTCTTGTTTACCAGTGTGATAACTTAGCAAGGTCAGATATGCTCTATCTGTGGTGGACAGGTGCGCCTTTTCTGGCTCCTGGCTTTGGGGCAAACTGGACTGGCTATAAATATGCCATTACTCCCAAAGTACTCTCACTCCACCCATCCATCACCATGTTCAAGTTGATCTTCCTGACTTTATTCTTGGGCTACGGTGAGTATCTTTGGGAGGGATTTCATACCAGGGCTGGGGTGCAAATGGGGTTCAGAGAGTTTTGTGACTCTCTAAGGACTGCGGTGGCTCAAGTGGTTAAGACACTGAACTCGACAACTAGAAGGTCGGAGTTCGATTCCCGAGTACTGCACGATGGACTGAGCTGCCGTCTCTGTCCCAGCTCCTGCCAACCTAGCAGTTCGAAAGCAAGACATTGCGAGTAGATAAATACTACTGGTGGGAAGGTGAACGGCGTGCCGTGAGCTCCAGTGTCTAGTCATGCCTGCCACGTGTCCACAGAAACGTCTGCAGATGCAGACAGCACTGGCTCTTTGGCTGTAAACAGAGATGAGCACTGAACCCTAGAGTCGGATACAACTGGATTTCAAGCAAGGGTGACCGTTACCTTTAAAGACTAATATGAGTTGCCTGACCAGGAGCAGGTAGACTTTTTCAGGATCATCTAAAATGGGGATTCTCATCCTGTGGCCCGCAAGCTGGATGTGGCCCGTGGCCCCATTTCATGTGGCCCTCCACTGTCTGCACCACACCAGGAAGTGCCATGTGGTGGAAGAAGGGCAAAACGGCTGTCCAGCCCCCGAATCTGTCTGAGGGAGCGTGACCCAGCCCCCAGCTTTAAAAAGTTGAGAACTCCTGGTCTAAGAAGTAAAAAAAATGAAGATTTTTTTTTTGGGGGGGGGATGATTTTCATGGACTGCAGCCCACTTCTTTGGAAGCGGGACGGCAACCCATTAACATCATAGTAAAATACCTTGAGGGGCCGTGGGGGATTAGTAGTTACGACACTGAGTTTGACGGGTCAGCAGTTTGAGACCCGAGGGTTGCATGACAGACTGAGTTCCCGTCGTCTGCCCCAGCTCCTGCCAACCTAGCAGTTCGAAAGCAAGAAATTTCCAAGTAGATAAACAGGGACCACTTCGGTGGGAAAGGTAACAGTGTTCTAGTCATGCCTGCCACGTGACCAAAAAAAATCTGCAGACCCCCTCTTCCCTTCCTGCTTTCTTGTCTCCGTTCCTTTCTTATCCTTTTCTTCTCTCTGAGTTCCCAGACCACGCAGTTGACAACAGATCTCTCCCTGTTATCTCTCTTTCTATCCTTTTACTCGCTTGGTTGTAACTGAATATTCACTTACCTTGAAAGCCCAATTCGGGTCACATCAGTTGATTCTGACTTGAGCTCCCATAATACACACACAGTGTGTTGCTGTTTTATTTTTAATTGATTGATGGTTCCTGAGCTTTAAATATTTGGTCCCTTGTCTCATTGTCATCATTTCATCTTATACTGGTGGCGCAGTAGTTAAACCGCTGTGCTGCACCCAAAAGGTTGTCAGTTCGATCCTAGCCAGGGTTCAGCCTTGGATCCATCCTTCCGATATGAATGCCCAGCATGTTGGGGGCAAAATGCTAATTAACTTGTGAGCCGCCCAGAGCAGGCGGTATATTAGTCTAATTGTTTTGCTGACAGGGGTCACGGTGGCTCAGTGGCATACCTGTCAAGTTTTGGATTTGAAAATAAGGGAAATCTCCCGGCCAAAATGGGAAACTTGACAGCTATGCTTATCCTGTGCTGCCCTCCAGTGGCAGCATTAGGACATTGCAGTCTAACTAATACAGCAGAACGGTGGGAAAGAGGGTAAAATACGGGAATTTCCCGGCCAAAACGGGATTCTTGACAGCTATGCTTATCCTGTGCTGACCTCCAGTGGCAGCATTAGGACATTGCAGTCTAACTAATACAGGAGAACGGTGGGAAAGAGAGTAAAATACGGGAGTTTCCCGGCCAAAACGGGATTCTTGACAGCTATGCTTATCCTGTGCTGCCCTCCAGTGGCAGCATTAGGACATTGCAGTCTAACTAATACAGGAGAACGGTGGGAAAGAGAGTAAAATACGGGAGTTTCCCGGCCAAAACGGGATTCTTGACAGCTATGCTTATCCTGTGCTGACCTCCAGTGGCAGCATTAGGACATTGCAGTCTAACTAATACAGGAGAACGGTGGGAAAGAGAGTAAAATACGGGAGTTTCCCGGCCAAAACGTGATACTTGACAGCTATGCTCAGCTGGTTAAGGAGCTCGCCTTGTTAGCTGGAAGGGCGGCAAGTCGGCAGTTCGAGACCCAGGTACTGCATGATGGATTGAGTGCCCATCTCTGTCCCAGCTCTTGGGGACATGAAATGAGCCTCATTTGGGCGTCCCGACTGGAGTTTCTTCCGCAAAAAAACCTTTCAACCCAAAATTATTTCTCACGCAAAATTATTATTATTGCTTTGCTTTTGCTTTACTATCATTAGAGATTATGGTGAATGCAGCTAACCAATTCACTTTGGAACGACATGAGAAACAGTGCCGTTGTCATTGTCGCTGTGGCAAACTGTGTCGTTTCTTAATCACAAATGTTCATCACCTTCTCTTTCTCCTCTCATGTGCGCGGCACTCCTCAGCCCATGGCTGTGGGCATCCAGCGTATGTACCCAACGTCTCCCGTGTTGTCGGCGGTGAGGATGCCAGACCCCACAGCTGGCCTTGGCAGGTAAAGTACAATTCTCCCCTCATTCTCAATCTAGGACAGTGGTTCCCAAATTATGGCCTGTGGGCCGGATCTGGCCCAAACACCATTTCATATGCCCCACCCCTCCAGGGTCATTCGAAAAAGAAAATCCCCCCCCCCCCAATTTGACCCTTTTGGGACAAAATAACCACCCTCATCACGCAGGTAGTGCAAAATTGCCATCCGGCCCTCGGAGCTGACTGAGTGAGTGTGACCCAACCCTCAGCTTGAAAAGTTTGGGAACCCCCTGATCTAGGATGTGAAAGTGAAAACAAATCTGCGTTCCCTGCTGTGTATTGCCAGCCGGTGGAACTACCTGCCACTAGAAGTGCTCAATCCCAGTTTTTTTTATTTAAAATAAGCATCAATTAATCAGTTTAATTTATATCCCGCCTTTCTCGGCCAAAGGCCAACTCAAGGCGGCTAACAGCATATACAAATAGCAACAAAATAATAATACAGAGATGCAATAAATTTACAATAGCGAGCAATACAAGCATGCAATTTATCTATTCATAGTCATGCAAATTCAGGCATTTTCCATTTTTAGATCTCGTCCCAATTTTAGGAGCAATTCCTGTGATGTAGATTTAAACTGAAAGTTTCACTAAAATGTACGGGTCGCAATCTTCCAATAGCTTTAGCAGGGGCTGCGGTAGCTCAGTGGTTAAGAAGCTCACCTTGTTGGCTGGAAGGTTGGCAAGTCGGCAGTTCGAGGAGCAGGCAGGACACTGAGTGAGCGCCCATCTCCGTCCCAGCTCCTGCCAACCTAGCAGATCGCAAGCAAGAAATTGCGAATAGGGACCACATTGGTGGGGAAAGATCTGAGGGACATGAAAGGAGCCTCATTTGGGCGTCCCCTGAGTGGAGTTTCAGTTCGAGACCCGAGTGCTGCATGACGGACTGAGCACCTGTCCCTTGTCCCAGCTGCTGCCAATCTAGCAGTTAGAAAGCGGGGGGAAATGCAAGTAGATAAATAGGTACCGCTTTGGCAGGAAAGGTAAGAGTATTTCATGAAGTTCAATGGCACATGACCACTTCTGCAGATGAAGACAGCACTGAGATGAGTACCACAGAGGTGTGTCGGACACAACTGGCTTTTGAGCAAGGAAGCCTTTACAGCAAAATATTGACATCTGGTACATTCAATTCTATGGTTGCATTATTCTTTGTACCACTCACAGTGTTTCCCAAACTTTGGTTCTTGGACTTCAATTCCCAGAAGCCTAAGTCAATTCCCCAAAGCAATGAGCAGCCCATGTACTGACTCAGGCTTCTGGGAACCGAAGTCCACCAGCGTTCTGTGGACGATAGTTTGTACATCAGTCCAACAACTAAAACAGGAGTTCTCAATCTTTTTAAGCCGGGGGCCGGGTCATTCTCCTTCAGACAGCTTTTGGGGCCGGATAGCCATTTTGCCCTTCCTCCACCACATGGCACTTCCTGGTGTGGTGGAGGTGGTGGTGGGCCATATGAAATGGTGTCGCAGGCCGCATCTGGCCCACAGGCCACAGGTTGAGAAACCCTGATCTAAAACCTGAAAGAGTGTAGAAGCTATCAGAGCTTCTTAAGTATTCACCTCTCTCTGTCTTTGTGGCGATTTTTTTCCAGGTCTCTCTCCAGTACAAGAGTGGTAGTAAATGGTCTCATACCTGTGGTGGATCCCTCATTGCACCTCAGTGGGTTTTGACGGCTGCTCATTGTATCAGGTAAATCAGGTGGTATCCTGTGGCCAATTTTCCAGTTCTTCTTTGGTCCTTTAAGACAGAGGTGCCGAAACTATGACCTGTGGGCCAGATCCAGCCACCGAGGCCAATTCATCCGGCCCATGCCACCCACACTGCTTCCAGAAGCAGGAGTGAAATGCATCTGTGCATGTGCAGATGCATTACTTTAATTCCTACTTACTTACTTACTTACTTACTTACTTACTTACTTACTTACTTACTTACTTACTTACTTACTTATTAGTCACATTTGTATTGGTGCCCAGTGGGCAAGCAACCTTGGGCGTCGTACAACAATTACATCATGAACAACATAAATCCCACTAGAGAACTGGGGAAAAACTTAGAACCAGTAAAAACTCCAATTAAAAACACAATAAAAAATTAGCCCGGCAACTAAAAAGAGGGAGGAACCATGTGACTGACCCATGACCTGAAAAGTTTGGGCACCCCTGTGTGTGTGTGTGTTTTCCCCCTGAATTTATTTTGATGTAATAATCTGTATTATTATGTGTCATTGTATTATTATATTGTATTTATTGTCCGCCATGGAAACCGCCTGAGTTGGGTTGCATCCGAGTGGGCAGTATATAAGCGCGAAAATTAAATTAAATTAAATTAAGAAGTGCAGCCTTCTAGAATTGAACCAGGTAGTCCCGGGGCCTTCGTGCCGCCGTTAGGGACGCCAAAAGAAAAAGCATTAAAAGCTCATGCAAAACATTTATTTATTTATTTATTTATTTTTCACGCTTATATACCGCCCACTCAGGTACAACCCAACTCAGGGCGGTTTACATAGCGGACAGTAAATACATAAAAGACACATGATAAAAAAGTTAAAAGTTAAAAAAGTTAAAAAAAAACCCACCCCTAAAAGGTGCGCAAGTACCGAAGGGACCTTGGGGGAAGGCACACTCCTCTATAACATTATATCAAACATTATATCAAATCATTCCATCTCGCCTTCATTCAACTATTAATCTAAGTGCACGTAATCATTTTTTCTGTTTATTCGGAGGAAACCACGACTGCTAAAATTTAGAACTAATAATTTAATTTAATTTAATTTTCAAACTTCTATGCCGCCCAGTCGGGCGAACCCGACTCAGGGCGGCTTACATCATCTTTAAAAACATTAAAACACGTAAAACCCCACAACCCCCCCCCCCCCCCCGACCCACTCCATCCTATCTTGGTGTGAGCCAACAGGTGGGGACCATATTCCCATTTGGACCCCACACCTGCCCTGCCAGCCAGGTTTCCAAGCCTTTTCTAAAGGGCAGCAGTTCTGTCTGTAACGTTAGCTCTATTTGAGGGCTGGTGCGGACACAGAGAAGGTCCTCCTTCATGTGCTAGAGAGATGTGCCCTTCTAAGCTGATGGTACAACTAGGGAGCCCCTCCAGTCCGCTCTGGTTGGGTGGGCAGACACACTTGGGGCGAATAATAATATGTCACAAGTCAGAATGTTGTGCAGTTGTTCCCAAGGTGGGGACCCAGAAGCCTCAGTCAGTACATGGGCTGATCAGTGCTTCGGAGAGTCGACTGAGGCTTGTGGGAATTGACGTCCAAGAACGACAGGTTGGGAAACACTGCTCTGTGAATCCACACGAATGGGTTTACGGCACGTACGCACAGTAAACCCATTCGTATGGATTCACAGAGCAGTTTCCCCACCTTTGGTTCGTGGGCTTCAATTCCCACAAGCCTCATTCAGTCCATTGGCTGATCAGTGCTTATGGGAATTGAAGTCCAAGAACCAAAGGAAACACTGACTCTGGAACAGGGATTCTCAATCTGTGGCCTGTGGGCAGGATGCGGCCCACAGCACCATTTCATGTGCCCCCCCTGCCTCCACCCCACCAGGAAGTGCCATGTGGTGGAAGAGGGGCAAAATGGCCATCCAGCTCCCAAACTATTTGAGGGAGTATGACCTGGCCCCCGTCTTTAAAAAGGTTGAGAACTCCCGCTCCAGAACATTGCTTGGGGAAATAACAAAACATGAGAATTTTTTAATAATAATAACAAGAACCAGCCGACTGATAGCATTTTTGTTACTTTTTAGTGCTACAAGTAACATTTACCCATTACAGTGGTATACCCGTCAAGCGCGGCTCTGCAAAATACGGGAAAATTACTGTGCATGCGTGGGCGCGCATGCTCAGTAACCTGTTTGCGCATGCGCACTGTGGGCGCACATGCACAATAACCCATTTGTGCATGCGCACCATGGGTGCGCATGCGCAGTAACCCCTTTCCCCGCCATTCAAATACAGGACGGCGGTGGGAAAGGGGAGGAACGAGTGCTGAAAAACGGAAAATCCTGGCCAATACGGGATACTTGACAGGTATGTACAGTGGTACCTCGCTTAAAGAGCACAATGCGTTCCTCGGGATTGCTCTTTAAGCCCTTTATGGTAGTGGGCCAGGTTACCTAAGAGACCGCATCGCCCTAAGAGAGTCCACCCGTCCTACCAGGGCAGACCGGAGAGGCTCCCTTAGTGTTCCATGTGCTAGAGGGGCGCATCTCTCTAGCACCAGAAGGAGGAGGGCCTTCTCAGTGTCTGCTCCGGCCCTTTGGCACCTCCTGCCACTTGAGCTGCGTTTCTAGACAGAGTTGCTGCCCTTCAGGAAAGGGTTAAAAAACTGGCTAGCAGCGCGAGTGTGGGGGGCCGATAGGGTGTTGACTCCCGCTCATTGGCTGTGCTAGTGTTTAATGTCCCTTTTACTGACTGTGGGGAGGGGAGGGTCTTTTTTAGATATGGGATGGTTTTTAAAGAGTCTTTTATTGTAGTTTTATGGGGGGGTTTGCAATGTTTTTTATGCATTTTGTAATGCTCTTATGCGATTGTGCGCCGCCCTGAGTTGTCCTAAGGACAAGAGGGCAGGATATAAATTCAAATAAATAAATAAATAAGCAAAACACCATTGTAAATGACCCGTTGTGACTTCTGGCGTACGCGCATGGGGAGGTTGCGAACCCCGATTTAGTTGTTAAGTGAGTCTTTGGTTGGTTTTTTGTTGTTAAGCGAGGCGACCGTTCAGAGGAAATTCTGCTCTTTAAGCAAGTTAGTCTCTAAATGAGATGCTCTTTATGCGAGGTTTTTTACTGTACCTCTAAAATGTTACCTGGAGGGGAACTGTCATCAAAACAATTTGTGGTCACTCTTGTATGAATTAAACCCTGTCATGGTGTAACACAAAAGACAAGACAAATAATCTCTGTAGCACTTAGTGCACTTTCTGGGTGGTTTACAAGTTAATTAGCATTTATTAACAATAAATGCTAATTATGAACAATGGTCCATAGGGTCGCAAAGGGTCGGAAACGACTGTGCGACTGAACAACAACAACAAATATTTTCCAGTATCCTCCTCTAATGTTGTGAATTACAATATAGACTTTTAAAAAAAAAACCTAAATATTTCCTCATCTATGGATCTCCAAGGGGAGAAATATGATTGAAAAGTAACCACATACTTGAATTTCCTAATTCTTTTTTCCTTCCTTCCTACCTATGGATAATCAGCTCCAGTCTGACTTACCGTGTGCTTCTGGGCAAACAGAACCTTGATGCGGAGGAGGCCGGTTCTGTGGCCGTCTCTGTGGCCAAAACGATAGTGCATGAAAAATGGAATTCCTACTTGATCGTGTAAGTCCATTTGTTTCAGAGAGAGGCTGCAGCGGTGGCTCAGCGGTTAAGAAGCTCGTCTTGTTAGCTGGAAGGCCGGCATGTCGACAGTTAGAGACCCGGGTGCTGCATGACGGATTGAGCGCCCGTCTCTGTCCCAGTTCTTGGGGACATGAAATGACGCTAAACTTGACCATTGAAAGGTCAGCAGGTCCGCAGTTCAAGACCTGAGTGCTGCATGACGGAGTGAGCTCCCATCTCCGTCCCAGCTCCTGCCAACCTAGCAGTTGGAAAGCAAGACATTGCAAGTAGATAAATAGAGACCACTTCAGTGGGGAAAAGATCTTGGGGACATGAATCATAGTTGATAGGGTATCACCAGTAAACAGAGAGACTGCGATGACTCAGTGGTTAAGAAGCTCACCTTGTTAGCTGGAAGGTTGGCAAGTCAGCAGTTTGAGACCTGGGTACTGCATGTCAGTTTGAGCTCCTGTCTCTGTCCCAGCTCCTGCCAACCTAGCTGTTTGAAAGCAAGACATTGCAAGTAGATAAATAGGGACCACTTGGGTGGGGAAAAGATCTAGGGGACATGAAAGGAACCTCATTTGGGCATTCCCTGAGCGGAGTTTCTCCAGCAAAAATTCCTTTCAGCTCAGAAAACACCTTTGTGTGCTCGGCTCTTTGGCCATTAAGGGCTGTGATGGCTCAGTGGTTAAGAAGCTCACCTTGTTAGCTGGAAGGCCGGCAAGTCGGCCATTGGAGACCTGGGTACTGCATGATGGATTGAGCACCTGTCTCTGTCCCAGCTCTTGGGGACATGAAAGGAGCCTCATTCGGGCGTCCCCTGAGTGGAGTTTCTCCAGCAAAAAATCCTTTCAACCCAGAATAATTTCTGACATGAAATTATTATACTGTGAGGATGCCTTCCATGGCTGGGCATCTCAAGTTGCGTCAGATACTGAGCTGGGGAGACGACGTTTGTGTGTCTGCAGCCACCAATTGGGTGCGGGGGAAGAGGAGATGCTAATTCCTGACTCCCCTTTTTGCCGACATTTGTCTTTCAGCAACGACATTGCCTTGATCAAACTTGAGAAGGCGGTCGAGTTGAGTGACACGATTCAGCCTGCTTGCCTCCCACCCGTGGGCTCCGTGTTGGCCGAGAACTACCCCTGCTACGTCACTGGTTGGGGCCGCCTCTACAGTAAGTCCGGTGTTGACCCAGGTGCCATGTGGGTGGGTGAGCCACTTGCCACACAGGGCAGACCTTGGAGGCTGGCAGGTCTACCGTGGAGCTCTTCCCATCCCGTCCACCTCTTTTGGTCTTCAACTCTCCTGCCCACAAACCAAGAATAGGCAACAGAAGGTTTGAGGGTCAAAGTGGTCCTCCTTGTGGCCTCAGGTCAGTCATTCAGATCTTACCAGATGCACACAACCCGTTTCCCCTTGGCAACTCCATCATTATAGGGCAGTGAAGGAGAACCTTGGCACTCCAGGTGTTCTTGAACATAAATTCCCAGAAACCCAAGGTGCTGTGAATCTACACTAATGGGTTTATTGGCACTCCAGGTGTTCTTGGATGCCAATTCCCAGAAGCCCAAGTCCCTGTGAATCCACGTGAACGGGTTTATTGTGCAGTAAATCCATTCATGTGGATTCACATGGAATTGATGTCCAAGAACCGCTGGAATGCCAAGGTTCGCCATCACAGTTATAGTGTTCCCTAACCTTCATATTTGGCTTTTTGGTACTGTTTTATCAAAGGCCACATGTTTGTCACAAGGAATGTGGGAAATATACAGTACACCATGACTCAAAGTTACTGTAGTACAACTGTCCAGAGTACAGTTTTGGATATTTGGACAAATTAAAATATAAATGGAGACCTAACTGAGGTGGGTGGGACTGCAGTGGCCTAGTGGCTAAGACGCTGTGCATGAGGACTGAAGGTCATCAGGTCATCAGTTCAAGTCCTGAGTGTTACATGACAGAGTGAGCTTCCATCTCTATCCCAGGTCCTGCCAACTTAGCAGTTGGAAAGCAAGAAATTGCTTGTAGATAAAATAGGTACCGCTTCGGCGGTAAAGGTAACAGTATTCCGTGTCCTCCAGGACTTAAGTCATGCCTGCCACATGATCACAGAAATGTCTGCAGATGCATACAGCGCTGGCTTTTTGGCTGAACATTGAGATAAGCACCTGACTCTATAGTCAGACACGACTGGCTTTCGAATGAGGGAGAAGTTGACCTTTACCTAAACTTTATATGGGATTTTCCACAAGCCAAAAAGGTAGCAATACATCTGCCAAGGCTTCCTAGCTGGCAGCTGGTTGGTTGGTTATTTGGGAAGCCCGCCCATTTTGCCTTTGGACTCACCCTCCACTCAAGTGCAGCCCCTAGAACAGTGATGGCCAACCTTGGCATTCCAGCTGTTCTTGGACTTCAATTCCCAGAAGCCCAGGTCAACACACCTGCTGATCAGGGCTTCTGGGAATTGAAGTTCAAGAACAACTAGAATGCCAAGGTTCGCCATCACTGTCCTAGGAAAATCTCTAGGACTGAAATCTCTCTCCCTCTCGCCCTGACACATGTAGGCTTGGTGATAGTTATGCAATCAGCTCAATTGCACTCTGTTTCCACCACCAATTGAATTGGCTTCTGTAGGTGTGGAGGGAAAGACTCCATTTTGTCTTTTGCCTCAGTCAGCAAGACTCTTGAGTCATCATGGCTGCCAGATGAGGTTGCTAACCTTAGATCTGCCACATTCCAGTAGCTGAGCAGGGATGTATTTTTGGATTCAGTGTTCCTCACTGCTCTTTTGTCCTCCAGCCAACGGACCCATCTCAGACGTCCTTCAGCAAGCTTTGCTCCCCGTGGTGGACTACAGCACGTGCTCTAAGTGGAATTGGTGGGGTTCTTCGGTGAAGGAGACCATGGTCTGCGCGGGAGGAGACGGTGTCACCTCAGGATGCAACGTAGGTTTCTCCTTCCTCCCTTGTGCCGCCTTCTCTGCCGTAGTGTCCTCCTCAAGTGGAAGGTCTCCAAAGTGGGCCACCAGATGCTCCTGGACCACATCTTCCAGATGCTCTGGCTGCTGGCTGGACTACCTTGGGCTTCTGGGAGCTGTAGTTGAGAACATCTGGGAGATCCTCTGTAAGGGATCTTTCTTGGGTTTTGCCTCCAAAACATTAAACAAACAGGAAATGCCTGGTTTGAATCTCACCTAAGAGCACTTTGATCTCACAATTAGAACACTTTGAGCTCACTTTCATTGTCATGGCTCCATCCTAGGAAAACCTGGGGAGTTTAGTAATGGATTTTTGGGAATAGTAGCCGTGTTAGTCTGTGTTTCAAGCATATCAGAGAACAAACAAACAAAAAAAAACCATTGTAGCACATTGAAGACTAACTGTTAAAGTTTAATGTTACCTTCCATGGATCACGTCCACTTCGTGGACGGTCTTGTTCAAAGAGAGGGAGTTCTAAGGCCATTTCTTAAGATGGAGTCATGACAGCTAAAGTAGGATCAAACTGCTCTAACTTTGTAAGTGTAAATAACCCTTAGGCAATAACTTGGAACATGTCAAATATATTGGGCATTGATTTAGACCTAGTCAGACTCTCCGACCATCTAATCCTAGAACTGTCTGCTAGTCTTGTAGCATCGTTTTACCCTCGAGCTATTTTGGACTTTAAATCCCATCCTCTACGGGAGTTCAAGTCAAAAACCTCTGGAACGGCTCAGGTTCCCCTACCTCGATTTTGGGTGGTTGGCTGGCTGTTTGTTTTGTTTGGCTGGTTGGTTGGTTGGTTGAAGAACCCCACTCAGCATGGCCTGTTATGCTAGCCAAGGTATCCTTAGAGCTCTAGTCTGTAATAAACTATTTCCACTTCTAATCTTCATGCAGTTAAATTTTTTAACTTGATTTGGAAGTCTAGATCCAGGCCAATTCCAGATATGTTGAATTAAGTATGCATTTTAACTCCCAGAGGGCACGCTGTGTTCGGATGATGGGACCAGCATTCTGGTCCTGAGCCCTTTTGTCACACAAAGTCCTCATCATCAGCCCCCAGGCCAGGATGGATGTAGCTACTGCCCAACATCAAGATGGATTCAAGTGGGATTTCATCCACTTGGGGACCATCACCCTTCTCTGTGGACTTCAGCACCCAAGGCTGTCAGTCCTCAGGGTGGTCAGATTAGTTAAGGATTGATGTTGAGTCGCTAATACACTATTCCAGTGATGGTGAACCTTGGTACTCCATGTGTTCTTGAACTTCAATTCCCAGAAGCCCAAGTCAGTACTCTTCTGGGAATCTGGAACATCTGGAGTGCCAAGGTTCGCCACCACTGGACTATTCTATTACCATAGCGGATAACCTGGCCAGACTATATATTTCAATAGTGAACTAAAATACTACTAAATACTAAAATACCACTTTATTGTTGTTTCCAGGGTGACTCTGGTGGCCCTCTGAACTGCCAGAGTGGAAACACATGGGAAGTCCACGGCATCGTCAGCTTCGGATCAGGGCTGAGTTGCAACCTCAAGAATAAACCCACCGTTTTTACTCGTGTGTCGGCTTACATCTCTTGGATCACAGAGGTGAGAAGGGTGGGGGCTTCTCTTTACACCATACAACTTGGTGATTTCCCCAGAGCTTGGAAATGCTTATTAATTTACCAGCCAGTTTGGGGTGGTATTCCAGATTCCAGGGTATGGCTGGAGTGCCTTAATGTGCATGTTATGCAAATTATTCGTTAACTCCAGGTGTTCTTAGACTTCAGTTCCCAGAAGGCCAAGTCAGCACTACTGCTGATCAGGGCTTCTGGGAATTGAAGTCCAAGAACACCTGGAGAGCCAAAGTTGGCCAACCCTGATCCAGGTGATCTCCTGTTCCAAACAAATCTGTCAAGTTGTAGAAGAGCACAGAGCTCATAACCCATCTACAGTTGTGTGGTAGAAGGAATCTCTTGGTCAACCCACACTTCTAGTGCCATGGTGGTGAACCTTGGCACTCCAGCTGTACTTGGTCTTCAATTCCCAGAAGCCCAAGTCCCTGTGAATCCACACGAATGGGTTTACTGTGTGTACAAGTACAGCTGGAATGCCAAGGTTTGCCACCCCTGTTCTCATGTATGTCTGAGCAGTTGCTTGCAGCTTCAGTTTTAAAATTTGCATGGCCAGGACTTCTGACTCATGGAAGTTTAGAGAGGGCATCTTTTAGTTCTGAAATTCCCAGGGGTCCTGTTGGCTGGGGAATTTGGGGATGCATATAGTGCCAAGAAATGAGGCTAAATGGGAGACTGATGTGACACTGCCTTGTGTTTTACTGTGGATTACAAGCACACTCAGACGTTTGTGCAGAGTATGACATCTGGTTTTGTTTGTCTCTTTTCTTCCATTAGAAAATGAACGCGAACTAAGAAGCCCGTCTTAGGATCTTGTGAATCATCC
Source organism: Bradypodion ventrale (assembly GCA_035047345.1). Classification (NCBI taxonomy): domain Eukaryota; kingdom Metazoa; phylum Chordata; class Lepidosauria; order Squamata; family Chamaeleonidae; genus Bradypodion; species Bradypodion ventrale. The sequence goes on along the minus strand of JAWDJE010000017.1, from coordinate 12,324,122 downwards.
TGGCAGAAGCTTAATAAACATTTCATCACAATAACTTTTTGTGTTGTGTTTTTGTTAGTGTGGATTTCTTTTTTTTTCTTTTACTTTTTGCCTGATGTGAATGTTGCTGACTGCCCTGAAAACTGTGAGAGATTGTGAGGAGCTCCATAGGGATCTCTTGACACTGAGGGAGTGCGCAAAACAGTGGCAAATGAGCTTCAACTCTAGTAAGTGCAGAGTGATGCATGTTGGGGCAAAGAACCCCAATTACATTTATAAACTGATGGGGTCTGAACTCTCTGCGACAAACCAGGAAAGGGACCTTGGTGTCCTGGTGGATGAGAGCTCAATGAAGGTGTCAACCCAGTGTGCCTCAGCAGTGAAAAAAGCAAACTCAATGCTAGGGATCATTAGGAAGGGTATAGAAAATAAGTCAGCAAGTGTCACTTTGCCTCTTTATAAATCTATGGTGAGGCCCCATCTGGAATACTGTGTACAGTTCTGGTCGCCATACCTCCAGAAGGATATTATAGAGCTGGAAAAAGTGCAGAGGAGGGCAATGAACATGTTTAGGGGACTGGAACACCTTCCTTACCATCTGAAGCTGCAACGGTTGGGCCTCTTCACTCTTGAATGACGACGTCTAAGAGGTGACCTGATTGAAGTTTATAAAATCATGCACGGTGTGGACAAAGTAGAGAAGGAAAAACTGTTTTCCCTATTGCACAACACTAGAATTAGGGGACACTCGATGAAACTTTTGGGTACTAGTTCTCAAACAAATAAGAGAAAGTACTTTTTCACCCAGAGGATCCCTGGTCTATGGAGCTCCCTGCCAGAAGAAGTGGTGACAGCTGTCAATCTTGACAGCTTCAAGAAAGGATTAGACACGTTCATGGAGGACAAGGGGGTCCATGGTTATAATTATGGATACTTAAGGGCAACCTCGGGGTTGGAGAGATAGGCAGGATATCTCTCAATGCCATTTCCAGGGAATCCTAAGCAGGTGAAGGCATCTCCTTGGGAAGAATCCCCTGAAGCAAATGGTGAGCCACTGTGTTAGACAGAATGCTGGACTGGATCATGGGCTCCTGTGGCCTCTTCCAGCAAGGCTGCTCTTATGTTCTTATGCCCTCTCCCCTGTCGGATTTCCGTGGGAGAAAATAGAAACACTCTTGGGTGTTAGCAGATTCAATTTACCAGAACAAGGTGACATTCCATTTTTGGGGGGTAAATACATTTCCCCTAATTGTTCAGCTAGTGTAGCCGCCTAATTATATCTAAACACCTCTTCTTTCAACAAATGATCTTCAGCAACCACCTCAGTCATATGGACACTTTTTAGCATCCACCCAGTCATACATAAGGAAATTGGTTGACAGGCTGGCTAGCTGGCTAGTGGATGGATGGATGGATGGATGGATTGAACAGTATAGCCAGGGGTACTCCACTCAGCATGTCCTGCTATCATGCTAGCCAGTGTATTCTTAGAGCTCTAATCCAAGGGTTCCTTTGGTGTCTTGCACGGAAGACAAAGAAGGAGTCGCAGTAAGGACTAACACAGGTTTATTGAGTGATGATCAGGATGAACATGTGGTAATGGCGGAGGTACATCACATTATATACAGTAGTACAATACATTTGAATCTTGTTGTACGGTAGCTCATTGGCTGCTACCGGCGTGACGTCGTTCCAAGTCACGCCCCTCTTCTGTAGTTGTTGATAGTGCGGGAGAGTTCCCGCGGCTGCCAGTGTTTTGAGGAATGAGAACCATGTGAGTTGAACGCTCGCAGCTGCCCTCTATGGGCAGCTAACTCGCGTTCCTTAACAGCTGGGCTACATTGTAATTGTGGTCAGGTTACATTCATACATTTCTTAAAGCAACATTGTACATACATAACACCCCTCCCCCCTAGGATGGGACGAAGTCCCTCAACCATTGTGGTTTGCTGCACAATGGGGCGTGCGGCCGCTTGACCCCTGATATTAAAGGGGAAACTCCAGTCGGGACCTTCAGGCGCCGTGGGTGTGGGAAAGAAAGCCGGCTGGTGTGTGTTTGGCTGTGACGCGGTGAGTTGTTTTTCTTTTTAATTTTTCGGGCGCCGTTTTCCTCAGCGTTCTGCGCGCTCATGGCGCGCAGGATGCTGGGGCTTGTAGTAATGGGTTGGTGCTTTGTGTTTGTGCTGCGTTTTTTTAAAATGCTTTTCTTTTGATTGGCTGCAGCGCGTTTCCGAACGCTGCACCGTGCGAGAGCCTCTCAGCCTGATTGGCTCTGGCGCGGCACGGCGCAAGGAATGTTGGGAAGTGAAGTTGTTTCCCTTTCTTCGTGTTTGTGGGGCTGTTGCCCCACTGCCGGTTTTTTCAATCCTTCGTTGACCTGCGTACCCAGATCGGCCGTGTGCACGAAGGGTGAGTGCAGGCAAGTAGGGCGAGGCATAGCAACCTATAGCCAGTTCCAACGGTTAACCCTTGGATTTATAGGTTAAGATTCACATGTCAATTTATCATTTAATGCAATTTCCCACATTTCCTTATACCATTCTTCCACTTTCAAAAACAAATTATTTATCCAGTTTCTTGCTATGCATAATCTCGACACTGTTAACATTATAGAAATCAATTCTTTTTCATTTATACTTAAATTATCAATTTCTGTCAGTAGGGCGGCACTTGACTCCAGTTTTAAATCTAATTCCAAAATTTCTACTATCTCTTCTCTCTCTTTACAACTCCACCACATGTGTTCAATGTTCTAAGATTACTTTTGCATCTCCAACAATTTTTTATTTTAGTATTATCCATTTGATGCAATTTAATCGGGGTCAAGTACTACCTCCACAACATTTTATAATTATGTTCTTTTAACCTAATTGATAGATTTCTCATAATTCTCCTCTTTCCAATTATTTTTCCAATTTATTTCAGGAATTCTTATATTTAAATCCTGTTCCCATATTGTTCTCAATGTATTTTTGTGAATTTTCATCATTTAAAATTTTATATATTTTACTTACTAATCCTTTTATCACCATTTCCCCTTTCCTTATTTTACAAATTATCTCTTCAAATTGCTTTATTTCTCTCTAAGCTAAATTCTTCTCCATATTTTACATTCCACTTATTTATCAAAATTACTTGCAACCAATTCGATTTCATCTGTTTAAAAATTTCAGCTCTTTGTTCAGTTTTATCACACATTTTTATCCAATCTTTAGGCAGAAACACATCATTTCTAAGAAGTATATCCTTTATCCTTCTGTCTATTTTTACAGGGAACATCTTGACATCTTCCGTATCCATTATCAGGGACACATCTGGTGTGAGTTTTTCCTTAGTATTTTTCCAAACATCTAACATTGCTTTTCTCAACTTATTTTTTGGCTTTATTCCTTCCTCCTTATCCAAGAAAATTGCATTACCAATTTGTTGTAGTTCTTTCATCTCAATCTCGTCCCAAATCACCTCGGTCTTTGTTCTAATCTTTACAATGTTTTTTAATTGAAATGCTCCATAATATTTTTTAATATTTGAAAGACCCAGTCCTTCTTTTTGCGGTAAATACAATAAACTTTTTGAAATTCTTGGTCTTTTCCCACCATTACAATAAGTGTTTAACATACTCTGAAAAGTCATTATATCTTTTTCCTTAAGTGGGATTGGTAGGACATCAAATAGAAAAATTAGCTTTGGCAATAGCTTCATCTTACATAAGGCAATCGTACCAAACCAAGATGTTCCACTTGCTATGTTGTTTTATTTTCTCTTTAATTTCCATTCTTTGCTTATCATAATTCAATTTCTTAAGGTCTTCAATTTTATTTAAAATATTTATTCCCAAGTATTTAACACTGCTTTTAACTTGTATACTACATTTTTCCTTTATCTTCTTTTGTTCTTCTTCATCAACATTACAAAATATTACCTCTGACTTATTCCAATTTACTTTTAATCCTGTCATTTCCTCAAACTCACCAAGATGTATCTGAATTTGTTCCATTGCTCTTATAGGGTTTTTCATTATAATCATCATATCATCTGCATATAAACTTATTTTTATACCAGGTGTTCCATCTATACCTATAAAATGGTGCATTAACCATTGGAATGTGACAAATGATGTTGTACCAGGCCCTACTAGCCCCATCCGAGCCTCCGTTCACTCGCCCGAACGGGGTTCGCAGGTAACTGTCGGGTTGAAATTTTCGGCGGGGGGGCAGGAGCAAACAAAAAAAAGGGAACTCCAATTCCCAATGTTCCTTGTGCCACACCAGAGCCAATCAGGCTGAGCAGCGCAGCAAAAGGAACGTTCGGAAACTCGCCGAGGCCAATAAAAAAAGAAGCCGCAGGAAAAAAAACGCTGCAGAAACCGAAAATGCGCATGCCAAATTACAAGCCCCAGCGTCCTGCGCGCCATTAGCACAGAATGCTGAGGCAGCCGGCGCATGAAAAATAAAATAAAAAACCCCTGCCGCTGCCTCCCTTACTTTCCACGGGCCAGGGATCGAGCCTGGCCCGTGAAAAAAAAGACACCCCCCCGCCCTTTTCTTTCCATGGGCCAGGGATCGAGCCTGGCCCACGAAAAAAAAGAACACCCCCCGCCCTTTTCTTTCCACGGGCCAGGGATCAAGCCTGGCCCACGAAAAAAAAAGACCCTCCCCAAAAAAAGTACACACAAAAACATTCAAAAACATTCACAAAAACAGTCAAAAAGAAACACAAAAACATCCAAAAAGTAACCACAAAAACATCACAAAGACCCCCCCAAAAAAAAAACCCCAACACCCCCCCCCCCCCCAAAAAAAAAAACCCCAGAGAGCTTACCAGGAGACGTCTTCACTCCATGACGACCAGAACTCAACTGAGAAAATGAAGAAAATACTTACCGGAAGCGACACCCAGAGGACAGAAGAGAAAAATTGTAGAGAGGAAGAAAAGCTCACCACCCCCACCCAGAGGCCACAAGAGAAAAAACATTCAAAAATATTGAAACTAATAAGATTAATTCCCAAATTAATCAAATAAGTTATCAAAACATTAAAAAATATTCACACTAATCTCAAAAAATACCAACCCCCCCCCAGAAATCACTTTTCACTCCAAAAAACCAAAAAGCCAAAACAAAAAATAAAAAATGCATAAAAATAAAGATTTTAAAAAACAAAATTAAATTTTAAATTAAAAAATAATAATTTACATTAAATAAATTAAATTAAAATAAAATTTGCATAAACATAAAACAAAAACCTTCCATAACCAATGTAAAGAGCATGGCACTGAGGAAGCCGGCGCACAAAAAATAAAAAATAAAACACACACTGGGAGCACAAGTCCGCCGCAGGCGGACGCAGCGCCTCGAAGCCACAAAATCACAAAACCTTTAAACACCATTTAAAACAGCCCAGCAACATTGGTTCAAGAAAAAAAAATGAAGCCCTTTACTATCCAACACAATTTTACAAAGCCCAGCACCGCCGGGCAAAATATGCTAATATCAACTAAGAATGCCTTCTAAAGCCAAAGCAGATCACTTCGGCTCCTGCAACTTGTCTGAGATGTATATGTTTTGTTGACTAAAGGAATCTCCGTAGAATAGTGAGGATTTAAAATATCACTTCTGGCCGTCACATCGTCCACCAAAACAGAAAAGCTTGATTGTATACTGAAGGGAAGATAAGTTTGATTTTGCAATTTTGTATTTTGAATTACAAGAGAAGGACAATATTGATTTTTTGAAAACAGACATAGTAAAGACATTGAATTATTAGTAAACCATTTGTGGAAATTTCTTTATTAGATACAATCCCCAGTTTATAAACAGAGATGAGCATCGGACCCTAGAGTTGGATACAACTGACTTTCGAGCATGGGAGCTGTCCTAGGTGCTGAATCTTCTGGCGTCTCTTCCTTCTCTTCCTCCTTCTTCACTCCTGTCCTACCTCAAAGGGATGTTAGGGGGATAAAGGAGAGCCATATATGCCAGGTTATCCTGATATAGTAATAGAGTAGACCAGGGGTGGCCAACTTTGCTGTCCCAGGTGTTCTTGGACTTCAATTCCCAGGAGCCCTCATCACCAACTATGCTGACTTGAGCTTCTGTTAATTGAAGTCCAAAAATACTTGGCACTCCAAGGTTGGCCAACCCTTGAGTAGACCACCCTGCCAGCAACTCAACATGATGAAGTTTGATGGTCCCCAAGTGGATTAAATGGCCCCACTTGAATCCATCTTGATAGAGGGCAGCAGCTTCATCCATCCTGGCCTGGGGCTGAGGAGGACTTTGCGTGCCAAAAGGGCTTAGGATCAAAAAGTGACGCATGGATCTGGTTCAGTGGTACTATGGGTATCATGCTACAATGATGCAGAAGGCCAATGGAAGGCCACTGCGTTATATTCTCAGGATAATCTACATGGCCAATCACCATAATGATGGTCAATATTCGAAACTGGATACAGCCCAAGAAGAAGAAGAAGAAGATATTTACTCCAGCTGCAGGATTCCCACAAGGCTGTAACCAGGAATTCTCAAACTTTTAAAGCCGAGGGCCAGGTCACACTCCCTCAGACTGCATCCATTTTGCCCTTCCTCCACCACATGGCACTTCCTGGCGTAGTGGAGACGGTGGGGGGCCACATGAAATGGTGCTGTGGGCTGCATCTGGCCCATGCGCCACTAGTTGAGAATCCCTGTTGTAAACATTCTGTGAAAGTTTCCTTTACCGTTATCAGGCTCCTCCAAAACCAGACTTAGGTGTAAGGCCTTCTCTTTCCATTGACAAGGAAGTTGGCGTCCTGCCGTGTTGGGTTCAGCCCCATCCTTACCCCTGACAATCAAGCTTTTCACAAAGATGGCAGGATCACAAAAAACTCTCAAGTAGTACAACCATATCCTGAGTCACCATGGCGGGCGGGTGGCGATATAAGTCTAAATAAATAAATAAATAAACTTATATTTTAATGCAAGTGCTTCGAGTTTTGCATTTCTAAATCAATTCATCGGCGGCAACTCATATCCAAGAATGCCTTTTTTTCCTGAAGCAGGACCCACACACTATGATCACGGAGCCATCTCCTGTGGCACCCATGAAATGAGACATGTAGGATTTAACACCAGGACTGCAATGGGCTGCCACAGCCTTGAGGATATGGACAAGGTGCGCCTTCACAACCAGTCCATCTGGCATGGCCTCTTCCACCTGACTGTTGGGAATCAGAGTTCCTCCTCCGCTCATTTTACCGTTGGGCCCAATGTGATGGTTTCCAGGGGCATTTCCTCCACTGAATGTGGCCATCAGCCCACCTAAAGCAGCTCATCGGCCCATAGCCATTGGCTATGGCTATTTACTCCTGCCCAACATTGAGTTGCTGGCTGTATGGTTTACTCCATTACTGTAGCAAGAACAAAACCATACTAGAAGGAGCTCACTGGACAAGGCTGAGGAACTCAACCTCCCCTACATCACTTGGAGGACCCTGAACAGGCTGAGGGTCGGAGTCCCTAAATGTAAGGCCAACATGCTCAAGTGGGGACTGATGGCGGTCAGCAACAAACAGTGTGAACGTAAAGAGTTACAGAATCTGGCCCATTTGCTAGTTTGCCAATTGCTACCATCATCGTCATTTATTAACTGAATGATGTTCAGATTTATTTGCAGGTAATGTGAAGTTTGGCTCTGTCAAGTTGTAAATGCTCAGTAAATGTAAAGTTGCCCTTGCTCGAAAGCTGGTTGTCTCTGACTCTAGGGTTCAATGCTCAACTCTGTTTATTGCCAAAGAGCCAGCCCTGACTGCATCTGCAGATGTTTCCGTGGACATGCGGCAGGCATGACTAGACACCGGCGTGCACGGAATGCTATTTACCTTCCCACTGAAGTGGTACCAATTTATCTACTTGCAATTTCTACTACCGAAAGGGGTGAAGCAATTAGCAATTACAAGTATGTATTGTTTAGCAGTTCACAACAACATGCTGTATGAATGTAGAGAGATACAGAATCCACCTCATTTACTGGTCTGCCAATTATTACCATAAACTTGCAAGGCAAAGGTCTCCCATGCTCGAAAGCCAGTCGTATCCACCTCTAGGGTTCAGTGCTCATCTCTGTTTCAAAGCCGAAGAGCCAGCGCTGTATGCTTCTGCAGACATTTCTGTGGACACGTGACAGGCATGACTAGACACCGGAGTGCAAAGAATGCTGTTTACTTTCTCACCTATGTGGTCCCTATTTATTTACTTGCAAGGGTGAGGGGGCCCCCCTCGCCCTTGGACTTAAAAGGCGAGGGGTGCCCAGGTGAGTTTGCCGCCACCGCCGCGCATCCTGCCCCGGTGGGGATGAAGAAGAGGGCCATTCCACCGGCTTCCCCACCTGGCCTCGTTCTTGCCCCCTCACCCTTGGACTTGGAGGACTTTAAAGGCGGGGGATTTCGTGGGTGGTCTTGGATATTTCTTGTTATTAATTGTATCTTTAATATTGTATTTTTTGATCATATTGTTATGCTGTGTTTTCTGAATTTTGTCTTTGATATTGTGTTTTTGAATTTTTTGCAAACCGCTTAGAGTTGTCCATTGGATGAGAGAAGCGGGATATAAATTTAAATAAATAAAATTTAAATAAATAAAATTTCTTGCTTTCAAACTGTTAGGTTAGCAGGAGCTGGGACAGAGATGGGAGCTCACTCCGTCACGCAGTGCCTGGGAAGAGAACTCCGACCTTCCAGTCAGCGAGTTCAGCATCTTAACCATTTGAGCCACCACAGTCCCTTGTTAATTTTGGCCAACAACACAGCCAAGAAGGTAGGTGCATTTTGGCAGTTCAGAGTCTAACCTGGACACAGAAGAAGAAGAGGAGGAGGAGGAGGAGAAGGAGAAGGAGAAGAGTAGGGGAGGGGGAGAAGAAGGAAAAGGAGAAAAAGAAGGAGGAAGAGGAGTAGTCTGCTGTGAATACTCAGAGATGGCTCAGAGAACGAAGCCCATGACAACTGGGAAGCTGCTGAAGTTCCTTGTTTTCTACTCTAATGCTCAGAATTCACTGGCTACATGGTTCATGCTTCAGGAACTTAGAGTCACAAGGAAAGGTCCTTTCACCCAGTCCATTCGGCTCCGCTCCAGTCTGCCATCTGGTCTGTGTCTGTGTCGGTGGGAGCAGCAGCAGCTGCCTCAGGAGCCATGAACCTCATTGGCATACATAGATAGCCTTTGGAAAAAAGAGATGGAAAATTTCTTTGCGCCACATCTCCCACTTGGCATGGGAATGACCCCCAGGTGGTGGCTTTCCCTCCGCTGGGGATGGCCTGCCTGGCTCCAAATATAAACCCGCATCCGCCGACGGGAAAGTCTTGCTTGGGGCAGGAATTCCTCCAGACATGATCGGGGTCCTCTGCGTTGTGTTGGCCTTGGCCTCCGAGGGTAATGGGTTGCATTCAGTGGGGCTCCTGATTTTTTAAAAGCCACAATGCTTAGCTGTTGCATTCTGAGTCGCAGGGTTGGCAACAGGCTCTGATTCTTTAAGACAGGATTGCTAAAGTGTTGGACTCAAGGAGGACTTTTAAAGCCCAATACTTTAGTTGGTAAGGGTCCTTCTTCTTCCATCTCTAGGTCAGACATGAAATTGCCCAATGAAGGCACTGTTGGGTGAATTTGTTCTGTAGTTCCTTTGGTAGTGTGAGAAAGATTAGTTGGCAACACAGACTTCTTTCCTTTCTTTCTTTCCTTCTTTCCTTCCTTCCTTTCACCTCACCCACCCTTCAGCCCATCATCATTTCCTTCCTTCCTTCCTTCCAAATGGTCAAATAATGGGCTGAACATGGGAATGGCCCTTCTTTGCTGTTCCCATCTGCCTGCTTCATTCTTTCCTTCCTTCCGCTCAGTGGTGAGCCAACACACAGAGCACATTTCGTAGGCTCAGGCTCCCTCCTTTGACTCTGGGAAACTCTTACCAATGGATTCTTCCATGTACTCTTTCAACAGCCCTTGGTTGTGGAATCCCCACCTACCAGCCCAGCGTCTCCAGAGTTGTTGGAGGAGACACTGCTAGAAAAAACAGCTGGCCCTGGCAGGTAAGTGGGGTGGGAATACTTGGGACCACAGGTATACTATACTCCCATCAACTAGGGAGGCACGCCTCACTGGGACCAGTAGGAGAGCCTTCTCGGTATCCGCCACGGCCCTATGGAACCTCCTGCCACCAGAACTGTGCCTCCAGGTGGAGTTGCCCCTCTGCAGGAAGGCTCTAAAAACATGGCTTTGCCAGCAGGTGTGGGGTGCGTCTAGTTAGGGTGTTTTATGGATATTTTAACGATTTATGGTTTTGGTACAGATTTTATTGTATAGGGACGATTTTTAAACTGATGTGAGCCACCTTGGGTCACTGAGGCGAGGAAGGCGGCCATATAAATTTCAAAAATAAATACATAAATAGCTCTGTCCTAGCCACAGCAGTATCTAGCTCAGGTGTGAACGTGAGCATTCAAATCAAATGCCGTTGGCTGTGACATACTGACCTGTAGTACTCAGTAAATGTGCTAGGTCAGTGATGGACAACCTTGGGGCCCCAGATGTTCTTGGACTTCAATTCCCAGAAGCCCTGATCAGCAGGAATGCTGACTTGGGTTTTTGGTCACCGCATCACACACACACACACACACACACACACACACACACACACACACACACACGCACAAAATTGCTACTTGGTCTAGTCCATGTGTCCTATACTAAATCAAGTGCTCCAAATCTGAAGTCCGATTCTGCCTCCGATGTCAGGATCTTAAGTAAATTACATGTATAGGTTCTTGTATTGATCATGTGGGGTATATTTGCCACAAATGTAGCAAAAATTGTCCGGTTTATTAACACAGCTGCACCTACTCATCTTTAGCTCAAAACAGACTCACTATGGCCTAGCTGTACTATCCAATAAGATGGTTTCGCACTAGAGACAAACCCTTGGTCCATCTTACCTTATATATACAGTGGACCCTTGATTAACGAAGTGTTCGAATAGCGTCATTTCCGGTTACTGATGCATCATCACTCGCCACGTGACTATCCGCACAACGACAAAAAACGTCGTTGTGCAGATTAACGCTGTTTTTATAATGTCGTTGTGCAGATAATGACAGTTTTTTGCCGCTAGATGGCGCAGATGCCATTGAAAACCGCACAACGACATTTCCCCTATAGCGACGCTACTTGGGGAACCAAGCAACGTCTTATGCGAGGGTTTACTGTACCTAGTTATACCATCAGCTAGAGGGGCCCATCTCTCTAGCACACGAAGGAGGGCCTTCTCCGTGTCCGCACCAGCCTTCTGGAACCTCCTGCCAACAGAGCTAAGAGTACAGACAGAATTGCTGCCCTTTAGAAAAGGCTTGAAAACCTGGCTGGCAGGGCAGGTGTGGGGTCCAAATGGAAATACAGCCCCCGCCTGTTCGCTCACACCAAGATAGAAATCAGGAGCCCATCTCTTTCTCTTTTTATGTATAGGATGGGGTGGGTGGGTGGGATAATTGGGGGGTGGGGGAGTTTATGTGTTTTTATATGTTTTTATATCTAATGTAAGCCACCCTGAGTCGGGTTCGCCTGAGTGGGCAGTGTAGGAATTTGAATATTAAATTAAATTAAAATAAATTTCTGACATCAGCTCA